>OY740777.1:20281668-20810479 GCA_963513935.1 Aphrophora alni | reverse complement strand
CTCTTCTTTGACATTTCCAATAAAGATTCTAAAGGTTCTATTCTATAATATTTCAATCATTCTTATACCTTTTAGTATGTAAGATCATACTATCTAGTACAAAGCATGTCTTAGGATGGATATATTGTGTGTAAAATTAACGATTTTGGAATGAATTAAGGTTGAACATCGTTAACTTTTGTAAATAAAATAATTAAAAATAACTCTATCTTTAGGGTAAGGAAAGTTTAGTTGTACAGTATAACTAAACTTTAATTATTTCCTTATTGCCTTTCGAACTACTAATTTAAATTGATTTACATACCTCGTTAAAAGTAGTTCAATTGAAGGTAATTTCAATTGAACTACTTTTAACAAGGTATGTAAATCACACTAAAGTTTCATTACCCTAAAGGGAGAGCACCCCTACGTCATAATGGCTGTTAAAGTTAGTTTTATAGAATTGTTTACGTTAAGAATTAGGCAATGAAGATTTATTAGTCACCATTATGCACGATTTGTGAAGTTAAACGTTTTATAACTTTTTTGTAATACATTAAATATCAAACATGGAATTGCATTAGACTATCTTACATTCTTAATTTGTAACAAATTTTACATCGCTTCCATAGACAAATATATCTACAAACGAATTCCAAATGTTGTATAAGTAACATTAATCCAAACATATTATTACTCTCTGTGAAACTAAATTCTTTATTAAAAACTAGATTAGAAGAAATAATTTAATTGTATTTGATAAGGAAAACTATTATTATTTATTTTAACCTTAAAAGACATTACAGGTGAAAGACATTTTATAATTAAAAGTTACTTAATAGACTTCATCCACCTTATACATTGAAGAAAAATTGAACGTTCGCAGGATATTGTAGTCAAATATATTAAAAACTATTGTTTGAAGGAAACCTTCACGTCATACACAAAACACAAATCCTGTACATAACAGTTACACACGCACAATTTTGTGTTGTGTTTGTGTTTTGTATATGACGTGAAGGTTAAACCACATCCTGCGGACGTTCAATTTTTTTCAAAGTATAAGGTGGATGAAGTCTATTAAGTAACTTTTAAATATATTATTATTTAGATTTGAGCGAAACTTTATAAATCTATAACATGGTTCTTGCGAGTATTTAAATATAATGTTGCAAGAACCTTGTTTATTTTCCTTGCGTTTTGGCAGGATTTTACTTGAATAAAATAAGAAAGACCCCATCATTTATTTAATTGTTTTCCAATAAATTATAAACAGTAATTATATATATATATATATATATATATATATATATATATATATAGCTCAGAAAAAACAAAAAAAAACTATTTACTGCCTCCTAAATTTGGAACCTTTAAAGAAATAATGCACCACATGGCATAAGTATAGTCTAGTGAATTTAAAATCAAAATCAAAAAGATTGTATTGAATTGAGAGGTATACATTGTTCTCTTTCAAGGAAATTGGCTGTCTTAAAAAAAAAAATTCAATTCTTAAATGAAATCATACCTTACTGTATAATAAACATATCTGCACTATTGTATGGAAAATTTTGCAGACACTTGCTTTTGTATAGAACAAAACTATTTCTATTCCTGTTATAGAGCAAGTAAAATACATCAATTCTGCTGGTCTTTGTTATTTAATTAATTTTCACTTCAATTGTTTCTTATTAAACTTGCTGTTATTGAATTTCCATTGCCCTTGTTTTAAATATTGTGTATGATAGCAATCATAATGGTCTGTCTCCAAATTACCTAAATTAGTTAATGGAGATATTTGTTATAAAAGTGAAACATATAAATCATTATGACAACATTTTCAGTAATTTCGTTTTAAAATAATAAGGTGCATGTATTGAAAAACAAACTTCACACTACAACATTTAACCTTTGTCTACTTTTATCATGAATGTAATTCTCTCTACATTTATACTTCTTATAATATGATTGGATGAACTACTTCCTTACTAACTATGACTATAACGAGCTTGTATTATTATATAAGCAATGGACATATGAGTTATATGTCACGACTGTGGGGAATTTATCAAGGAAAATACAGTTTGTTTATTATGTAATAAATATAAATAAAAAGGAGGTTGTTTCTGTGGACGGAGTTTTTTCTCAAAGATAGAACCTAGTAATTTAAATTTGACACAGTTATTCGTATATACAAGTTTTCTAAATTCCGCTCTGTTGGTCCCAAAAGTTAACATAAACCCACTGTCCTTTGTTGACGTGTTAACTACTTTTTTATTTTTTCATTTAATACAGTTCTGAAGCTCTCACTTTTGCATAGTATAATATTATCGTATTATGTTTTTTAAAGTTTGTAAATAAAATTTTAAGTTTGAAGAAAAAATTCTTTGCTTGAGAACTGCTTTTGTTCATACGGAAGATATCTTTAAGTCCTGAATTATCATCTTTTTAAGCCAATAGATTGTAACTTTTAGTAGAAGTTTTTGAAAAAAAAATAAAAAAATAATAAAGTACTTGTAAGTTTGTATGATTATTGGACACTCCAATTAAGGGCAGACACAATGTCTAGAGTTGACGCTAAATGAACGTTATTTATAAAACTACAGCAGTCTTGACAGTTAATTTTGTGATGTCTTGACAGCGATTCAAATAGGGAATATAAAAAGAGTAGAAAAATTTCAAACTTTTTCTTTTTAGAAATAAAGTAAAAGAATTACGTTTGAATTTAAAAAAAATTCCGACTATAAAAGATATAAGGATTGGTAAAATGTGTAAAACATTGAGCTGCATTCCGATTTTTTTTTTAATAAGTCAGCTTAATTTTTTAATAATTTATATTATGGGAAATATGGATATTAAAAACATATTATGAAACCTATAAAACCAATGGATTTTCTCTTCTTTTGTTTTTATGTAAAGTTACGTAAACCCTAGTCAGTATTCTATTTTTTTATTTGTTTTTTGGTATTTAAAATACATTTTACGGATATATTTTCATATGGAACATACATTTTACTACGGAACATACATTTTCTACTTCTTATCTTGTGAGACTGGATTATTACTGTTTCACAATGGCTTCCTTGCTGTTGAAAATTTTGAATTTGTAATTATTTTAGAGCGATTTTATTTTAAGATATTTGCATAGTTTAGAATTTGAAGACAGCTGATCATAAGCTCCTGTGATCATCCTATTATTATTAGTGTATGTTATATATATATATATATATATATATATATATATAACAAATATTTTAACTAAATGAAGTTTATAAATATACATTCATGTTAGGTGTATTACCACAGGTATTGTTAATGATTTACACTTTAGTTAATTTGTTTTGGCATGATTCTTGGATAATTCATTTTCATTGCAGTTTGAAATAGAAAAATAGTTATATTCCTGCATTGCTTGTTTTACATTTAAAGTTAAATTACATGTAGGCTATGAATGAATGCGCGTGGGAAAGGGTTTATAAAATGAAGATGTAAAGCATGTCATGTATTTAACTTAACATAAGAAAAGAAAAAAAATTAAAACTCAAATATATCTCTGCATTTATTATCTCAATTTGGAAATACCTGAAACACAACCAAAATAGAAATATTAATTTAAGGGTTTCCTATTTTCAAAGGTGACGAAATCATAAAAGTTCATATGAACCAAAAATAACCGTACAAAGAAACTCCAAAGTCTTACAGTTGTTTTAAATATTCATTGATAAAATCGTAATATGCAAGTTTAGGCATTCTAGTTAGAAACTATGTTACTTTGAAGAATCGCCCAATATAGAATGAACCAAGCTGATTCCTACAACTATTATTGATGGGGTTTTTCTTGTTTTGAGAGAAATACTTTGAGAGAAAAACGTGGGCAGCAGGCAATCTATGATAGTTAAGGAGGAGTAAATAAATTAAATTACAGTGA
This sequence comes from Aphrophora alni, assembly GCA_963513935.1. Taxonomy (NCBI): domain Eukaryota; kingdom Metazoa; phylum Arthropoda; class Insecta; order Hemiptera; family Aphrophoridae; genus Aphrophora; species Aphrophora alni. The sequence continues at coordinate 20,806,572 of OY740777.1, read as the reverse complement.
ATCTCATTTCCGATTCACTGAAATTAGCTGTGAATTCATCCGGATTGTCTACTTGTATTATTTACTGGCTGCGCCCCACGTTTTTCTCTCCAAGTGTTCCAAATATATCCATAGCCACTAACAATCCTCCCTCAAAATTGTAGAAGGGTCATGAAAAATTATTTTATACTTTTTAGTCCGTTTTACAAACGTGGTATGTTAAAAAAAATTATTTGATTTATTATTATCTGTTTTTTAGTCTTATGTACGGGTGAAAGATTTCAATCGGTTTTGTATATATTGATGAGACTCTGACAGGGACATATATAGTAAATTCCCAATGCATTTCGCTGCAAATGTCTGAAATTCACCTCTTATTACTTGTTGCTTAAACAAATGTAGAGACAAGAAATCAACTGAATATTGTATTGTCATCCAATTCTGACCTATGTTCAAAATTTCAGGTCACTATATTATCGGGATGTTAGTTTAAACTCGATTGCAAAATTCCACCCGGACAGACAGACAGAAATGACGGAAACCGAACTAATAAAAACGTGGTAAAAATAGAAGCTTCAGAACTTTCATAAAACGATTCAGATCAAACGATTTTCAGTTAGATCAAAATTGCATTTTCGGTTATCGAACTTGCTTGTGGTTAGTTAGTCTGAGTCAAATATAAACAAATCATAACTAAAATTTCCGTTGTGTTAGGTATATTACAAAGAGATATGCTAAGTTTCGTTTTGTCTATAGACATTAACCAAACAACCATTAAGTACCTTGCAAATCACAAGACAACGTAATCTGTTACTTATTAACGTTTATTTGTCTCTAAATAGATACATTTAAAGTTCCAGCAGTAAATATCTTTTAATAATTAATTGGCAATCTAGGCTCTTTAATAAAATGATAACTTTATATTTATTCCATAAATGAAAAAAAAAAAAAACTATATCAGTGACAACTTGATGGCTTCAACACCTGTTTGATATGTAAGGAATAAATATGGGCACCATTGAAATATATTAACAATTAATAGCATATAATGATGGTATTGCTTACTAGCCATATAATAATTAACAACCAACTTTATATATATATTAATACGTTTAATTACTTTATATTGGTAAATCTCATTACCTGAAAAGAACGATTTAAGACTTTATTACAGGTCTAACAAAATCAAGAACTAATATTGACCGCTGACGCGACATGGCCGGAAAATTACATCCTCAATAGCGTGTGTATTGTCACTCAGTAATCAATAGTTATTTACTGTAACCACATGCCGTAGGAATTGAATGAGGACGAAGCACTATTTTCAAGGTGTGGTTCATTTATTTACTAAAAGAAAAGTTTCTGAGCCTGAAGATATGATTTGTTAATATTAACTCTGTGCATTGTTCAGTCCTTCAACTTATTAAATTTACTTTAATAAACTTTACTTCTTACATTCGTTTTACATTTCAAAATTAGAACTTCAATCGAATTATCATCTATTTAGGTTACATAAATTTTTATAAAAGAATAATATTAATAAAAAACGCCATGTCTACAAGAAAACAGACATTTTCGTCAAAGTTTGAAGTAAGGGAAATTGAAGTATTAATAGCATCTAGCCTTATATTATATTTCATTAAATTTATTTTCATTTGGCAGACAATAAATTGCATACAAATCATAAATTATACATACATTACAAGACACTTTACAATTATACAATATAAACACATTTTAAATCTTCACAATAATAAGTTATAAATCATTACAATCAAAACAATGAACAATGTTGTATCAAGATAGAGGCAGTATAACAATCATTTATTATAATATAAACAAATAAATACTTGAACACTACAGCACTCAAATTTATACATTTCTGTCCACTCCCGTTGATAAAATATATTGCATTTCAAGCGTCAACAAAAGCCACAACCACATGTTTGTCCCTATCGAGAATTTTGTCATTCTACCTGCCAATTATGGCTGAAGAACCCTCCCCCCTCCCCAATAAAGGGATTCAGAAAGTAGTAACTCCCTCAGACTGTTTTTAAAGGCTTTTTGTCTGAATTTGTTTTAAGTTTTGTGGATAGTTTGTTTATAAAGATAACACCAGCCTGACTTGGACATTTATTATGCTTCTCAAATCTGTGTGGCCTCTTTTGGAGGTTTTTTTCTTCTAGTGTTATAGTTATGCACTTGTCTTTTGACATTGGGCATATATTTATACTTGTAGTACAATTTTACCTCAAAAAATGTACATACATGGTAAAGTCAATAAATAAACATATTTAAAAGCCGATTTGCAGATTCTATTTGGCCCAGGCCAGTTGTTATCAGTATATTGGCGTGTTATTATTTGGCATGAAACAGTACATCCAATCTTGTGTTTAGTCTCCCTACTGACATTTACATTTTTCTGTATTCTTACTAATGGCTACTTCCTAATGCCTGTATTATTGAATAAAAGGATCAACATAAATATACATTAAACAATATTTGAATATTACCAGAGAATACATCCGTTTTCGTACTGTCTTAGTTTTATTAAAGGGACAACATGTTTCGAACCTTAACTCATCATCAGATACTAAATACTATGCCACTCCCAAAACAATGGTCCCATATTAAATAAGTGACATGAATAAGTCCCAAAAATACATAAATCACAAGTTACCTATATGTATCACACGAAATACCTTGTTATGTGCGCACCATTGATCAAGGTGTCTCATTCATTGTTGCCTTTTCTAATATTATTTTAAATCATTGACAGTTGTGTCATATACATAATTGCAATTAATCCACTGGGTAGCATCGCATCAGTGATAAATTCATTTAATGGTGGGTTAAATTTTCTAAGAGTTCTATATTAGATATTGCTAATCTTCTTCAGTTTAATATGATACATATTTCCAGAGCAATTAGTGTTATTACAGATGCATATCAGAGTGACTGTTTACCTTAACATTCAAATCACACATGTATATGATGGGAACTGTATAATATGTCAAGGCTCAAAGAGGTCTTTACGTTGGACAATATTGGTTGTGTCTAGGCATGTGCAGAAATGTCTATCTTTATGCAAGCAAATGGAAAGTGTATGTTTTGAAAATATTTCGTATGTTCACACATGACGTAGAAGTAAAAATCGTTAGTGAAGTAAAAACGCAAAAGTTCTATTTTGTGAATTTTCCACGAGGCTCACTACTTTACTGAAAACTTTTGACAAGTTTGTGTTCGTTTTTCAAAAACATTGTACAACGTAGTTTATTTGTTCCAATTATTAAGAAATATAAGTATGATAAAAAATTCATTATTGTATTTTGTATGAAACAAAATATATTTGTTTTACTGTTTTGTTTCCGGACTATTTTTTTTAATAGAAATATAATGTATACTGTAGGCCTAATGTACAATGATACAGATCTATCTGTATCTAGAAATTAGATAAATAGTGTTGTATATATTGGGCGTGAAAAGGTGTTGACTTCAGTGAACATCCTCCTATACAAGATCATTCAGAATAATTATTAGAATATTTTGTAATTACAAATTTGCCTTCAATTTCTTCAGATAGTCTTTGCTTAGATCGCTCATTTTTTACTTCACTTTCTGCTAATCTTTTTACCAACTCTTATTTTTTTTCAACCCTGACACTATTGGAGTATTTGAGGTGCTAAGGCTTTTATATTGTGTATTTTTTCTTCATTTTTAAGGCGATGATGACCAAGAGGGTTTATGCCAATAAGGGAGAAAAACCACCTTTATTTTTTTAATATGGTAGCAACAACAGCTGATTTATAATCAACGGTACAAAGTTGGTAGATGTTACTTCTGGTAACATTGGATTTAACTTAAACATATTTATTCAAAAAAAAAAAATGGAAGAAAACTGAACATAATTATGAAAATTGGCTCGTTCCCTTTACTTCGCTCTAAAGTAATGTTTTCCCTTCTTGATCATATATAAATATCATTAGACAATTGTTAGGAATTTGATCATTTTAGTTATAAATATAGTCTAAGTTCTTTTTTAGCAGAATGACAACAATTATAGTGACTGATTGCCTACCTATCAAGCAAGGTAGATTAATGTTACAATGATTCGTAATAAAGAAAATTAATTATTTGTAATAAGTAAGAACAATCCTTACCACTCTTAATTAAACTCAAAACATCTATGTTGGAAATGTTCTTCGGAGAAGCATAATTTATTAAATTTAGTTGCTTAAAGGAAAAGAAATAAATTACACCCACCGAAGATACAACTCAAGTAATTGTACAACACAAATGTTTCTTATAAATTTAATTCCCTTGTAAAGAGTGACTGTCACACGGATTGTATTAATGTGGGTTTGGTGGATTACTTCCTCTTCCCTCCTAAGTTGTAGTGTAATCAATCAAACGTCTTCAATCCCATTTCCCACTCTCTCACGTATTATCAAACCTGGGAAATGCATTTTTAATGGCGTGAATTGAAAAGTATGTACATATATTTCCATGAGATAAATTGTTCTCTTGTCAAATGTCTCCAAATGATAACTAACGCTCTTTCTCTCTCTCTCTCTCTCTCTCTCTCTCTCTCTCTCTCTCTCTCTCTCTCTCTCTCTCTCTCTCTCTCTCTCTCTCTCTCTCTCTCTCTCTCTCTCTCTCTCTCTCTCTCTCTCTCTCTCTCTCTCTCTCTCTCTCTCTCTCTCTCTCTCTCTCTCTCTCTCTCTCTCTCTCTCTCTCTCTCTCACTCTCTCTCAACGGAAGACAATTTCTAGAATAACTTTAATTTATTATTTTGTATCACTATATTTATATTACAAACATATAATTGTATGTGTGAAAAGAAAAATGTGTTTTATCATAAATTAAACGGTAAAATCATTATTTGAACCGATTTTAATCAAATTGTTATGGTTTATTTTCACCATATCATGGGTTTTTAATTTTAATTTTTGTGATAATTAAGAATTTGGTGTGTCTTCCAAAATTAAAAAAACAACAACTCTGAGGACACAAACAAAACCTGTGTGTCGTCATCTATCCAAAAATTCTGGTTCGTGTGTTATTGTAACAAGAACGAACACAGAATTTCAAAAATCAGTTGAAATTATTTCGTTAAAGTTTTAATGAAGTGTTAAAACTAATGATTCTTTTTGTGCAAAATTACAAGTAAACAACGAATTACTATTCAGCAATTGTTGGCAAAAAGTGACGCTACTTTGACCATCTTATGCGTAAATGATGATCTACAAATGTTTTAAAATTTTTATTTCAATAATATTTTATAAGGACCCCAACATCATAAGATAATGTAAATTTTGAGACTTAAGGGTTGGATTAATACTAGGTTGTGGAATTAGTTTGTGTAAATATCAAACTAATAAAGCAAAAATTAGTACTTAACAGTTGGCTTAAAAGAAAGATGTAACAGTAGTTTGTGTAAATAAAGATAAATTTCACACTCTAGAGTTGCCCTAATAATAAGTTTTTTATGTTATGGGGGGGGGGGGGAGAGGGTTTGACATCTTTACTTTATTATGCATCCCGAAATTTATCCAACTGTTATAACTAACACCGGGTAAAAAGAAAACATAAAACTTTAATACAACACAGGACGGCAGTTGTTATTGTTGTGAATAATTAATTTCTCTATCAGAGGTGACATCAATATTTTTATTACATATATAAAATTTATAACAAACATTATAGATTTGTTTATAACCTAATTTATTGGTTAGTGTAAATCTATCTTATACTGTACGTTATAGCTATGTACTGTTATTTAATAATTTCACTGCTCTAAACGTCTACGCTAAACTTTCAAAATTAAACAAAAACATTTGGCTGAAAGCTTTGTATACACATAATAGCTGATGATGATGATGACCAAGTTTTTTAAAATGTCGTTCTATTTCAAACAGTTTTTTTTTTTTTTTTTTTTTTTTTTATTGATTTTTATTACAACTGAGTAAGATGTACTCATCTAGTAATTTATTCCTCATAAATGAATAACGTTTGTAAGGGATATAACCCAATGGTTACTCCCTATCACTAATTGTCCATCAAATCAAATCCGAAGGCTTAGTTCTCTTCAGTCTTCTTCCAGTCACATCCAACATCCCCCGCAGCTCATGACGTTCGTGGTGCCTGATGCGCTGTCTGTGCTTCTCTGCCTGCTTTTTTATTTCATCTCTGACAGTATCTATTTTGAGGTCCCTATGTAAATCTTCATTTCTGATGAACCAGGGTGCGTTAACTATACATCTTAACACCTTATTTTGGAACACTTGGATTATATTTATATTTTTCTTATTAGTGCAGCCCCATAGCTGAATCCCATATGTTCAAACAGTGTTATAGGAAATTGTTCATTTTTTATTTTCCGACTAATCACTATAATAATTTTACTGACAGCTGTAATTTTATCTTACTATGTCATTTCACCATAAGCTAATGGGTTAATACTGTATCTTTTTAAAACTTCAACGAGCTTGAACCCTGGACATAAGTGAGAGCGCAAGTCACTTGACCCACCGATGATATCCTTCTTTTTTTTTTTTTGAAAAAACAAAATACTTTTAAAATTCGTTTTTGAGAATTAAAAAACAACTCGTTAATTCAGAGTTGTTTAAAACGGACTGTAGAAGGAATAATGTAGCATATCAACGTCCAGTAAAGATTATTTAACTGCTTTTCTGTAAATAATTTGGAACACTGTTTAAAAGAATACCAAAGTTAATATAACCCTAATGTTATTATAATAACATTAGTGAGTGAATGACTTTAGGTCTTGCATTATGCACAAAGTAAGTATAGCACAACGTTTCATTGTAGCAATTTAGATGCAAATGATGGAGTTCATAACTGAAGGAGGAGTGTTTAAGTAATGTATTTTTAGAATTTATTTCAGTGAAGAAGAAGTTTAAAGTACATTTTGATTCATTCATAGAGTATTGATGAGCAACGACAATGAATTAACAATACAATCTTAATACTAGCATGGGCCATTTTGGTATTTAATCCGTCCGTTGTATTAATATCGTTTTATTTATTGAAAGTTTATTTTTAAGTCTCTAATGTCGTTCACATTGTAAAGCCTACAACCTACTGTATTTTGTATATTAATTTAACGAGTGTTATTGGTGTTTAAAACTGATAACAAGGTACTTTGAGAGTTAAAATATAATTTTAAAATTTTTATAACTTATGCAAATTGAATTATTGAGAGAAAAATGGCTTTAATATTGTTAAAAACTGTAATACATTAATTGATATTGATCGATATTTTGTTTAAAGTAAAATGTTATGAAATAAATTAATATATTTCACAATTGGTGGTGTTACATCATATAAAGATAGCTTCAGCGAAGGACTGCTTATTGTTAAATCTAAGATAAAATAAATTCTTAAGTTGTTAGCCTATTGTTTGATAAGCAAGGTTTGTCGATTCCTCAAATAGTTTCTGAATTCCTCTTTCACGTTTTCTTCATGAAAGATTGTCTCTGATGCCATGTTTAATATATTTCTCGGGTTTTGTATTCAACTACCCTCACATTACACTCTAATAAATCTGCGATTCATTCAGATTTAATTTCTTACTAAAAACGTTTATAGAATTGCCTAACTACAAAATTTTACGCACGCGCAAATTTGTAAAACATTATTCATTGGTCTGTAAACATTTAAAGAAATATTCGTTACATTTAAAGAAATAAATATTTTGGAGTGATTTTACTAAAAACTCATCCAAAAAACTGTATGCAGTGACGTAATTTATATTCATTTAAACTATTCGGAAACGTAGAGTAAAGTCCTCATTTCTTTTAACATCAAACATCATAACAACATAACCTTAAATATAACACATGTGAAATCAATAATTTGGTGATTATTATAATTTCATCTGACAAAACTTGAGATTATAAAGTTGACCTAACACAAAGCTGTTGTTGTTTTCCTGTATTTGTAATTTAAAACTTCTAGCTATTTCTATTGCATTTATGAATGTTGTTGATGTTTAAACTTTTCGGTCATCTTATACAAACAAGTAGAATTAAATATAGAATGAAAATAGAGACTCATTGCCCTCAAATACTTTATTAACATTACGTTTGGAAGTTTAAAATATCTAGTCAAGAGAGATCTGATAGGCAATCAAAAATATAGGTATCATAAGATTAGATAAAGGAAAATTTTGGTGCAGCTAGGTTGTCTCGGAATTGTCATGTCTCAATTGAGTACAAGTAATATTCCGAGAGAGCACCTTCGTGAAAACAATGACAATGTGTGCGTGCGCGCGCGCGCGCGCGTGTGTGTGTGTGTGTGTTCTATAGTTTCTAGTTATTGTTATTATTCAGATTAATTTGAAAATATCAAAATAAATATTGTTTATAGTTATAAATTTTACGCTAAGCTATTAATTACGGTAGAAAGTCATAATTGGTTGGATGCACATTAAACATGGAATGAAATATTAAACAAATTTATTGTCATAAAAAATTTTACTACTTCTAATATAGACATTAACCAATCATAACGATAAAAATTGATGTCATGTGTTCACATCGTATTTTTTTATAGCATAAGAGTAAATCCTGTATTATTTAATTTATGTTATTAAGTATTTGAAATACATTTAGTTTGAACAGTGAGAATAATTGTGTGTCATAGAAAACAATTGCAATAAACCGCAAGTCATTAATTATGCTAAAAGTGCCAGTTGTTAGTTTTTAAAATAAGGACTGTCTTGAATAAATTACAACTTAATACCACCTTATGATTGTGGTGGAATCTGAGTTTTTTGTATTAATGATTTAAGAATTTTTGATAAACGGAGTAAGAATTCTAATGAAATAACTTTCTCAAATTCGTTGATATATAATCTAACTTCCCCGACAAAGTTCAAAGAATTTATTATGAATCACTTGACAACCCTATTAACTCAGTTTAAAGTCTTCCTTCTATCCAATAAGTTCCAGATGTCAGTGTATAGTTATACTAAAAGTATGACACGACTGTTATTCATTTGTATCTCTTTACATTGTAACCCTTTTCGAAATAATTTTAACTGCAACTGTTTAGTGACTTTAGTGCGAAACATATTTCTTTTTTTCCCCCTTTAAATTAAAAATACGGTGTTCGTAAATACAAAAGTATGTATGAGACTTAGAAGTTTTTTTTATAACACTTATGGGAATTTTTATTTCCTTTTTTTCACTAACATAGTTATTTGTGAAAAAATTGTTAGATTAGAAATAACTCAGTGGTATATTTCAAAATGACGGCAATTAAAAAAGTATTAAAGAAATAACTTATTATCTGTTGGTTCTATATAAGCTCTTTATCTAATTATATCCTGATTTTATTTCCACCGTATAAAATAATATATCAATAAAATTTAAATTTGTTAAAGCATAATTTTCAAATTAAGCCTATTTTTTAAACCTAAAGCTATTTAATACTTCATACTCGTTCACTTACGAAGTACGCAGAAAGAAAGATTGATTGCATCGCCGTCAATCCGGATTGAACTTGGGTAACCCGTGACAGGCAGAAGGTGGAACCAATCAGAGCGGCTCAAGGAAAAGTAATTTCAGTTTTAAATTGGTCAAATGTAGCATGAAAACTGTACAGATAAAGTATATAATGGAAAGAAGTTTAGTCACGAAGCTTTGCTTACGGAATATTGTTATACATCAACTGTTATTACAGAAATAACATCGGTAAGAATAATGATATCATGTTTAAATATCACATTTAGTTATACTTTATGTATTTGATAAGACATATAACCTAAGGAGAAATGTATTACAGAATGTTCTTATTACGTAAATCACAAAGTAATAAATTACACTTCGTAGGATGATAAAAGTGAGATAACAAACAATAGAGATTCCGAATTGTTAGAGGAAGAAGTTGTGAGTGACGACGTCACAGACTGAAAGCAAAGTTTGTGTGGCCAAACCAAGATGGAGGTCGCAAGAAAAGTTTGGAGTTAAACAGTTGATTTAGAAAATTCTAAAATGAAATTAATCTAGTATTTATTCATAATTTAATAGTACAAAAGGACGATAATTTCTGAGCCCATAGACTAAAATATATTTAAAAAGTTAAAATATTGAGCTTGACTTGTGAGATGATTTATGATAGAATAAAACTCGAACATAAGATTTCACAAAAATTACGTTTACTAAATCAAACGCGTTTCAACGGCAAAGTCGTCTTCCTCAGTGATACATGAGCTACAATAACAGTTACAGTTTAGTTATTGTAGCTCATGTATAACTGAGAATGGCGACTTTGTCGTTGAAACGCGTTTGATTAAGTAAATGTAATTTTTGTGAGATCTGGTTTACGAGTTTTATTCTATCTATTTAAAAGTTGTTGATGTAGTATATATTAGTATTTTTGTCTAGTACTAATCTTAAAAAAAAGCGGTGGAATCGAGTGAATCAATGTTGTTACATTTATTACATATGGGTTGTTAAGGGATTTATTAGATTTGAAATAGCAAAGCGTATTAATTTCATAATGAGGGTGGATAAAAACTATATTTTTTTTTTCAAAAATAGAGTGATTCATCATTTTGTTTTATGATGTGTGATTAAAGTTAGGTCAACGTGATTGTTTAAAAATAAATCATAATTCATATTTTACTTGCAAACATATACAGAGAATATGATGAGGTGATTCAATCAATTAAAAATTATCGTAAACAAAATAATAGATTTTGACAAAAAGAGAAAAAGATCCTAAACAAGGGTTACGTATTTCCAAAAAGCTATAGAATCGGTTACCACAAAGTAGGAATTATAATAAAGTTTGGTTTGCATTTGGATACAAAAATATTTAACACATCCAAATAAAATAATTAATATTTCTACAGTACACTTGTATTAAATAAACATGTTTTTATTGATTGTATAACTCTGGCAGGTTGTACACGTATAGCATAAAACCCTTTCTTTCTTTTCTTGCCCTCAGCTATTCCTTAATCCAATAAAACTCACAATCATCCCTCTTCCCTTCACAGGTTCCTTCCTCCTATCTTAGTTCTCGACATTTAAGCCCTAAGGAACACAATTAGACCATTATCAGATTTACGTTTGTCTTGGAATGTTTTATGTGTGTTACACATTATCACATAAGCTGATAGTTTGTGTGCTGTATAGGGCGGAATAAAAGTACGAGAATAATGGCTTAATATTTCTATTTCTAATTCACATATAAAAACGTGCGATATATCATTGTAAAAGTGCACTATCTACTTGTCTTATATATCATACAGGATGTCTTGTATGTTTGCTACCCTATTTTGTTTTGTATATCTTTAAACTTTTCAAAAGAAACGGTATTATTAAGTGTTCATATTATTGTAGTTTAATGGTGACGAATAAATAGAATTTTAGTTTGTTAGTAATTATAATAAATAATTTATAAGCGTATAAATGTATTAGTCCAATTAAATTAAATTTTGTCTTGAAAAATGATCGAAGGATTTTGATGAATCTCCGTAGAACAAGAGAGAAAGCGACTAAGCCAGGTTTTAAATGGGTTCGAGATTAAATACCCTAATAGAAATGTAGTAATTAATAATCTGCTAACAATCAAATAAACCTATGGGGTACATTTACCAAACGATCAAAAACATTTACCAAACAGTACATAATAATTATATGCTTCCCCCCCTCAATTAGGAAGTTCCTTTTATTAGGTCTGGGTTTTTAATTTTCAATAAACTCAGTGGTTCAGTTTTACTATATTCTATTTAATTTTTATTTTATAATCATATATGAACTGTATTACAGCATTTCCTTAATACTCAATACAATTTTGTTTATTATTACACAATATTAATTATACATAGACAACTAATATTTTTATGTATTATGATTACAATTTTGATTATATCTCTCCTCTGTTCTTTAAATATATAATCAACTAACATGAAATATTAACCCAGAATGGTTCCAACTGTTATGACTCGACTGTTTACTTTTGTATTAAACAATTACAAGTGTTCCAATACACAATGATTTGCTTACCTTCCTTGTAAAGTTCTTCCAACGGTGCCCTCTTGAACTATCGATCTTTCTCGACTCATACTCGCCAAGTATTACTATCTTTCGAACACCTCTACAGCAGCGATTCCTCCAGTAATCCAAAGACCCCCGTCACCTTTTGTCCAAGGACTTATATAGCTCCCTCTTGTAAGGGAAAGCATTTCATTATAATTATTATTGTTCCACTTTTGTCTTTCCCAACAGTTGGTCTCCATTCTGACTTTAATATAATTTTTATTTATCTATCTTCTATTTAAATCCATCTTAATTCCTAACCCAACCCCCCCCCCCCACTACTAACAAGGTGTTCCGATTTTGAACTGTCAATACTACCTACCTAGAAGAGAAATCTCTACCTAAGTGTTATCACAAAAAAAAGTTACATTTTTATCATTACACTACAGTTGGCGTGAAATTAGCAAAACTTCTAATGACTGTCTAAGCAATACATAATTTATTATTTTTAATTAGTTTTAAATGCTTTTTAACCCTGTGGTACATTTGAGTAGTATTGTAAGTATAATCTATCACTATTATGTTTTGAATGTGCAGAAAATGTATAATTGTGTTAATAAATATCTAGCTACAATGCAAAAGAGATGACTACTAATGTTTGTTTTTATATTGATTGTTTATTATTTGGCTCTGACTTTTCTTACATTTTTTATCTATTTAATTTTGTCTTAGTTATAACTTTTAAAGATACAATTTTCAAGTATAAAGTTCTTATGCTGCCAGGCTTCAGAAATACTCAGTCTTCCATATACGAAAGCAATATGACATAAAGTATACATTAATTTTTTTTAAATTTATATATTGCTTTTAAGCTATAATATAATGCAATCAACAATGTCATATAAATTAAATACAAGTCTAATAAAGACCAAAAAAAAGTTACATTTTTATCATTACACTACAGTTGGCGTGAAATTAGCAAAACTTCTAATGACTGTCTAAGCAATACATAATTTATTATTTTTAATTAGTTTTAAATGCTTTTTAACCCTGTGGTACATTTGAGTAGTATTGTAAGTATAATCTATCACTATTATGTTTTGAATGTGCAGAAAATGTATAATTGTGTTAATAAATATCTAGCTACAATGCAAAAGCGATGACTACTAATGTTTGTTTTAATATTGATTGTTTATTATTTGGCTCTGACTTTTCTTACATTTTTTATCTATTTAATTTTGTCTTAGTTATAACTTTTAAAGATACAATTTGCAAGTATAAAGTTCTTATGTTGCCAGGCTTCAGAAATACTCAGTCTTCCATATACGAAAGCAATATGACATAAAGTATACATTATTATTTTTTTAAATTTATATATTGCTTTTAAGCTATAATATAATGCAATCAACAATGTCATATAAATTAAATACAAGTCTAATAAAGACCAAAAAAAAAGTAGCGGGCCTACGTAAAAGAGGTAAAATTCAAACTCAAATTATACTGAGGTATATTAAAGTTTTTCCCATTATCACATAATCTGTCTTTATCCCAATACCATTTTAGTATTAACATGATATTATATTTCTCAACAATATTAAAACCCGTATCATAAAGTAAAGTTTCCTTGCTTTCTATTTGGTTTCAGATATTCATCTTTTATCTATTATTCATATTACAAAATACTGGAGAGACAATGGCGATAACATACATTTTATCAATACCAACGTTATTTACAATTATTAAAACCATTTGACTTTTCAAAGTTGAAGGTGGTTTTAAATTTAAGATATTCGTATTTTAATTTGCTTGATACTACTCGCGTCAAACCAAGGTAAGCTGGCATACAAAGCCTATGCTTCTCATGTGGACACGTGGTATGATCAGATACTGATTGAAGCAACAATCACTATCTTCTTGTGTCTAATAGTTACAATCTAAAATATTTTCCCCAAAGAGATTAATATATTTCAAGGGACTTAAGATTTTGCAAATGTTGAAAATTTACTGTTTTCTCGAATTAATTTCTCGGAAACTATTAATCATATTTTCGATTTGAAAAAAAAAAAAAAATTTAAAATCATTAGGGTCGGCAGTTTGGGATCGTTTAAAAGTGACGAACCGTGAAATTTTAAAATGTGAACTTTTTATTCACATGTAAACTGAAATTACTCGTAAACCCTTTGATATTTAAAAGTGATTTTGTCAAGGTTTATTCTATTTTCAATTGTGCATCTTTTGAGCCCCATATCATTTGTTTAAAATAATTTTTGATCTTTTTCGAAAACTTTAAACTGCAATTTATCGTAAACCATTTGAGATTTCAAAGTGATTTCTTCAGGGTTTACACTCTTTTCAATTCTGCATTTTTTGAGTTCCACATCGTTGGTATTGTAAAATGTTGAAATTTCTATTAAAAAATTGGATAAAAATGGGAAAAAATATTTAAAATATTGAAATATTAATAACAAGCCTCGAATCAAAATGTAATTTTCCTTTTATTAAGGTACAAAAAAATTCAATAATAAAATATAGTTTTCGGGCTTATATATTTTGATTTCTCTATTTATATTCTTCTCTTCTTCTATATAGATGGCTAAGGGTAAGATAAAAATTAGTTTTCCAAAAAGATACAATCATATTTAAAAGAAATAACAAAAAATGTATCCTTGTATACCAACTTATTTTCTATAAGAAACATACAATGACAAAAATAAGAAATTAATATTAATTTTTTTTCAAAAATTAGCAGTTAATATATTAATTTTTTAGTATATTAAAATCAATAAAACATGAAATTTATTAAAATAGCTTTTAAAGTTAAAATGACACAACAATTCTATAACACGCTTTCTTGAGCTTTATAATCTAAATAAACAAATTGATTATTCCTCGTGAACAGAGCAAAAGTCAAATATTGAATAGACACTCAATGTCCTATTTCAACAAAGGTGGAGCTAAGGGCAACCCTGATGTAGCATAAACAAATACACATGTGTCTACATTATAAAACACTCTGTGGATTAAAGTCAGCCTTCACACTATACTCTAAACATAAACCTCTTGTCGCAAAGCAACATCCCATGTTGTTACTTAAAATCCTGCATAAATCAGTTTCATCCCTAAGGATTATCATCCTGCTGTAATACATCATTCAGGATTATATATCTTCCCGCCGAGACTATCTTGAATATCATATAACGTTTGGGATTATAAATTGTTTTTTATAAATTCTTTTTTTTAAATCACACTAAAATATTTGTTAGCATAGTTGAAAGAACGTTTTAATAAATCAAGGTTGTGTCTTTAAGTTGTTTACAGCGTCAATGGGTGATTTTCACTTGTTGACTGACAACTATCGATATTTTTGGCAACGAGTTGTTTTGTTTTGTTAGTATTTCGATTATAAAAGGGAGCGTAAACCAGTTTGTCTAATGTTTTACACCGTCACTTCACTAAAGTGTAGGTTTATTGTGTATATACTGTAATGTAAAATTGAGTAAATGAACTACATTTTTTAATCTAGATATTTTTTTATTTTTGAACGTTTAAAAAAAAATTAATTATGATAGCAATTGATTTGTAAATTAAGTTAAAAAAGAACAAATATACCAAAGCTTACCTTCGTGATATTAATATAGTTGCTTGAACGAAAGAAGATATTTCCAGCCTACACAAACCAAGGTGTGTGTCCTTCAGCTTTTCTCCGCTAATAGGCTTAACTCTCGGTTATTCCTGAAAATAAAGGACATCGGGACGGTCTTACAAAATATTTCTGTAACATCATGTTGCTAAAAGACAGTAAAATTCACTTTATATAACATGCAATTGTAAATAATTTGCAATAAAAAGACTGTTCACATGCAGTGTTTAATCGACCAATGACTTAATTCTTTTCAAGTGGTAATATTATTATTTCAATGTACATTCTCTAAAAAATGGTGTAAATGTGTATGGAGGAACTTTTAATATTCAATAACCGCTGAAATATTGATTTTATTTTCCTGAATATACATTTAGAGAGTAATAGTTTGCTGTAATAAAATATTTTCAATCACAAACAATCGCTCGCCACATTTTCACGTTAATTTCGTTTTTGAACAAAATCTAATCATTGCGCGGGAAATGCAGTCAACATCAAACTTCAAAATTTAAGTTCATTCAATTGATTTCTATTCCACTAGTATGATTGAGAGACAGATATTAGGTTGAGAAAAGTTTAAAATTACGTGACCATTTTTAAAACGTACTGTCAACAATTTAGCACTGATAGAATACTTTTCTTACTGCGTAATTGGAAAAACTATATAGCCTACAATTTTACTGCATTATATATACAAAACTTCAAAACACCAGATACAACTAATAGTGTATCATTAGTGTGTAACAAAGACATTGTGGCAGAAAACATTGACATTTCCTTTAGCTTAATTACCAACAAAACTACATGTTTTCCCATCAAACTCTGCATTACACAATAAATATACACAGACAACCATTACTGTTCCTAAGGATGTAGTATTTACTCTTACGTCATTACTTTACTAAGTTACATGTTTCTTTTACTCT
Organism: Aphrophora alni; assembly: GCA_963513935.1. Classification (NCBI taxonomy): domain Eukaryota; kingdom Metazoa; phylum Arthropoda; class Insecta; order Hemiptera; family Aphrophoridae; genus Aphrophora; species Aphrophora alni. The sequence goes on along the minus strand of OY740777.1, from coordinate 20,790,013 downwards.
CTCTTAATTTTTATAATTACTTATTTAGTAAAACTATATGCAAACGTTAAAACTATTGTCTGCAAACAAAGTATAAGGGCTAAGGTATTTCACAAACAAATACTAATGAAAATATTCACATTTATAGTTTTACACCTCGTTACATATTACAAATGTATATTTTTGTATTTGATGTTAATGTTTAAAAAGTGATTGCTTGTGGCGAAACATGAAATGTTAAAATTAGGCATTTTTCAGGCTTCACTCTCTATTCAATTTTGCATGTTTTGATGTGCATGTCATTATTATTGTTTAATGTTGAAATTTTAATTTAAAAAATGAGAAAAAATGGAAAAAAATATTAAACATTTTGAAATTTTAATAGTACGCCTCGACTCCAAATTTAAATCTCCTTCAAATAAGCATTCAAGAAACATTCAAAAACGCAATTTTCGGCTTAAAAAGTTGCAAAAGGTAACCCCACTTACGAATTTGCAAAGTTTGAAAATTGGCTGTTTTCTCGAATAATGTACTCAGAAACTATATAAGATATTTTCGTTTAGAAAAAACTAGTGGCGAAACGTGAAATGTTATAATCTAGCAAAATATAAATAGCAATTTCTCGTAAACCATTTGGGATTTCAAAGTGATTTTTCAGGGTTTATTCTCTTTTAAATTCTACATCTTTTGATACCCATATCATAGTTTTAAAAAATTATTGATCTTTTTTGAAAAACTTTATACTGCAATTTTTCGTAACCATTTGAAATTTCAAAGTTTTTTTTTTGGGTCTACACTCTTTTCAATTCTTCATCTTTTCTTACCCTTACCATAGGTATTGTTACATGTTGATTTTTTAAACTAAAAACTATATAAACCTTGGTTCCGCGATAGTGGGGGAGCGCTTCCTTATCAAAGGGCTGTAGAGCGCCTTGTACTCCAAGATAGGCAACTTATGGTGCACACTTGCCTTGTAGTTCAAGGCGTCGCAAACTTATAACACACTAAATTAGATATAAATTTTCATAAACATGAAATGTTAAAATCTGTCACATATAAACTGCAATTTTTAGTAAACCATTTGAGATTTCAAAGTAATTTTTTTTAAAGATTTCTCTGATTTTTTTTGACAGTAATTTAAACTGAAATTTTTCGTAAAACTTTTGAGTTTTCAAGTTTTTTTTTTTCAGGTTTTACTCTCTTTTTAATTCTGCATCTTATAATGCGCATATCATTGGTATTGTTAAATGTTGAATTTTTTACTAAAAATTAGTTAAAAATGGAAAAATATTAAAAAATGTATAAATTTTAATATCTGATTGTAAGGTCCTGACAATGGCTTTATGAAAACAGTTTATCTTTTTCTAAAAAGTTTTATAGTTTTTGAATTGGAAGGTTCTGTTTAGTGGTCAATAAGTAAGCTCTGACCTGACCTATATTGCCTATATCTTTGGGGTTATGTTATGAATATTGTTTGCTTAATTCCATGATCTGCGTCATTAACTAAAGAGAATAAGAGAATAATAACTACAGCTGTAACTGTTACTCCTGGTATGACAGAGTAACCCGGAAGGAGATCAACTATCGCCGATGTTACGACGAGCACCGAAGTCTGCTTATATTTGTGAGTTTGCTCAAGAGAATATGAGTTATACAAGCAAACAATTTATCTGAAACGTAAGCTTAGTTGTTTTACTTCTAAATTAGGGATACCTATTCTGAAAACCATGTATAACATTCACCAAAATAAATCGTTGTCCCAGCAAATCAAATTATCAGATATATACGGGATATTGCTGATTTACAACAGTGCAATTTGTTTACTGGAAATAACACTCCTTGTTTTCTGATATTTCTTATTTTCAACATTTGTATTCTCGTATTTTAAAATATCTCTTTACGTTCTCCAACGTAAACCTATTTCACAAATGAGTAAGCAGACAAAGAGAAACTGAAAAGTAATTTACAATTTGCATAATATTCCTTTATATATCTTGTAAATATGAATAGCGCTCCACCTGGAGAATATCTTTAAATCCTACATCATTTGTATATCTCTTTGTAATATCACTAATGGATATCAGAAATGTTATATCCATTGTTGAAGATGTTCACGTAATACAATTTTAAATGATCCGTAGAAATTCGAGACATCGCGATATCCTGAGAAGATATGCGAAGAGTATATGTATTTGATCTGAAAAGTGTTAAGTTAAAGTGATGAATATTTTTAATAAATACAAATGATATAGAAACGGTTATTCAATGTAACAATTACCGTGTACTCCGTAAGCTTTTCTAAATACTTAGCGTAAAATTACACGAATTAAGTAGGTACTCTAATTTACTTTCCACAATATTTATTGATACTTGCCTATCTAGATGTCATCAATTCCATTTTAGACACCCTGTATATTATATAAACAGATTTTTTTCCATTTATAACAAAAACATAATAACAACTATATAATATATAATTATAGTTAATTAAATAACTACTTTAAATAAAACATGAAATTGAATTTTAATTGGACTTACATGTTTGTTGTAATGAAACTACCATAAGCTGTTGTTACTTGTTGGAGAGGAAATCAGTAGCATTTCTTAATTGGAAAATAACCAGAAGCAATGTGAGTTTCTATGAACACTTTGATGTGTGTGTCAATGTGAATACTCTAAGCTGAACATAGAAACCATCAGACATAGGTCTTCAAAAAGAACGGAAAAGAAATAAATAATTATGCAAGGATGAATGACTCTTTGATTCAAGAATACAATATCTGATGTATTTTATTTTAAAATTGAATTAGTTATTTCTTAATTGACATTTTATTTTTAATTCTTTTGTATAGCTTTCAGGTTAAAGCATAAAATTAAACGAATTAAGAACTCTATTTTACTTTCCACAATATTTATTGATACATCAGTTACAGCAATACTCTAAACAGTGGCTATGGAAACTTTATGCATAGCAGATACGAGCTATTTATTTAGAGGTGGGGGAAGATTCAAGGATCTAGTTACAGGTTAAAGGAGTGGTGAGTTACTTAAATACTTTAATATAATTTCGTTTATATCTAAGGGGGAGTATTTATAACTAAATATTTTAATACCTAACAGTAAAATAAATGCAATTATTTAAGTATCTGCATTAAAACATGTTCAATTTTGAAATATTAAGATATTTATAACAACGCTAAGGGATAAAAGTTAAATTCACTGGATATATTATAAAATAAAATATTAGTTTATAAAAATTTTGCATTAAACGAAAAATTTATTTAGATAGGTAAGTAATATCCATGACCTCACTAACTATCTAGTAAAGGGATTTGTGTGATTGCTATTTGTCATGCTTCCTTAATCTGGCAAAACAATTATAGCTTAGGCTCAGTTAATATTTAGAATAGAGTTTTGACCTATAAACTATGTTGTTAGCATAAATATATACAACAGGTAGTCCAATCACTACAGCATTACGTACTTGGAAAAAATAATGTCGTGTCTTTATTAAATGTTATTTATAAACATTGAATAAAAATGACATATTCGCAAGGACAATGTGTTCAAACATTTGGACCATATAAAATAAAATACAATAAAATATATCATTTAATTTATGGAGGTAATATTTAAGTAGTAGTTAAATTAACTAACAAAAGGTCAACAAAAGTAGGGAAGAAGTAAGGGTATGAATTAATTATGCATTTTGAAGTTATTCCAATCAATGCACAAGAAAGCTTTACTAGTTATTTGGTTTCCACAGTGAAGTAAAGTCGAATCGACCATCGATCAATGTCGTTTTCTCACCTTGTTATAATATAGACTTGACTATACTTTAAGTTTTTAGATTGAGTATTTACTTCGACTTATAATGTTTCCGCTTTTAAAGTATGTAAAGGACACATACAAATTCAATTCTGTTTAAAATGAAACCATAAATAATCTGATGATGTAAAGTTGACCGCAGTATCATCTCTAAAGCCCAAACCAGTGAATAGATGTAATTTTACTAATCAGCTGGTCTATTTGTATATCACAAAGCATGATTTTCTGTTTATAAATTAACCCTCCCATCCAATACAAAATATTTCTAATAAAGGTTAGACAAAGTTAGCAAAGAGGCTCTACAAAACGTTGAAATTTGTTTTGAATTAAAAAACAAGCAATTATATGAAAAAAAAAAAAAATAATAATAAAAGTTAATATTAGCCTGTTAGTTTGAGAAGAAATGTCTTCTTATCTTTCTATCAATATAACAACAATTTAATTATCAATTATTATCATTATTAATTGAAAATTATCTCGTTTTTATTGATACTTTTAAAATTACCTATCACGTACTGAACAAAATATTAAACGTTGAATAACTTCCTCAAACAAAAATCTAAAATTAGCGCTTATTATGTACACTCCTCTTAGCTGAGAATATACTTAAATAAAAATAAGGTGATCTTATGGAGATGCAATTTACTTTTTAGGTTTCTTAAAATAACAACTCAATGGCAGCCATTATAATTGCACTGATTCTAAAACAATTTTCCTATTGTTTTATTTCTTGTCTCATGAAGCCCTTGTTTCATTTAAATTTGGTGAATTAACTAATTCCATCCTTTCGCTTTAAGTTAAAAACTTGACTCTCTACAATGAAGATTGCCGCAAATCGTGTTTAATTTTCTTCATAAAAAACAAAGACTCTCAGCGGCTTACTCTAGTGAATAGGAACGTGGCAATTCCGAGGGATATTAATTGGATTTACATATACTATGTGTGTAGTCTTAGGTTAAATCCGTCTCTTTCATCTTTTCCTATCAGAACACTCTTGGCCTATCTTGTTCTCTTCTATTAGAGGCTAAGATAAACGAAAAGTTTTCCACCTTTAAACGACAAGAGGCAAAGAGTTAATGTTGAAGTAAGTTTCATTTTAGACACCCTGTATTACGGCAGGATATCAAGAATTATTACATTCTAGAATTAATTTAGCGAGTTTTGAATATAATGTTCATTTTAATTTTAATGAAGGATGATTCAGGAAGAAAAATAAAATTAAAGAATAAAATATAATTCTCTTTAAATGTTAAGAAGCAGTAAAACGTAGCCATTGTTATGATGTATGACGTAACGATATTTAATTTAAATGTCACAGACAATAGAATATTTTACAAAGCTTTCAATGTATTGTTTAAACATTAAGCCAGGTTTAATAAGCAAATGCTGAAATGTATTTTTTTCCTAGATAAATGTGAAAAACCAGTGATGTCTCATCTGCTGTATGAAATTTAAATATTGTCGAAATGACGGGGGGGAGTTTTACTGTGATTACCATAACTTTTTAAACTTAAACTTAAAAAATTTAACTTTTTAAAGTAAATTGTATACATTTTGATGTTAACAATTTGGGATTCACTGAAATAAACAATAAAAAATATTGCTTTTACTTTTACAAATACCCACACACAAAAATAAATATAAACAAACCTTCTCTCTAATAACTGAGATAATTTTTTATTACTTCATTTTTTCTTCGTTTATCTCAAAAGTGGTAATTTTGTACAAACCTATCAATGTTGGGGAAATTAATTTTTTAAAGTATTTAGATCATATTTTAAAAAGAGTGCTTTGATAATAATTGAACACTTAATTATCCAAGTTAAGATTTAATAATTTATCTGTAAACCACAATTGATTTGAATTACCAGTAATTTTCACTTGTGTATTTGTTATATGATAAGAGGGTATGACAAAATAGTATTATATTATAAATTATAAACAGAGGAAGTCACCTCCTAACTTAGTTTATTATGTATTAAAAATTATGGGATAAAACTATTTAGAGATCGAAATGTTTGTCAAATTTATTTCAATAAACAATTATTGCGATAAGATGTAAAAAGTTAGGAAACCACTGATCGTACAGCAATCAACAGTGTCACGAATAACTCAAAGATATATAAGTCAAGGCTTTGAAGAAATTGAAGGCAATCAGTCAGCGAACGGTCTGAAGGTGGTCAGTGAGGCTGCTGAAAGAAAGCGAGGGTGTTCAACGTTGTTGAGTTCTTTAGGATTGTAGTTCAGGGAACCAATAACCATAAAAAATCAGAGGTTATATACAAAATTACATACAAGAACCTTAAAATACATATCAATTAACGAGTTCAGTGTATCGATCTATAGTTGCAGAGATTGTAACAATACTCTGTCTTGAGCTTTATAAGCTGAGTATGCAGATGAAGACAAAGGCAAATGTTAGCTAAGGTGGAGCTGCGGCAAAGTCAGTTCATCATAAAAAAAGACATACGTCCTCCTCACAAAACAATTTCGACCGAATAAAGTCAGCCTTGACAGTATACTCTAGACCTAAACCTTTTGTTGCAAAGCAATATCCTGTGTTGTTACTTAGAACCCTGCATATATCAGTTTTTGTCGAAGTATTTTCATCCTTCAGGAATACATCAAACAGGAATAAATATCTTCCATTCAGGACAATTTTGTATAGTGTTAAATATAACCTAAGGTTAACTTAGGCGTTATAAATTATTTAAAATAAATTGTTCGTTTTTAAATCACGCAAAAATATGTACGAGCATAGTCTAGAGAATGTACAATAAGTATGTTTTTTAAGTTTGAGCAGTTTATGACGTTCATAGTTGATTTTCACTTGGTAACCGACCACCTTCAATTTTAGGGGACGAATTGTTTTGAGTGGTTAGTATTTCGGTTGTAACAGGTCTGCGCTACGTTAAACACCGTTGTCTATAACGTTCTATCAGAGAGTGAAACCTGAAATATAATGTTTCATTTTAAAGAAAAATTGACAAACGAAGTTGAAAAATTACAGCGTTTGCAAAATTTCGAGTTTCCATAAAAGGGTTGTCCAAGATATTTTCTGTGAATGACAGATAAACGATTAAAATGCTGTATTTTACAACCAATATAATCTTGTGTAAAAATTTTAAAAAAATAAATCTGTTCACCAAATGTAATTAAAACCTGATTCCTTCATATAAAGTTATTATATTGATGTAAACATATATGTGAGAATTAAACTTAATGTAAATAAGAAAAAAATAAGCTTTGCAAACATGTTCAACAATATAATAAAATCTGTTGTAGCCATGTGAGAAAATTGAACTCAACAAGAAAACCGAGTAATTAAAAACTCAAGCTTTAAATAGTTTGCAAGCAATCTGTATATTCACCACGTGTATGAGATATATACGATTAATTTGATCGTGAAATAAAATGGACGTTTCTAAATCTGGAATTTATTTTATATTGTTTCTTAAAATCCATAAATCTTCTGTTTTTAATTTTTGTATAACTCAAAATTTAGCGGTACTTATCTTAAACAAATATGCCCCGAAAATCGTTTCGTGAGTAATTGGTGAAAACAAAACTCGGTCATATGATACGTAATTTCTCAAGAACATTTTTACCAACTTCGGTCAACTTTTTGTTAATTAAAAATAATTATCCTCTAAACACGTGTACGAAATTGTAAAATATATTAAATTTCGGTTCAAGAATAATTGGTTATAAATTAAAACCAACATTGACCACACATCCTAAAAAGGTCGAGTTTAATGAAATACGATTGACGCCGACTCGTTTATCTCTCAAGTAAAGCAAGGTTATATAAATGTATTAATGTCCATGGTTATATTGAGCTTTCTTATTAAAAGTTACCGTAACAATAATTTTTATTAACGATTAGATTTGGTTTTCATTTGATTTGGGGATGTGTGAGTGGAACAGTTTGTGCATTATTTTTGCACCGTTTATTTACAGCCGTCACACCAACCTCAAATATTTTCTAGTTATCAGATGGCTTTATTAACAAGTTGTCGGCTCTATTTAAATGTTTACTAAAATATATTCAATCTATAGGAGAAAACCTTTCAACAAAATTAAATTATTAAAAACCAACACAAATAAAGATATTATTCACAATTAACTTTAATCTTTCTAACACGTTCAATCATACTAATTCGGTACAAACTCTAATGTTGTTATTAAACACTCAGCACAAATAAATCTAAAAATTTTAAGTTCCCTCAATAAACTTTTATTGAAATAATGTGGAACCAAAATGCCACAAAGAGACAGTTATTAACTGATAATAGTTTTATTTTTTCCCAAAAAATCACTAACACGAGATTAAAGGTTTCTTACCGTTACAACAATTAATGTAACTTAAAGAAATGCATAATTTTAAAGACGAAACTAAATAGAGTTTTACTTCCGAATAAATAGGAAACTGCTAAACACCAGGTAATGTATCGTTAATGTTCAATGTAGACATATAACAACATTGTAAAGACCAACATTGACATTTCCTTTAGGTCCATTAGCAGCAACACAAGTTTCCCTCTTAAACACTTTATATTAGAGTGGATCTTTAATCCACCATTACTCTCCAAAAGTGGACCTATTATTACTATCATTACGTAGCTCCTACAGACTACTTTATCATTACCCAGCCATTAATTTTTTCCTAATTTACGTGCTCTTTTTTAATTGTAATTTTGGTGTGTCATTATCGTCTTTTAGCATTGGTTAAATCACTATAAACAAGCGGAAAAAAATTGTCTTATCCGACAATGAATTGAGAACGAAAAACAATTACATGTCTAACTTTAAACTGTAAATTTCTGTGAACAAACAATAGGATGTGTAAATTTCTTAATATAAATCAAATTTTAACTTTTGGTAGTTTAACACACTTTGTCTTAATGTATGTTAAAAGTGCGTGATTTTATAAAAAACAAAAACAAATATTAACACTTTAGCTCCATATGGAAAAAGTTAATAAGAGTTACATTATTTTCATAAAATTACCTAAATGGAAAAATGAAAATTATTAATTGCATTTTATTTTTAAATAGTTAAATTAAACGATTAACACAAAAATTATATTTTGTTGTAAAGTTGGTAAAATTTCCTTTCCTCCACTTAAATATAAGTTTGCCTTCTAGCAGAATGTCTTAGAGATAAACGTGGGCTGAAACCTTGTTAGCAGTTTGTGTAGATTATACTGAACTGGACATTATGACGTTATTATTGGACTAACAATTACACAAGTTTATTGATGAAGAGTTTGAATAATTATAGAGGATTCGAAAGATTTATATTTCAAGATGAAAACATTTACATGGGTATTTAATTTTAAAGCGGTTGTCTATAGAATCACACTTCCCTTATTTTAATTCCATTTCTTTCTTCCATTTATCTTAGAGTTTTAATTACAAAAAGCTCCAAGCAGCTTTGTGTAATCCTTCCTAACAAACAAATACGTCTTAATAGTTTAAATATTTAGAATTAAAAATAATTCTTTAATTGTAAAATTTAAGTTCTTTTATACCTAATATAAAATGTTGGGAAACCTAAGGAAAGATTACAGTCTGGTATCGACTGCTGGAATTTGTCTGTAAGCCTTTCATTAACACCTTCCTCTATCTTCCTAATTCTTTTCTTATTGTTAGTTTATAAAAAGTAATTTATAGAAAAACTTAATCTTAAGGTGTTTCAGGTTTATCCCATATTTATTGTTGAATTATTTATATTCTTCTTCTTTATCATTTGAAATTTTGGTTACGTTTTGTTAGCTGCAAATGAGTATTTTATGCAAATTACATTATAAGTGTTCTGATATTTCTTATCAAAATTTGTCGTTTTTCAAATTTTCCTTAACTATTGTACTCCAACGAAAACCTATTTTACAAGCGATTAAATATACAAAAGGAAACAGAAAAATCGTTTAAAATTTGTAAAATATTCCTTTGTATCTTTCGTTAATATGAAAGATATTCTCCACATGGGGAATATCTTTCAACCCTACATCTTTACCTTATTTATTTCTAATGACATTAATGGACTACAAAAATTAGTTATATCCGATGTTGGTGCATTTATAAATCATGTACAGAAGTGTTTGATATTGCATTATCTCTTACTGTTTTCATCTGGGATCACACACATTTTATAAATCTTAAAGACTTGACAAAAACTTTTGTTTTAACTTAACCTCAAACACTTTTAGTGCCTTATATCAGGAAAGTAGACCATAATTTAATTTCTACTGGTTAGAGTTTAAGTTTACAAAATCAAAGCAAATTCATAAATTAGATTATTGGATCTAAAGGTTTTGTAATTATTAGACCTTGTTTCTTTGATGTACTCTCTTACATAGGAAATATTGTCATTGCATTTACTCTTTCAATGAATAACCTTAAAAAGGTGCATTGTAACTCTAATAAAACCCCATTGTTTTACTATACGTACTTTGGTATTAAATATCAGTTAAATTAATATTTTATGTTAATAAAAGTGAGGTTTAAGCATTTATTCTTTCTTGTTATATGTGGTATTACCTTGCGAGGAATAACAAAATAATAATTATCCTCCAGTATGAAGTTTTTGACACACGACAATCTGGTTGTTGAACATTGAAAAAGTGAACTACAAGAGGAGTGGAATTGTTTCAAGAAGTAAAACTTGCTGTAAAATATAAACCTAACTTCTGACAAATCGACTTTAAGGAAGGAAGCTGATTGGCGGAGTATTGAAAACACCACAAGTTTTAGTTTTCCTTTATTTTCAGTTCTGAATAACCTTTCTAACCAAAGAAGATTCCGCTCTGTTGAGGAGTTTTATTAAACTTTGTGTAACAAAGCACAGATCAAATGTAACTATTGGTATACAGTAAAAACAACTTTACATTAACATTGTGAAAGCTTAGGAATATGAAAATCTATCGCTCTTGACAACATATGTTTTTGATATCCCCCCCATGGTCAAGTGAATTGGATTCATACGGATGGACGTGTAATGAAACGTTGCACCTACACTCCTCTGAAATTTGGAACGACCGGATGCCCATCACTCTTCTTTCGAAACCAGTTTTCATCAGTTAATCAGTCAAAATCGATGTATTAACCATTACATTCCTGAATACCGTATTCTATTTATTAATTTATAATTCTTAACACATTAAGAAGTATAACCACTACAACCTTACGACTTGGAAAACTAATGTCGTGACATCATCAAAGTCATTTATAAACATTGAATAAAAAAGACGTATTTTGATCAATGTAAATTTTTGTATATTACCAAAGGATAATTTATTCAAACATTTGCGACGATTTAAAATAAAATTCAATAAATTATTTAAAAATATATATATTAGAGTCACAACTAAGTCACCTTAAAATAGTACAAGAGGAACAAGTAAGATGTTAATCAGGTAGAGGGAAATGAATGCATTATGCATTTTGAAATAAGTGCAATCAATGCACAAGAAAGCAGTAGTGGTTATTTGGATCATGTCTTTTCCACAGGGAAGAATAAATCAAATCCTTCATCGATCAATGTCACCTTAATGTGTATCTTAATCACCATCTTAACGTGTAACAATATAGACTTGAACTTCACTTCTAGTTTTTTAAAACAGTATTTATATAGCAAAATGTCAATATATTATTTTTACACTATTGAAATTATGCAGACGACTTCTAAATTCGATAAAATACAGACATGTTTAAAACAAAATCGTGAAATAATTAGAGGGTATGGAGACGTTGAGAGCATAGTCTCTAAAGCTCAAAGAAAAGAACAGGGTTTTAAGTAATTTTATTAATTTATCAATCAGCTGGTTTAGTTGTGTCGGCGATTTTTAAATCAACACCACTGATCCAATAGCACATTGCGTTAATTAAATTAAATTTACAAAACTTTAGGAAGGGATTTTTACAAAACGTTCAAAATTTGAAACTCCACCATGCTTATATTTTTTTTTGTTTATACAAAAATTATTACGATAACTATACGTTATAATAACTACTTTATATATAACATGAAATTTAATTTTAACGTTTGTTCTAGTGAAACTAACAGATACTATCGTTATTTGTTGCAGAGGAAAAGATTAGTGTTTATTAAATGGAAAATAATTTCTGGAAAATAATGTTAATTTCTAGGAACTCTTTGATATTTGTGTCAACATTAGGCCTATTATTCTACGCTTTTTTCAATACTAAATCAGTTTATTTGTACAACATTTGTTTGCTATTGATTTATTTGTCAGTAAAATGTATAATAATATTTACTCGGAATGTAATTGGTATGTGAATAATATAACACAAATTGCACTGCCGTTCAATTTTTTACTTTAATGCAAACATTAACTGTGAAATTGATAGACTTTTTTGGTTAATAAACAGGTCCAATGTTATGGTGTAAAAGTGATTGGAGAATCATGGATTGTTAAAATATTATTGACGTTAGTTGTCAACATTCATTACACGATAAACAAAACACTAAGTTTCAGATATATATTAACGCCCGTTTTCAAGTGACAACCACAGAAGGTAATAAACATGAACATGACCAATAGAGAGTTGTACCCGTGGGAAATGTTGAAAACTACAATTAAAATCATGTAGTTAACTTAAGGCCTGAGATGTCAAAGTTAATAAGATTATAAACAAAACCACAAAGGAAACAACGCAGGAATTAATGAGATAATGTTGAACTGAGATCAAACACTTCTCAACTAACAACAAGAATTTCATGCTAACGGGTGAACCTAAAGGTTTTTGATCATTCTCTCTGGCGTTTACCCTTTGAATAACGCTAATAAATTGTAGCCATAACTAAAGTTCAGGAATTGTTATCGGCGTCTAAATCTATTGACATCATAGTATTTTGTTCAATGGAGAAACCTTAACAACTACAAATAATGAATTTTTTGTTTAAATATTGGTAATGAAAAATCTTAGTACCATTTTTTATCAGATAGTGTCTTAATGAAATCGATTTAGTTTTCTACAAACAATTTTAATTTTAAGTTTTGAAACATGTCTAAACCACGGACATACTGGAAGATTATAACAATTCTGAGCTGCTATTTTGAAATGATTTGACCAATGTTCATTTTCCATTGTTCATGACCATTGTTATCGCTTAGCCCGTTCAAGACAGTAAACAAATATTTCAAACTAATAAGTATCATTAGTTGTACCAAATTACAGCAAAACCAGATTAATTGGCTGCCTATTATTATGTGAATGCATATAAGTAAGTAATAATTGTCAAATTACATCTATAATTAAGGTCAGTAAAAGTTTCAGTGTCTTATGAGTAGCGATTTTATTATGGAGATTGTAAGTGCTAGAATATATATTAGAACTTTTAAAATATAGAATCTAAAGAGCAACGCATACGTCCTTGCTCAAACTTGTATATATATATATATATATATATAGTTACTTTATAGATCTGTGACAATTGCCATTATTCAGAAATAACATAGGCTAACCCACTATCATACCGCCAGTAATGCAAGAAAAATAAATACCTCCTTATTTATTACTTTATGCAATGTTAGATTATCACTTTCGTATTACAATTTGTATACGAGTCAGGTGCTAGGAACTACCCTTCCCTTTATCTACACTCGTGTATACAAATTGTGTTTCCATTTTATTATCCCAGATATTGCTTGAAGAAGGCAGGCGTTCGACTTGTAGCGTTGTGAATTTATTACTACAACGTTTTACTAAAAACAAAATACAGATTGTTCCAAATCTACAAGTTTTGTTTTAAATTTGTAAACTACGTCATTACTTTGTTTTTATTATTTATTTCTGATAAACTGTGAAACTAAAGCCTAATTATAACAAGTTTCAATTATTAACATCAGAAGATAATAACACTATTTTGTACTGGAGATAAAAATTGCAAATTTTGAAAAGCTGTTTAACTAAAGTAACTACAGGATGTGACGAAACTGCGTCCCACATATACAGAGTTTTCATTAAAAAAATAAAAGAACCTGAATGTTATTAGTCTAAACCTAAAGTAAAATTCTACACAGCCAGGTAAATCTACAACGAAAATAGTTTGTTCACAATACTTTTGTATTTGTATAACAAAATATATAAGATTTGATCCAAATCATTAATCAACATAAATACATTATTCCCCTTCTCTCCTAAATTTATAATGTTTTTGGAGGACTAAGGTTATTATAATTATATTACAAAAAATATGAAGGGAAAAAAGTTCGATATTTTCTCTAAACATATGTGTTTGTTAAATTTGTAATAGTTACTATTTTTAAATATGAAACATACCGAAAACATCATATTTTTTGTATTTTACGCACCTTGTTGTTTATACTGAGTTGTACTAAAATCAATTGAGTGTTAATTACGCTATGACGTGTCCTTCATTTAGGGTATGCAGTTCTACTATTGGTTTCAATAAAATCAACATAATAGTTTGAATACAAAATCAAGATAGCAGTAAACCTATGGCCTATGTAATAGTGTTATGGTCCAATACAGGTGATATTTATGTATCCCATTCCATATTGTTGTTCTTGAAAAGTGTTCGTTAAACAAAACCCACCCCACTGTGTTAGAATGGGAAGGGAGGACAGTGCAATCTCAACGTTTATAAATTTTGACGAATTAATTAATAAATTTACTATCTCATGTATAGTAAAATTGTTTCACTTAAATTTAATCTGGCCCATGCATTTCTCTGATAATTTAATCAATAATATTTAAACCAATCTGATGCTATTCTCAATATTAGCTAATTTTATGTACAGAAAGTAAATACATCAAATGACCGTCTATTAATTGTAGCGTAAGAAGATATTAAATTATTAAAAGTTGTATTTTATTCCAGTGGCAATGTGTCCGATGAAAATGTGTCGGTGTGATATTATATTGTATAACATAGAATAATATATACAGTTTGCATTCAGAGTTAATTTCACCTTCCCATGGTCTATTGTATTATAGAGAGGATATGCGCAGTATTATATATATGAGCAGGGAAGAGGACATCACGTAGAAGCAACGTGACAAGAGGGATAATGGAGCAAATTATATAAATATCACGTAGATATTAAGCTGATGACATCTTGCCAAAAAGTAGCAAATATTTCATCGTGTGTGTAAATACAGGTGACTTTAAGATATGTGCTTTAAATATTTTTTTAAACATAATTATATAATTTTTTTAAATTTATTAAATTACTCACCGTCCAGTAGTTTTTTGCGTTTTTTCTCAACGACGGCCGTTTCGGCTATTCAGCCAAACCAAAGTGGCTGAATAGCCGAAACGGCCGTCGTTGAGAAAAAACGCAAAAAACTACTGGACGGTGAGTAATTTAATAAATTATAATAAACAGTAGTCGGTATGGCAACAAACAATAATAATTTTTTGTTGTGTACGCCGACTATACAGCAATTCGTGAGATCACAATCGTCACCAATTCTATTCGTAATGAGCTTTGTCTCACTACAAACTCTTCAGGATGAATAGTCGCGAATAAAGATTGCGAAATAGGTCTCTCGTATTATGGAGGAGAAATTTTTTGTACTATATATACAGGGTGTTAAATGAATCCCGAGACAGCTTAATATTGTTTTAAACTATTAATTACAGATGTAGCTACAAAGTTTTGCACGTTGTTAATGGACACCAAAACCTATTTTAGTACGTATTCAGTGGATAGCTACCTTTCCAGGGGGGCGGCTGAAAGAGGCTCATTAATTACTGTTATTACATGCATGAGTGCGGGGGGAATTTTATTCTTTCTACTCTTATTTTTCCGAGGAAAAATATGAATAACAATTTAATGAAAGGTGCTCCACCAGGATCCCAAGCTATGTGTCATCCTTCAGGGTGGATACAAACAGAATTATTCACTCAGTGGTTTCGGTTCATTCTTGAGAAGACCTCGCCAACTTCTGAATCTCCACTGCTCCTGATTTTAGATGGACATTATAGCCACAGTCGTAATATTTACATTATTAATCTAGCTAGGGAAAATCATGTAAACATACTTTGTCTCCCCCCGAACTCAACACATAAGCTACAACCACTAGATAAAACATTTATGGAACCATTAAAAACGCATTATAGCCAGGATCCCACATGAGAACCAAGCCAGTCTCTCAGTATGATGTAGCTATGTTGTTTAGTAATGCATACCTAAAAGTTAAGACAGGAGCAATTGCTATAAAAGGGTTCCAAGTAACAGGAATCTCCCTCCTAACCGCAATGTGTTTAATGAATCCGATTTTCTTCTCATTAGAGATCATACAGAAACGCAGCCAGATGTTGAAACAGCAAATCGGGAACATTCGTGCATGAACTTTAATTTTTTAACTGACTGAATAAAGCAAAAATTGATCCAATGTCTATAAAAAATATAATTAACCACTCTTAAATTTTGATTGTTGTGTAACGAAAATTAAGTAGTAGACATTTTGTAATCTTTCATTAGATGCTCAGGTACTTAAGGAATTAATAATAAAATATAAGTCGAACGTGAAGGATTTACTAGTTACATAAATATGCGGGGTTGCCGATCCAATCGCAAACAGCCCATCTTAGCTCTCTTCTTCTCCTTGTTCCAGGAGCCTTCTTTCTATAGCTAGCAAAACTCCTCTACATGGTGTCTGCCTGTTTCTACTCTTTGCTATTGAAGATCTTCTTCGTCTTCTCTTTCTATTGTTTGATTCTTGTTTCAACCGTACCCTAACGGTGTCACGTGACCAGAGCATAAAGGAGTGAATGTCTCCGGGCTCTATCCAGTGGAGATGCAAACGGAGCCTCCAGGAGTTCGAGGAGCTTAATACCCTTGCCTGGGGATGGATTGCTCTGCCTGGTTTGACAGTTCGTTCCCTAGCTTCTTCTGGGAGCTATAAGCAAGAAAACCAAAATCAAAATATTACTCATCATGCTGTAATACTGGAAGCTGTTGCCCATCTACCATTCAATTGGAATCGTCTCTGGTTCTAAATAAATATTAAATGGACGTATTTAACTGTTCATATTCATTTTTTTTTATTCTCAAAATCATTCTCAAAAAGACTTTTTGTTTCTTAAAAAGAATTTGTAGGGTTTATCTTAAAACAACAAGTTATTAAAGACTCCACTTGAGGTTCTTTGTACAGATTTGTTTCCCTCTGTATTAAATACAATAAACCACAAGGAAATCATTTATTTAAGAAAATAATTAAGCCAATATCAACAAAGTTAGAGCTCTTGAAGTTAATTTACATGTGTAATTAATTTACATCAAAAGGAGCAATATTTTGTTGCTCGTATTTTTTAATATTATTGTACGCGTTTTTATTAAAACTCTACTCGTTTAGGAAATCTTCAATTCCAGTAACTGTCCATTACTTGTATGTTCATACTCATACACTTTCAATACGACTTTTATATTTGCAATAAACAAAGATTACATGAATTACAAAGAAAAGCACAATTTAAAAACATTTGGATTAAACTCTATTTGATTTAAGAACTCTTGAACCAATTTATAGAGTCGTTAGAAGATATTTGCTATGAATGGGAGTTCGATTTTCTCCTCTCAGTAAACCTATTCTGTTTTCATAATATTTTATATCAATCTGTGAATAATGTACGAGTGCATAACCTAGTGACTCAGAATACACAGATATTACTTGTAGATAAATAAAATCAAAAGCACGAAAATAAACAGACTGTTAAACCCCAAAATAAAACGAAAAAAGGAAAACTGTAATGCTACGCGGAGACAGAAACAATCTCTACTGCTTTTGTTCCGTTTTCTGCCAACCATCTACTAACCCGACTTTTAAAAGGAGCAGTACTGTGTACTTTGCTTCTTTTATAAATAATATACCAGTCAAGTATAAAGAATGTCTTCTCTCTCTTTCACAGGAGTCAATAGAGACTATTTCTATAGTCTAGTTTCGTACAAGCTTAGCAATGTTGATTTAACCGTAAAGGAACAAACAGTGAAATGTTTATCAGTAGATATGTAAAAATACAAGTTTATATAAACATAGCTACTCAATGGATAGCTTTGATAATTGCAACTATCTTGCTACAGAGATTACTGTAAATTGAGGAATCCAAAAAATGTTTGTGATCTGGAAGTAAAATAACAAAGGATTACGAATTAGATAACTTATTTATTTGTATATCAAAGGATACAGAAAATATTCAAGTTTTTGTCATTAGTTAGTAGGTTTTAATAATATAACCATCAGCGTTATTACATCTCGGCCCACGAGTAAATGTCGCTGTGTCGGCAGTGATTTTTGTCACAAATTGACTAGATTCAAGAGTTTTTCAGAGTTGACTTTGTTATTAACTTAAGTCCAGAAAAAAGTCCATAGGTGTTAGTTCTGTACTCCTTCGTTATCAAAAAACATGACAATTCTAATCCAACAGCTAAGACACCTGTCTTTGAGAGCCTCTCGCATATTGAGACTCTAAAGAGTTTCGATTCATCTTGCTGAAAATTACACAAAATTTTCGTTTCCCTTTATAGGTTAACATATTTTATGAACAAATGTATCCGAGCATGTTAAAGTATGTAACAGCTGTAATTATTTCCTCAACAAACTTGAACCTGCCCATGAGTCTATCAAGCATAATTCTATATTACAGGTATATTTTATGAGAATCATGAACATAGCAACACATTTTATTTGAACACTGAGAACTGGGCATTACCGTGTTGACGCTTCAAACAACCATGTCTGTGAAATAAATCGGTAAATGTATCCTTTATTATTGTTTCATTCATAATTTTCACAGCAAATACAGATCATTTAGGGCGATTTGCTTACTTAATTTCACATTTATGTAAACATACAATCTCAACATAGTCAAAACTTTTCTGAACAGTAGTTTTTGTAATGCCAAGTTACAAAATGTGTCAAGCGACAGATTTTTAGGACTCGACTTTCTTAAATGCTTCATATTACCGTCCAATCTGCCAGCCGATTTGGTGATTTTTTAACTTCTCCTGTTCCTTTAAATTGAGTTTACCAACTAATAATAGTGTAGTTTGAATTTAGGCATTATTCATAAGTACTGAAAAATTAAGAATCACTGTAATCCCTGATTTAAATTCACTAATCCATAAACATAATTGAGATATATTTTGTAAAGTGTCCACTTACGGGATATAAGTGACTAGCGATGGGTAATAAATACAATAGGGTCTGTGAGCATCGCACCAAAAACAAAACCTTAAATTTTGTATATTCGCTCAAAAAGATTGGTCGATTATTGATTTTACCTTATACAATGGAATTCATGGACTACAGTAAAATTAATATATTAATACAAATACTATTAATTTGTACTTAATTTTTAAAAACTTCAGTATCATACAAATAAGTTGTTGTTTTTTTTTTACATAGCACATAGCGCAAATTTTGTTATAAAGTATTTTGATTTACACGCTGTATTAAAAATAGGTTTATTTGAAATTACTGCTATTTAACATACAAACTAACCGATAATTTTGTAAAAGAAGATACTTTTGATTTCAAGCAATCCGAAAACGTTGAAATTGTAACATCAAATTCTGTACACTTAATGATTTTTAACCCTGTATAAAAAATTTAACATGTAATTATTTTTTTTAGAAACACTGTTACAATAGTTTCTAAAGTTGGAAACATGTAACGATTTAATTTTAATTAAATAAAAATAATCCAAAGTGATAAATAAAAATACAAATCCTCAATACTGAAAATAAAAATTTCCAATGAAGGGGTGCATTAAATGCTTTAATACAAAAACCGAAAGAGTTATGTCTCCACATTTTGAAGTTTTCTGGTAAAACTTCCACATTAAAAGTTTCTTAGCTTAAGCAAGTATTTAAAAAACAAAGCGATCAAATCCAGTGAGTTATTTATTATACGGTTTAAAACTTAGTTTCTATGGTTTCAATTTTTTAAAATTATGACCTTACATATAGATAAGTTCCAAAACTTTTTAAATTGGCTCCATATATTATACAAAATAATATTTGGACAGGTCTTTTATTTGCTTTCTAGTTTGACGTGTATTATGTTGTTTTTTTTTGTATAAAAATAGTAATCACTGTTGTCTTTTAAAAACCTTCATTTAGTTTTCTTCTAATTTTAAGAATAAAAGTATTGCAGTAGTCTTTAAACTTAGAGAAACTTAGTCCCAAGGCCATGAAACCTAACAAAACTAACTTCACCACAAGTACAAGATTTTAGTAGTTCTAATAGTCTTTATACATATATTTCTAATAATGTTCCTGGTCAATTTATATTAAAAATGAAATATTCCCTAGAGAGACGAATTCTCATAAAAAATGGCATTAAATTAAAAAGCGCTTATTCAATATATAAACAGATAAAAATGACTAAACTGACAAATCTGTGAATGTAAAAATGAATATCACAAACGATAACGTTAAGTCTATAGACACTACAAAACAATCAGCAGGCATTTTACACTGTAGAACAAATAGTTTAGCTGATCAGCTGTTATAAAGTATTTGCTTATTTCGAGGTTATGTTTATTTTATTGATCAAACGAATTTGCACTTTAGAAACTGGAGTGCACTATATTCGAATCATGACAATTAGGCCTAAGTGTTTGTGTTCTACGTGTCATGTTCTTTATGATGTGAACCTTTCAACAATCTGATGATGAAACACAAGATTCTAAACGCGTCATAGTTACGAAAACAACGAAGTCACACGACTGATACAAGGTAATATTCAGTTATTCTTACTTGTGACTTGGTACCATATAACTGTTTTATAAGATAGTTTTTGTTTACATGTATATCTGAACTCATGGTATCTGTGGGATATTCTGATAAATCTCATAATTGTTATCAATTTTACCACGTTTTTATTAGTTCGGTTTCCGTCATATCTGTCAGTCTGTCCGGGTTGAATTTTGCAATCGAGTTTTTAAACTAACTTCCCGATAAGCTAGAGACCTGAAATTTTGAACATAGGTCAAAATTGGATGACAATACAATATTCAGTTGGTTTCTTGTCTCAACATTTGTTTAAACAATAGTTATTTAAACAAATAAAAATTGGCCAATGAGATATAAATTTTTTTTAAACACGTTATAACTAAAATGCGTTACCGCTTAACCGCGTTACCGCTTTACCGCTTTACCGCGTTATCGCTTAACCGCGTTGTCGCTTTTAAATGATAACCAGAATATTGAAGTAGGATGAGGCAAATTTTTCATGGCTTGTGAGAGTTATTGGATTAATAATAAATCAAATATAAATTAATTTTTAAAATACCACAATAGTGTGCTAATCGTAAATGTGAATATCACATTTCTGACAATCGTTACAACGGTTAAAGAGACGGTTACTCAACGGAAGCGCCGATTAGAGAAGAAGAAGCAAACACGGCAAGTTAGGTACAACAGGAATCTGAAAGAGATAAGTTCGCAATATTAGCCTAACGCCGTAAGCGAGCTAGCTACACAGAACGTCCCGAAAATCAGCGCAAGATCGAACTTGAAAATGATTGTTAGTGGCTATGGATATATTTGGAATACTTGGAGAGAGAAACGTGGGGCGAAGGCAATCAATATTAAGGAGGAGTAAATAAATTAAATTACAGTTCTGTTAATCTCATTTCCGATTCACTGAAATTAGCTGTGAATTCATCCGGATAGTCTACTTGTATTATTTAATGGCTACGCCCCACGTTTTTCTCTCCAAGTATTCCAAATATATCCATAGCCACTAACAATCCTCCCACAAAATTGTAGAAGGGTAATGAAAAATTATTGTATACTTTTTAGTCCGTTTTAAAAAAGTGGTATGTTAAAAGAAAATTATTTGATTTTTTTTTTTTTTAGCGCGATGCATTTAAAAATTATATACATTAAATAAACTTATGTTTAATATTTTAGACTAGTATTGTGTGAAAAACTTGTAAAACTGTTTGCTTACTTTCTCTAATTGGAGTAACCTGGGTCGTCGATTTCGATCGTTAGAGAAAGACATACCAGGATTGTATTAAGGAAGAAAATACGAAATCGTTTTAGCCTAGATGAAAACAATAGAAGAAGAAGAAATGTAGGAAAGAAAATGTATGGACGTTGAAATCTTGTTTCTCTTATATTAAGTGTTGTTCCTCCTTTGGGTATCAAAGAATAATCTAATATCAGGCATCATTATCCAGCAAGGATTTTAATGGGAGGTAATGATCTTCCTAAATGTCGAAAATTAGCATTAGGTTACTTACGTTTGTAGGTTATACAAAATAGCGTCTAAATAAGATCAGGCTATTAACTTCTATTTTCATTTACCTTTTTGCTTAATACAATTTATAAAGTGTTTAGTTTTAAGCAAAGTAGTCGTGACAAAACCTTTCCATGATTTATGATTGTGGTAAACAGGACTGTAGTTCTGTTTTAATGATATTCAAAATATTAATGATCTGCATAAACGTTTACTCGCAATATTCTGCTCTTAATATTAGGGCTAATATTTTTTGGAAAGAAGAAAAATAAATAAAAAGAAGTCGTACACTACAAAACATAAAATGTTCCCAAGAGAGTAAAAACAAAGTCCATTAAGTTACTTTTGGTACGATATTGTCTTCTGAAATATTAATTCAAACTTTTTATCTCGACAAAGTTATGAGTGGTTTTCAACATATTAAATGAGATAAAATAAAACTCGAACAGAAAATCACGCAAATATTACGTTTACTTAATAAAACTTGTTTCAACGACAAAGTAGCCATCCTCAGTGATACAATAACTAAACTATAACTGTTAACAATTACTTATAACTGTTATAGTTTAGTTATTGTAGCTAATGAATCACTGAGGATGGCGACTTTGTTATTGAAACGCGCTTGATTAAGTAATCGTGAATTTTGTGTGATCTTGTGTTCGAGTTTTATTTTATCTAATGTTGTCTGACATGTCAAGCTCAATATTTTATTTAGAACATACATATTAAATATTCAAACCATTCCGTATTGAATGTACTCCACAAAGACTAAACAGCAATTATATATTTTAATAAGTTTTGTATTACAAATTGATGTTCCGTGTAGAAGTACGATATCAAAATTTGTATTAAGGATTAAAGTACTGAGAAAGAAATTGTTAGAGTTTGTCAGTTGTAATTAAGTGGGAAGAAATAGGGTTGTTAACTCTTGTAAACATGAAATTCTAGGCACAACTTGTAGGATTTCATGTGTAAATGTTTACCTCTAATCATCAAATAAGCAGCTGATAAATATGTCTTCTCCTCTTCTATAGTGTTTGTTAAAGAGTATGTTTTAAAGAAACCGCTGTAAATAAAACCAGCTCCTGGTGGATAACTAGAGCATATGTTACTTTCATAGAAAAAAGGGGTTATTTAATTGAATGCAGGTTTCTGTAAATGCTGTATGTATCATTAATAGAATAGATCATCTACGCATTGATTATCCCTACTTCGACCATACTTTCTAATTACTGTGGAAAACAAAATTGTTCACCTTAAAATACTCCAAAAATTGACATCGAATTATAATAATGTGATAAAACTGCTCTTTACCTTTATAAGAAACAAGTTGTTGCAAAGCTCTGTATTAAATTTTTGACAAGCAATTTGGCAATTATGTTTATTTTAGCTCATTTTCTATAACCATCAAGATGTTTACAATTATGTATCTCCGCCATCCCTCCCCGTTTTATCATTTCAGAGCATTTCCTCAGATATCTACAGGCAAGGGGTACAAAAATATAGTCTGTACTAATTTCAAATTCCAAATGTTTGGATTAATATACTGATTAATATATATATATATATATATATATATATATATATATATATATATATCACTGTAGTCTAGGGATTTATAATCACAATATAATGTATATGTGTCATACCCACAAACAAAAATAAAATTATGTTAAATTGAGGCCTTATTACATTCATATAAACAAAATCTATTCATATTAATATACAAACAATTTTAATACTGTGTCAATGATAATTGAATTTAATTATGAATAATATATGGCAAAGTATTCTATAATATGTCTATGGTAATGAATACAATATTACATTTACAAATTCGATATTGTTCTGTTTACATACATTCTTAGATCTTGGTAGTGTATGATGCAAAATCCTCTCAAACTTGAATTAAAAATTAAAATATCAGAAAACAGTTTTAATAAAACCGTATTAGGTTTTAAAGGATATAATTATTAAATTTGCATTGTTAAATAAAGCTTTCCTCTTTTGTCGTATATTATAAGCATTTAATATGCAAATACATTCTCTTAAGGTTCACAGAAAGCTTAACCTGTAGCAGCCAATTTCATTTTTATTTCGTTTTAAAATGGGAATGGAAAGCTTTTATATTAAATGGAATGACAAGTTACAAAATTAGTTAAAAATAATAACGAACCTAATAGACTTGACAGTAAATCCACTCTATGTTATTATAACATTGTTAGAGTTATGCAAGGTAAAAGTATTATTATAGAGAAATAATTAAAACATGTTTTTCATTATCTCTAATTAGAAATACAATATGTTTTGTTCTTTTATTGTTTCGTAAAGTATATTTATCTCTAATTATAAATCCTACGTGTTTCTGTCTCGTAATGTTTGATGGAATATATTTATCTTTCATTTAAAAATTCATTTAATTTCTATCTCATAATGTTAAATAAAATATATTAATCTCTAATTACAATACAATATTCCTAACAACAATTTAATTCCACTGCGTTTGTTTTATAGACATAATTAAATTTACATTGTTAAACAAAGCTTTTCTGTTTGTCTTATATTGCAAACTATTACATAACTTACTAGGTTATAATTAGGGTTGCTAGCAAATAAGCTACTTACACAACTCATAGTTGCCAATTTGGATCTGTTTTACATTTCCAGGGAAACTGGAAGGTTTTATACCTAAACTAGAGTTACGTTGCAACATTTCTTAGAAATATTATTCATCATTAAACTATTAAAACTTAATGATATTATAGAATATAATACTATTATTGATACAATTTGGTTAAATTGTAAAGGGATAAACTGCTCACTTTTCCAACCTTTGACAGCATCTCGTTTTTAACTATATATCTTTCGATAATGACTGTAATTATATTTTATTTACGCCTTTATATGAAAGTTAACTCTTTAATTATAAACACTGCAGTTTTACCAGAATGACAGAACATGATTACTTTATCTCTTCACAAATAATAACTTTCCGAATAACTTATAAAAAAAATTCAACACCCACAGATACAATCCATTTCCACCCTTTTAAATTATCGCTTACACAAATAATCTTCAATATCTTTTGTTATCGTAACCTGAAATTGGATAACATTTTCAACTGTCATTACCAGTTGTTTTAAAATTATGTCGATAATTAAAGCTGGGGTTTTATTTTAATTTAGATTCGAAGAGTAAATGGTTAAATTCATTAATTTTTTTGTATTAATTTTCTAATAGTCATTATTAGCTCAAAATTCAAAACAGAAGAAAAATAAACTGTTGTTGCTCTACGTGGGAAGCGTTACGGTAATTAAATTTTATAAATTGTGTGAAAGTCCGTTTAATAATCACTAGCTCAAAATTTAATTAAAGGGGGAATGGTATTATAGAACATCTGTATAAACCCTACTCCGGTTTGGATGGCAGTACTCTACTTATGTTTTACTTTGCAAGACATCAGTAGGAGTTTAAATTTAATGTTTTGCATTGAAACTCTCCATTCAAAAGAGAAAAAACAAGCAAACAATCAAACAAAAATAAAAGAAGATTGGGGGTAGAGAAAAATTGTTCCACCCCAAGTTTAATTTTATGAAGTTTCTTTAAGTTTAAGAGTGCTTTCTAATCATAAGTTCAAATCAAATCTTTTACATTTTGATTAACCTATTTTATCGTAATTTAAAGCATATTTTAACTTATAATTTGTTTCAATTCCTTCCTTGATTTTATTTTATTTAAAAATTGTACTTCAAGTAGAAGTGTATTCAATACAAGTTAAAAAAAAAGATATATTTGTGATTACACAATGCAGGGCTTGGACATGTTATTAAATATTCAGGAATATATCCAGTTAAATTTCTAATTATTACGACCTTCCTCGAATCAACGTCAACGGCCGGAACAAGGCATTATTTACCAATTCTACTTATAGATGTATTTGTTATGATGTTGTTCTTATTTTATAAATATAAGAAGGTGAAAAAAGTCCGGAAACCACTAAATTTTGAGCAAGTAAATACAAAATAGGCGATTTTTAAATATTAATCCTATCGATTGAAAGTTGATTTTGTTGAAGTAGTGCCTACCGATGGTCGTTGTGTATAAATTAATCGAGTAATGCCTATAAATCGGAAATTATATCTTGAAAACTGCCGAAAGTATTTTGAATTGAAGTTATTCTACCTTTTAGGTTTAGTCTTTGGGAAAATTCAATTAAGTTGTGAAATAATCT
Organism: Aphrophora alni; assembly: GCA_963513935.1. Taxonomy (NCBI): domain Eukaryota; kingdom Metazoa; phylum Arthropoda; class Insecta; order Hemiptera; family Aphrophoridae; genus Aphrophora; species Aphrophora alni. Next base: position 20,763,730 of record OY740777.1, on the reverse strand, counting down.
TATCGTTGAACACAAAAATCGCCCCTTTTAAGGGCTGTTTCACTTTCAGTTGTTCCATTTTTTAGTTGTTCTTCTCTCGAAACTACGTAACGTTTATTTCCAATATTTGTTTGTTTGTTACTTTTTTTAATTTCTTTAAAACGAGCATAAGGAATTTGTTTAAATATGGTAAATAGATTTAATTACGCCTTGACTTTGTGAGATTAGTGGTAAATAAATATATTTCTGAAAACTAGTAATTAATTAAATCTAAAAAAAATAAAATAATAAAAATGAAAAAAACAGTTACAATTGAAAAAAGGAAACAATTTACAAAAAAAATAATACAAGAATGTATTTATCTGTACTAAATAAGCACACATTTTTACATTTAAAATGTCCTTAATTTAAAAAGCGTATTTACAAGCCCATCATAACCGTCAAATATCATGACAGTGTTACATGAATAATGTATCTTCATTTTGCAAATAAATTTAGTTTTGATAAAAATATACTATATTTTACATTCCTATTGTGATATAGATTCTTAATTATTGCGACAATAATTTAGCTTGCATCACTTTTATGACTTAATATCTGAATTTTTGTATATAACATATCAATTATTATACCTGGTATCCTTCTAATTAACCACTACTAAATATCCCAGGAATTTACCCTCTCTTATATAACACTAGGTAGAAAAAAACGGTTATGTTCCCAGTTTATTTCCTCTAGCTTTAATGAATTTGGTTACAAATTAAACAATTAAAATGGAGATAAAATATTACGAATTAGGTCTTTGCTATTACACCTCTGTTTATAGAGGGGAGGGGAAAACAACCATAAATTTCAGACCATACGTCGGTTACATCTAATTGGAAAGCCTATTTATATATCAAGTGGTTTCTAAAAAATCAATTTCTGTCGTGTGAACAGGTAGTAAATAACATTCAAAGAACTTGAAGGGTATCCACAATAAATTGTATTTAATATATGTAAAGATAAACGGATTTATTTCTGTACAATTTCATACAAAGATTATTATTTTGAGATATATATACATATACTTTTTTCTTTGGCAAATTAAATCTGAATAAATTAATCACCATTATTTGAATATTTAATCAAATATCTAATCTTGAAAATTACGTTATATGTAATTATCAGAATATCAAATAAAGTTGTGAACAATATTCTTCCCAATAACGCAATTTTCAAGATTATATATTTGAATAAATATTCAAATAATAGCGAATAATTTATTCAGATTTAATTTGCCAACGAAAAGATCATTTTTAAAATAACCGACACTTTGCAAACAGTTTCCAATTCAGTTCATTAGTGACAATTTGTAATCTAATTTGTTTGCAAAGTCTTGGAATTTACAATAACGTAATTTTAGAGGTGACATTCCTTTATTGCTTTAGATTTCTCAAACAAGTTTGTATTTAAAAAAAATCATCCCTTTGACTTTATTATTATTTAATATACTTAAAGAAAGTTTCAAACAATCTTCTTTATAGCGATGGGCGACTTCTATGAGTAAATGTTTTCTATTTTGAACTTCAGAGAGAAGGATTGCAGGGGGTAAAATGGGAGATTTGATCCTCTGATACATCATGTTAAAATATTCAATTGAGACAAAAAGTATGACATCAAGTAATATTTGTTTGGAACACGTAACTAAAATGGCTGGTTAACAGTGTAATTAATTAACTTAACTAGATTGTATTAATTAAGAGAAAAATGAAAATTGCATCTCTCCAATTAAATGTTGTTGTTATTCCAGATATTCGAATTCCTATTTCTGAAATCATCTCAGACAAAAGGGGGACGTCACTACAATGCAAGATGCCTCTAACTTTGATTAATTGGTAACTAAGTCAAGAAAGGGGTGGTAAGTTTATCAGCCATTCTGTATAAATATTAAATGTTTACAACCGATAATTAAACGTGATAAAGGACACTAATTTCGGTTTTTGCGTGTGTTTGTGTTTTGTGCATTCCCACAAACGTGGAACTCAACATTGAGAAAAGATCGTTGGTTTTACAAAAAGTTTTGATGTAGTTGCTCTTGTATTTACAATGCACAAAAGGATACTATCTGATGTCATTCTGATATTTTGTGACAATTTTTTCAATATTATTCGCCTAATATTATAATTATCTATTTTTTTCCAGTTTTTACGATATGATTTAAAAATAATTTATTTTGTTTTGTACCTTTGTTATTTTAATCGCACAAAAACAACATTACAGATGGTAAAAAATGAAGTCCCTGTTGGAAAGTCATGAACATTTCCTACATAACTTTATGCTACACATCTGCAGTAATATTGCTAATGGGGTGCTACTAACAATATTGGAGATGTATATACTGTAAGTTTGTTGAGATTGATGTAGCTGTGAAATTTTGAGAGCAGTAATTTTGATGGAAATATAGCTGCAGTTTTGATTGCTTTTAGAAAGAATAACCGGAGTAATAATATTTATTGATTCTTCCATGCACTCTTGAGTTCTTTACCTCCTGATAATTCGGAGACAATTCTATAAGGTTCTGTGCATATATGCAAGTAGATGTAATTCCTAGTCAGTGAAATGTGGGTGGAAATAAAGAGACGGAAGAACTTGTAAAGTTTAAATCCAGGCTAGAATAAAACAAAACAATAGAATTTTGTATATAAAGACGGACAAGCCAGAAACTAAACGTTCGAAAACTTCTCTGCGTACCTCTAAATATAAAACAAAATGGCGTTCTTTTCATTGCGAAAAGATAGGTCATAATCGTAAATTTGCTTCGGTCAGTGTCAGTGTTATGTTTCTGGACTGTTACAGACAAATTGTACGCGATTGGGGACAGAAGATTTCCACCACCCTTACGTTTTATTGATGCAGACATGAATTTTTTAAAGATTGTCCTGGACTTTAACTTTATACACAATTGTACTAATACTTTTGAAGATAATATTAGCCTAATTAAGTAAATTTAATATCTTTCATTAAATGTTTGCATATTTTAATTTTTTTTCCCGTAAAACATTATTATTATTGTCATACAAAACCTTCCGTATTAATTCAAAATGTTTTATTTATTTTTATATTAACTGTAAGAGCACAACATAATTAAATGCATCGTTATTCTAAAATTAATTTTGGTTTAATTCTTTGAAATTTTTTCGACTCTCAGTTCATTGAACTTTTATTCTGAAGTAAATTTTTACTTTACTTGTAATGGGCTTCCCCCCCCCCCAAGTTGCATGGCTGAAAGTTCTCCTTGTCTAGCCTTGAGGGAAATAAACTTTATAAAACATTTTATTCTCCAAGCTCAACACTTTCGTCTTCCAACGCTTGTCATATTTATTTTCACTTTAAAACTTTCCTTTTAATACAATTCCATAAATTTTTAATTACATTAAGTAATGACTAAAAGTTCTCCTTGCAGAAAACACTACTTTAGTTGACTTAATGTCACATCATAAACTTACTTCTTACATTTGTCATTACTCTGTCAGACTTTGTAAAGATTCTCAAGGTCACTTTATTTAGGCGTTTACACCTTTTAATACATTTACTTGGTGCATTCACCAGGTAATATTTTCCGTCTTTAGAATTATTGTTACTTTAGATTTCTCCTAACCTTGAATTAAGCTAATACTTTTAACTTGTGGGTCAAATTTCGCTTAGCGTGAAGGATGACTCCAAAAGAGACCAGGTTAGAAATAATGCAAGAGATTAATTGACTAATCTGTCAATTATATTGTTTATACTTCTATACAAATATATATATATATATATATATATACATATCAATTTCAAAAAATATTCATTTATCTTCTGAAATTTTACATGAAATGGTTGGGAAACTAAACTTTTAATATTTTCTACTTAATTTAAGCAAAATTACCGATACTAACAAATTATTATTCTTGCTAATATGAAAGGAATGAACCTTCCAACCGTGACACCTTCTACCCTATTCTTTTTACAAATTCAAACTTCAATAAAAGAAAATCTCCCTAAAATATGCATTTTCCTAATTACATTTTTTTGTATTGACAAAATATTTTTATTTAAACAACCAAAATTTTCTTCTACTGCGTCTACCTTAATCAAATAGCAATTTCGCATCTGTTATTCACTTATTAATTTTGAACATTTTGAAAACACTGGGCCCTGATTCTAATTGCTTATGAGGTTTGTTTGCCTAGAGCTATTTTTTGTCAAACCGCCCCAATGCAATAATTTCCCTTGAACACTCTATGTAACCTCAAATAATGAGTTACTCTTAAATTTGTTTATAATTCTGTGTGTATGATTTTATTTGATAACCTTCAATATCTGTCTTACAAAAAGTTAATTTTTAAAATACTTACATATTTAGTAGTAACACTCCCTCTTTCTCACTAGATACTTTCACTAATTTTTAATTTATTCTGGAATAGCACTAGCCACTTCACTTATTATTACTATGGATCTTTATTATTAATATTACTATTATTATTATTATTATTATTATTATTATTATTATTATTATTACCATAGCATTACTACTTGTTGTATTTTTATTTTATACTCTATACACTTGTTACCCAGGTGTTTTAGTTCAATAGACTCTCCCCAAACTGACTTCTTCTTTCCCCCACATCTCTTCCTGTCCTTTTCACGTGGTTTTCGATTCTTTTTTTTTTTTTAATTGTACAAAATATTTCTTTATTTCTCTCAATTGGCTTATCTTTTTTTTTTTTTTTTTTTTTTTTTTTTTTTTTTTTTCAATTCTAGACATTTAATTTTGTAGTATTAGGTCTTTCACCACTCTCACGAATATGTTCTGGCTGTGCGAATTCGTACTTTGATGAAATTAAATACTGCTCACCTTTGAGTTTCACATTCGTTTCTACTTCCTGTTAAAATGATATCTGTTTCTTGCTTGTTCGAAGTGAATCTTTATTGAAATTTATTTATTTAATGTGTTTAGATTATTATTTTAAATTTACAACTTAAACTGTAGATTTTATAAGTTAATGTGACATCTGGGGTTTCCAGATATTTCCCTGACTCATTTCATAGGTCTTATGAGAGGGACTTAACATAATAAGAACAAAATGTGTCCCAAATTATTTAAGTACGTTTTTGCCTAATTGGAAAATAAGTTTTATACTATTACTGCGCAGTGTACTACAAAATTTTAAAAAGTATACTTGAACGTTTTAAAATTACGTTAATTATTTTTTTTTATTTCACTTAAAAAACTAATTTATAAACTATTTAGCTGTTCTAATGTTAAACAAGAAGATATCATTATTTTGTTGTGCATTGAAGGATAGCATAGTTATCAGTAAGCAAACTTTATAAAACAATAATTTGGGGTAATTCAATGGAACAAAAGAGATTTTCTAGCTCATTCAGTACTCAGCAGTCAACTCAATAACAATTTTAAAAGTTGAGTGGTAATTGTCTTCGGTTTACACCACACCAACAACGGAATTGTAATTTTAAATTTTTGAAGCAATTTAAATGTGAGTAAACACGTATTTGTAATTAAACTTTATAAGCTACACTTGTTTGCGTAACCAACTTGCAAACGATCTAAATGTCAAAAAAATGCAACGAAAATATTTAAATTTAAAACTGTATTATTTTAATATAAAGTAAACATTGTTATTATATGTATTTCTGAAAGGACAATATTTTTGTTTATTAAATTCAGAAACACCTACATTAAACAGATATTTAAACATGTTTTGATAATTAAAAACAAACTAACCAAATTAAAACTGTCTGTATACAATTAACAATTGCCTTCAGGTGATAGCAAGACAAAAATTTTAAAAAAATGTTCATTGACTATTAATTATAATAATGGTTCTGAAATGTAATGAAAGGTACATAATGGACGTTCCCTATTTTATAGCCTACGTACACCATGATACTTTGAAATTGTAATTTATTGGCAATTACTTCCCAAGCACAAACGTTAAGTAGATTTACTAGAGTTTATTCAACGTTAATGAATTACCTAAAACATTTCACACAGATTTATCAGGTGAGTTTGTAGGATATTGGAGGGAAGGGGGGGGAGTATGTTTTGTATTGTATAAACTGGCATATACAGAATGATTAAATAAGTAAGTTTCAACTTTGATAATTAATAGAAATTTATTCCGAATATGTATAGAATCCGTTGTGGTGTCCATTAGTTTCAAAACAAATAGGCGGCTGGAATTTATCCTCACAGGCGTTCTCTTAGATATTCGTTTTGCGAGAGTTAATGTGAAGTGGAATTCTGGTTCCATTACAAGACGTAAAAGTGTGGTAGTATGCCGTAATCACGACATATTTACTCCACCACTTCAGTTTTATTAAACAGAATGTCTATTATGATATGGCATATTTTGATAGATTGTAACTTTTAGGACAGAAAAATTATGGGTCTCGTGGAATGCCTGTGTTTGCAAATAGTGTGTGTTTGAACGCCAGCACTCAATGGAAAGTGAATGGTATTCTCCTCTACTTCAACTTTAGCCAACAGAATGTTGTAGAATGCCTGTCATGATATGTCATATTTTTATCATTGTAACTTTTAGAACAGAAAAAAAATAGGTCTCGTGGAATGCATGTTTGTGCAAATACTGTATGTTAGAACGCCAGCATTCAATAGCAAGTCACCGGCATTCTATTCCATAGGCGTTCTGCACCGTTTCAGAGAAGGTGATATAAGTTGTCTTTAAGACAGGGAATAAAACGAAATATGCTGAATTGTAGTGCTTTTTGGAAATCTAAATTGTAGTGATAAAAGTTCTTGTATGAATAGTTTTGGTAAGGGTTTATTAAAATTGAATTGAACAAAATATGTTGATTTTCATGTTTATGATATCCAAACACTATACAAACAGTATAGAGGTGTATAATTATGGAATTTTATTTACTTGAAAATTAGCTTCTTATGACTCTTGCTGTTTTAGTTGAAACGCGTTTCGGCCGCAGTCCCATCATCAGTACAATCGCTCAAATTGAGTTCGTCACGTATTCAAAACATTACCACAAACATACATATAAACAATAATTTACACTTAATTAAAGTCGAAAATGGGTACAGTCGTCTGTCACACAAGATAGACTACATTTGAGGAATTGAAGTGATGATGTGACTGCAGTCCCGAAACGCGTTACTATAACAGTAAAACTCACAAGATTGTTTTTTTCTGTCAAAGTAACATAATTATACCTTTCTGTACAATATGTTGAAGCTTCGCTATTTACTTGAGTTTTCCTCTTGAATAAAGATATTTTTAGACTACATTTAGCCAAATTCATAAGTAGGAGTAATACTATCAATAAGACAACTCGTATTATTATAATGACTATACAATGTTGACTTATAAATAACAAAGTTGCTTGTTTTGTGATTCTAGTAATTGTAAATTGGCTTTTGATCATTGCCCATCCATTTAAACAAAAAATACTCATGTCAAAACAAACACCCTCTCTTTGAACCTATAGCAATTTACTTTTCCAGCAATCCAACCGTGATGATGGTCAAAGCTAAATAAGTAAAATTGTTTTTTCAAGCAGATAAAAACGTCAAATTAATTCATACCGTTGAGTACAGTCCACAGTAAAAATTAGTTTGGATACAAACAAAATCTGTTTATGGATGCTAGCGTAATAATTTATGTGATATGTATATTTATAGCTTGAGGCAACAATAAAATTTAAAATTTAAATTATTGAGTTAAATCTGTTTTTATCATAATGAGATGAGTTACAAAACAGTCACTTATACGGAAAGATGGAAGTACTTATGGAGGCAAAGCGTAGTAAATTAAAATATCATACAGGATACTTCAAGGAGAGAGATAGAAGGGGATTTTATGCTGAATAAAAAGAAACAGAAAATCAGAGAAATATCTCATCATTCCATTTCGCAGAAACATTAATAACGAAGAAAACGTTGAATCATCTTAAAAAAGTAAGGATGAAAAAATGCCTAAAATGAAATGAAACCAATTAGAGTAGTCTAAAATAGATTGTCCTTGTAAAACGTCATCGCATTTCTTACATAGTCTTCGTTTCACCCTTCTATGATAGAAATATGTCGCTGGTACAAAATATACTCATGTACAAACAAATTATTTTTACGATTTACTGTGTCGTTCATTATAATACATTTTTGTCTATCGTGGTAAATAAAATTTATATTTTTGCCCAAATGTTTTCAAAGTTTAATTTCGATCACCTACCTACCATCTAGATATGAGTTCCCTTTAAAATTTCACATTGAAAAACCATTTGACGTTTAAACGTTTTTTGTGTATGGGAAAGTTAGTGCAATGTCTTGTTTCATTCAATTTGAGATTAACTTAAATCACAGCTGCAAGTTTTTAACTTTGAGGGATATTTGTGAAGTTAACAATATCGCAGGATGCTAACTTTAGGGTTTTTTTTTTAATTGTTTGTAGTTCAATAACAAGCTCAATACCGTTCTTTAAACTGCAAGTGTTTATGAGTACGTATAACTGTATCAAGAGGTTTTGATTTGTGACGGTCAGGTGATGTAGTGAAATTTATCAATTGTTTAAAAGGCAAGTTAGGTTTGTGTATTTTTGGTAGGGAACTTAAATGAGAGGTTTGTGGGTTAAAGAATTTCAAACAAAGTATATCTTAATCAGATAAGTATGTTTGGTCTTAGTCAATGTTTTATTTATAGACTTATTGTAAACTGGTTTTGGGTCTAAAGGTAGTTTGACAAGTCCTTGGCGAAGTCATAAATCTTAGTCGGTTATTTATAACCATTATAACTTTATCAAGTTTAGATAATATTGGATTGAAAGAAGATAACTTGTCTTTCATTTATGCGGCTAGTTGTTTGTTTACTTTAAGTTTGCTTTGGGTGAGTAAATATTTACTAACATACCTATTTTTTAAATTTGTCTATTATGATAACTCTATCCGTAATCTGGGCTTCAATTGTATGTAAATTTATTTTAAGGAAACCCAATAATTACTTTAGTTAATATATAACGTTCGTCATTTTTTATGTTATAATTTAACCCCTTTAATAGGTTAATCACGTTATTCGTAAATTTAACATTAGTTTTGTTGGTCACACAGAAATGATTTTATAGAAGACTAAATATGTTCCTTATCTTTGTAGGGCTGCATGTCTGAGTAAAACAAATATCTAAAACATGTGACAGTACAAGTCTTATAAACTTCATTCGAAGACTGTTTTTTTAAACCGTTCCTAATATTGCTGGATCTACACCAAAATTGTTTTAAGACAATGTGAATTGAACCTGGAACCTTTTGACACAGAATACGAGAACACTGGCTACTCTAACCAACCAAAGGCTCTCCTTCTTGTAGCCTACAAACGTATTCAAAAACAAACCAGTTCCGATTTTCATAATCCTGTAATTTTTTAATAACTAGTACAAATTACATAGACCAACATAAATTCAATAATAACACCCCGATATTATATCTTATTTCATAATTATTATCTTAATATTCATAATTCATAAAGATTTCGTGTATATCAATCAAACTGGATTTCAAGAGTTAGGCCTTTAAAAAACTACTAATAGAAAACTTATCTCCTTCAGCTAACTGAAAAGAGCATAAAAATTAACTAAATATAATATTTATTGAAATAAGAAACTCCTTATTTGGTTCAATCTTGTAACTTCTTTTGTTTTAGTAGCGTTTCAGAGTCGGAACTGCATCTTCAGTAATCGATAGAGGTCGTTAAAACAATAACACAATAACACGTAGAATAACATAAAACTATACACACAATATTTGTTTATTTTCGTAAAATTAGTCGCACTGTTACATGTCCTGTGAATGTTTTAATGAACTCTATCGAGCGATTACTGAATATGTAGTTTCGACTATAAAACGCGTCTAACTAAGACAAAAGAAGTCACAAGATGGAACCAAACAAGATAATACGAATATTACTAAATATTTATTCTAATAATGACTTGGAAATAAAAAATGAACTTTAAATTAAATTGTATTGGTAGACGGTCTTACTAAAAGATTGTATTTTACATATCAATACCAGTGAGGTCACCTTGATATATTATTCCCTATCATTTCATAAATTAATTTGGTATAATAAATTGTTGCCATAAGGAGAGATACTAAAAAAATAAATTAAATTGTGTGAACATTAATTTGTAAACATTAAATGTTTCTGGAGTTCATTTGTTGGCAGAGCAGAAGGACAAATTTATAAATTGCGCGAAATGAACAAATCCTTAGGGTGTACTCATTTAATAAAGCATTGTTTCGGTTGATTGTTTCCATTGTTTTAAAACCATGTAGCGGTCCCCTCAGAGGATTTATTGTTTATGTATAAACAAATCATTAAAATCGATTCCTAACATAACCCTGATAAACCACTCAGTATAAAAGTTGTTAAAGAGTTCAAACACTGAATATATATATAGTATTTTATAGTACCACTACAAAGTCTATTTTCTGGCAACGAACTAAAAATCCTGTATATTATAACAGGAACCATTAATTACATAATACGGTTCCATGCTTTGAAATAGTAATAATGACAGACTACTTTCAGAATCGGTGGAATTAACTTTTGAGTTAAAAACAAAACTTTTAGTCTGATAGCGAAAGTTTATTTAAACTTTTTGATTGACAATTATCGAGCTCGCATAACCTAACCTAACCTAAGATGGCGAATAGTTATGTTATCTTTTTACTTGCTTTTTGGATGGATGAGTGAGAGATAGTTTGAGCAATATTTTTGCACCGTTAATTTTCGATGTAAAGCCAGATGTGATTTGTAAACCGGTGAGAAATATTTTCACCTAAAACAGAAGTTTTAATAACTATGTTTTACTTACACCACGCTCGTGAAATTGGTTTGGTCTCTTGATGTACTAAGGCAGAATACACTTATTGATTTCCTATAAAACAGATGGTTCACTTTATTGAACTGAGATTTAATATTTTTAACTGTGACGTCGTGTTTACATTTTCGTTGCTTTATATTAATAATATTATTTGGGATTATCAGTATCAGTGTTTTTTCGGGAGCTTCCACTGAGCCCTCTGAATGTAGAATAGAAGTAAAAGCTGGAAGCTCAATTCATGTTTGATTTGATTTATGTAAATAATTGTATTTACTTTCAGTATATTTTCCAATTTTACACGTCAGCTTATATTAGCTTTGTCTCAATTTAAAATAATACTGAAGGAATCGGTAACGTTTGTTTGAATACTTTTCAAACACGTTTTTATTTTATTTCCTCTTTAAAATAAAAATTCTAATTTTAAATCAGGCTAATTTCATGGAGTAACTTTTATATATTTACAATAATGTTTAAATACAAAACTCCATTTAAATAGTAAAACCAAATACAAATTAGTAATTTCTTTCAAACGGAAATATTTGAGTAGGCTACTTTTCACAAATTTATTACAACCTAGGTTTTGCGTAACTTAAAACTAAACAACAATATTATACAGCAGGTCCGTTATTAGCAGTAGTAATATAGGATTAAAATGCATTGCTGCTTTTACACATCTATTGTGTCCTCCTTCATTTTTATGATGAGGAACTATTCCAGCCCGTACTGCATCAAATGAAGTGAGTCAAGGGTAAGTATTTCCCCTACATCATTCTAGTACCCTCTCAGACTTTAAGCCCTTTAGTCAATTCGTGCAACCCTTTCGACTAATAGATAGTGGGTAACACCTCCTCTTATTGGCAAAATCTGCACTCTCGTCATTTTAGTTTTGGGGTGAAAACAGAATAAATCGGAAAAAATCGCGGTGGAAGACATAGTATGGGGGAGTTTAAATGAAAAAGGGCCTGATAAAATAGACCAAGGAAGATGCAACTGCACTGGAGTAATACGTAGTATAGTTCATAGGTAAGACGAACTTAGGGACAACATGAAGAGTTGTGATTAGAGGAGACTGTATGACGTGGATAGGTTCGCCACACCCACGGTCCAGTTACTTAGTCTATACGGCTCAAGGAGAGGAGGGTTTCAAGTTTAAGGGTTGAAACTGTGACAGTAACTTAAAACCAATTCTTGGTTTGATATTAAACTGTAGTCTTTATAAACTAGTCTCTTAATTTTCAACTTTACCATTGAATTTAATTTGTTTTATCCTTCGCTTTGATATGATGAATCTTACAATCTACATTAAAATAAAATCAGTTATATCGTGTGATTTAAATGGTTTAAAGATATGAGTTTCTTAATAGCCCTTAATATATTTTTCATTTTAGTTTAATCTAGTTTTAAAATTTCAATCCGTTTAACGTTTTGTATAAGAAACAAAATCGCCTTCCTATAGTATAAAAAAGGGAATATGAATGTAACTATTATATAGTTTAATGATAATTGAATATTTAATATCCTTACAAAGAAAGTGGACATGATAAATAAATAATTCTGGTTTACTTTACCAATGTAATGGAATCGCCAATATTATTCGTCTTTGTAAAACAAATTATCCATGAAAGAAAATTCCCCAAATCCGCAATAAACACTAACAAGACAAATACTGTACAGTTATATTGATTCTACCTCATGTACATTTCGATAGCATTGCTATCATCTTCAGAGGTACAATACACATTGATTGAAATGTATTACCTTATGAAATGTGCATAAGGTAGAATAAACATAACTATACATTCTTTGTGTTGTTAGTGCTTTATTGTGGTTTTTGGTAATTTTCTTTCATTGTATATTCACCACAGTGTTCTAGTGATTCGTAAAATTATCCATGATTCTGGTATTCGAAAAAAAGAATAAGTAAAATTTAATGCCATAAGTATTTTAATGCAATTAATTTATCAATATCACTTGTCAGCATAATATCACAATGTGGGAGAATACACGATTTATTACATATGTTTAATTAAAGTTGTAATTTAAAGTATTTACCGCATAGAAGAAAACCCATTTTCCTAATTTATACTACCATTAGTATTATGTTTTAATTCAAATTATTCCAAAAATACTATATTATAAATAATTTCGTATTTATTTGTGGGAGAATTTTCAAATTTTATTAAAATGTTCTTAATATTATTCTATCAGTTATGTCAAATTCAAAGTGTCTACGCAGTGTTGGATTTTGTTCATTTACTGACAACTGCATATAGAAGTTTTTTTTTAACATATGAGAAAAATTGTAAGACTATTTAGAAGTTTATAATTGAGGAATTTTATTTATATTTTTTTAAATAGTTAGAGTGAATTTTGAAAAATGTCATCTTTCAGTTTGAAACTATTTTTTCTGTTTTACCAAAAGTTAAAGATTTGACAAATCAGTTGAGAAAGTTATATAATCAAATATATAAGAATCCTAACAAGTATTTCGAATAAATATTTTAGTGTTATCGTGACAAGTATTTTACATAATACATGTTGGAATGTCTGAAATATTTGACAAAATGTGTCCCTTGCGACATTACACTCGTTCTGATGTTTGATTCAGTACAAACGTTGCTGAACATGAACCAACAGTTCCAGTAAGAAAACCAATATCAAATAATGAACACTCAAAACACGATATAGACATTCTTCGTCGGAATATACTTTTATGCTGATTGTAAAAGCTCTGATTTGTTTTTTACGAATTGGATGAGGTGGAGGTAAAAACAAACAAAATCAAACTCAATATCGTTCTTATTTTTACACTCATCTGTAAATAATATTTCATATCTTGTCTTTCAACTTCGACAGAGACTGAAAAACAATTTGATTGTAATATATACCATATTCTAGTCAAATATTTATACTATTGATTTTGTTTTATAACTAAACCTGTATAGTATTTTCTACTTAAATCTATTTGATATTCATTGTAATATTTTCTACTGAAATCTATATTATTATCCATACACTATTTTTTTATCTAATATATTTACTACTCATTATATATTTTTTTTCTTAAATATACGTTCTATTCCTTAAAATATTTTCTTCTCAAATCTGTGTGCTATTCATTATAATATTTTCTACTAAAACATATATTCTATTCCTTACATTATTTTTTTCTCAAATAATTTGCTATTCATTATAATATTTTCTACATACATCTGTATTCTATTCCTTACAATAATTTCTTCTCATATTTATATAATGTTAATTTTACTATTTTATTGTTATATCTGTTAAATATTTATTATGTCATTTTCTACTCGAAATACATACTATTTTTTTTTCTTTTGACAATTTGTTTTGTGACGAACTTTGTCACCTATCTCTCCCCCTTTTCACATATACGTATTGTAGACAAAGACGTTTGTATGGTCCGTCTCGAGTCCAACTGTTGTCTATTTTCTACAGCCCAAACCGTAGACTAAATTTTATCAAATTTGGTATATTTGCATATTTTTACCTTGACCATAGTAATTAAATGACCAATTTTAATACATTGTTATTTACACTAACTAAATCGTTATTATTTATCAATTCTTATTTAATATATAAATATTGTTCTGATATCGACGTCCATTTTTCATTTTCATTTTTTGATTGACAGGTAAAAAACGAAATTTTTGGTGACTGTTAATTTTGATTCATTACTATTTGTCTATAGGTAGTGGGAAAGTTTGTGCAACTTTCCACTATCAATTTTTTTAAATCAATTTGATTGTAATACTCTTATTACACGTAGATTAGCGTAATCCATTGCAGGTATTACTAAAAGCAATAAAAACTTGACTCATAATCTAAAAATATTTAAATACTGATATTCTATAACTTATTTGTTTGAAATCACACAAACCACTCTTTTCTAAGTCCAGTTTTGAGAAACTGAGAAAATAAAAGTGATTTTCCCCTTATTATATCACTTATTATACAGCGTATTAAATAAGTCCCGGGACTGTCTAATATTTGTTTAACCATTACAGATAGAGCTACAAAGCTTTGCACATTGATATTGACACCAAAACCCAATTTAGTATGTATTCAGTGGATCGCAAACTTTCCAGGGGGGCGGCCCACAAAGAGTATGCACGGCTCTCTTGCTGCAAAAACAGTATCTTTGATGAAACTAACTACATATATGATTAATAGTAAATATGTTAATAATAATATTTATACAATAGAATATGCAAAATTAAGCAATATTTCACCTAAAGAGGAATGAACCGAATATTGTATAGTGTTGAAATTCACAAGCTTCCAAGGGACAGATACAAGTTAACTTTTAAAATAATTCGATAAACATTTATTTAACCTTGATGTCAAATTAACAAAGATCCAAATAATTATGAATTAAGTTCATGAATAAAGAACAAATAAAATAAACAACGAATAATATTATTACCACAAATTTATAATAGAAGATTGCACAGACTGTGCAGTGAGTAAACACAACTTTATGGTTGAGAAACTATGTTGCTCAGAAACAGCGTGAAATAATTGAACTGGGACTTGGCGATGATGCTTAACTGTGAAGCTATGTATCCAACTTCTAGGATATATTTATTGTGCTACAGGGACGATCGGTATTGCAAAACTATAACCAGTTTGGCTGCTCTTAAAAGAGTACAAGTTTTATTTGATTGATTAGTGATGTTTTTCAATATGATGCAGAGCAATAGCAACTGCAACCAAAGTATGTGTCGGCGTGTAAAAAATATATGGGTATAGTTTAAATAATACAAAATAAAGGTCCATCAACCGAATATTCAGATTTATGATTATTAATCTTATTTTGATTATTTATAATAATGTTTCATTATGTTTGTTGCTTATTTCCTTTTAAAATCTTTGTTTCTTCTCTTTATTTTTTCATTTATTTATAGACATTTGGTGTCAAATTTCTATTTAACTTTTTCTTTTTTGACATTTCAGCAGACGGATTTTGTCTAAATTTAATTTTAATTTTCATTGTATGTATGTAGTTCAAACTTTCTCTGTCTCTATTTATTTCTTACCCTAAGAGGCGTAGCCTACTCATGTAAAAATCCCTAGGAACCCTAACTGGGTCTACACCTTCCGTTGTGTAGTGTTTGGTTGGATCCCTTTCTTTCATGTTTCCTATCAGGTCTTTCTTTACCAACTGTTGATCTCTCTGACACCCACGTTATTAGAGCATTCGAGAGCTAGGATGTCTTCATTTTGTCCTCTTTTCTTGCGTATTTTGGATCTACTTTCAAGTTAAAGCTGCCAAATGATATATTTACTTCTGTGTCGAGTACGGATTTTCACAAATTTTTACATTCTGAAAAAGTAAAACCATGTTTTATATCAAAATTAGAGGAAAAAATCTTGTAATAAAAATGAATCTTTAAAAATAATTTAAAAAATATGAGACATAAAGAAGGTTACAATCTTCTCCTGGGTATATTTTGATCCTACTCTTCTTATTAACTTAATAACTTTCCCTACATTGAAATTAAGTTTTTGTGCAGTTCCATAATATGGCTCAGCGTTCAATAAACAATTTGTTTTATTTTGTGTTTGAAGCTCAAGATAATGTATTGATAAAATAAGGGGTAATTTAATGAATTATATTCAATTAATAATTAATTTTGAAAAAAATTCTCATTTACATTTATGAACACAACAATAAATTTCCTCAATAATTTTAACACAAACCAAAGTAGAAGAGATTTCCTGTAAATCCACTTTGAAATTTATGTATTACTAACATGGATTTTCGTAGCAAATTACACTTTATAGTAAATGATGTTTCATTCAATTTATTGGCTCCACTGCACTTCATTGTAATTTCTCTCTCGAATGGCATACTTCCAATATTATCTTCTCCTCATATTGGATATTACCTCGTGATTACATGAAAAAGAGAATAAACCATAAAATAAATTGACGAGGAAAATAAATGAACTATGAAATTCATTTATATAATTTCCACTTACAAAACAATAAGTGATATTATAATATATATATATATATATATATATATATATATATATATATATATTACACCGCCTTTGACAGTGAAATTTGTGAGTTTACGTCGAGAGAATAATCATAACTGTTACAGGGAAGGGAAGCTCTTGAAGCAGTTGTAAATTTAATGAAAATAAAAACGGGGGAAAAAACTCGTTGAATATCATTTCTTTTTTCATACACTGGAATATATGATGTAAATATTATAAAAATTTAATAAAACATAAAGATAAAGGGTACTACATAAAATTCAACCTAACAATCGAAATACCAACCTAACAACACAATTCGTTAAAAAAAATATCATTTCGACGGTTGTCAGTAAAAGGCAAAAACAAATAATATGTCTTACAGATTTAGTTCTTCATATATGAGAAGATTGTTGAAAACTGAATTTAAACATCTAGAATTATAATCAAGTTAATGTGGGGGGGTCATATTTTTAGTTAGAGACTATTTAAATTTGCAGTTTACATCTGTGATTTACGGTTATTCCTGGAATTACCTTTAAGATATTTTCTCATTTTTTCCAGAGCTTGAAATTTATGAACCACATGTCTCATTTTACATTTTCGCTTTACCCCTGCCCTCCATAAATATGTGTTCTTAGAACTAGCCTCTACTTCCATAAACCGAGGTACAAGTTTGTATTTTCAGGAGCTCTATAACGCAAGATGTGTGAATTAGATTATGATATTGTGTACTTTTTTTTTCCTGTTTGACATTGTCAAACAAGAAAAAGAAACAAAGCACTCAATTGAAAAAAGTATTGAGTTTGGGAAAAAGGGTTCTCAACTATCATAGTTCGATTATATATTTTGTCTTTCCAATTTGCTTTCGTAGAATAATAAATTCTTCCACAATAAATTTGATACGCTTATTTGTATAAATGTTCTCACGTCAACACGATTTATCACTCAGCTGTTTGGAGATATTCAGCTTACTTAGACGGCACTTATGGATAATCATCACTTTTTATTTATATGTAAAACGTATTGGAGTTAGACACATTCCTTGTCACACCACTGTTTACCTCCTTTGACGACCTTAATTTTTCTTTTGGTTTCTTCTTCCAAAAACGTTTAGAAAAGTACGATAGTTTCAGTAAATAGAAAAAAGCTTCATTTCAAATCAATTTTAAGTATGATGTAGTTCCAGATATTTGACATCGACTGTTTTAAATAAAAACCAATTTAAAAAATATATATATATATCAACATCTTCAGATTTTGTAGTACACTGTAAAGTTGTAATGCAAATCAAAACATTATTTGGTATCCATATATGAATTTCGTCTTTTTTGAAAATATACAGGAATGCATGTATCTTTATAGAAAAGTTTTTTTAGATCTCTATGTCCATAATTACTTCCAAATTTTGGAAGACTAATTGTGAAACATCCTGTATATAATTATATTTATTAAGAACTAAATTCCAAAACTGATATTTATCTATAAATGGTTTTAATTCACAAAAGATATATGAGTATGGGATGAAACTATAAGTATATTTACGTGACGTGAAAGTATCTCCTAACATAGTAAATACTTGGGATCAATGTACAATTTGAAATGATTCAAATATGTAAGCCTACAACACCCAGGGTTTTGTAATTCAGTTAGCAAAGTTTTCAGAAACAGAGTGAGGCGGTTTGGAAAAAGCCAAACGTCTCAAGTCCATTTAAAACAAGTTAAATTGCCGCGCTAAACCTTGTAGAGTGGGGACGAGGTGGGGCGATGACGTCACGCCAGATCGAGAGCAAACTTGCTTGTTTGGACGTGAAAAGTCAAACTGCCTTAGTTCCTATTTTATTAAGAAACTAAATTATTAATATAAATAAATATTCAGTAGAGTCAACCGACCAATAATATCGAAGAATAAATTTAAAATCACATAAAACAAAAAAGTTATTCAAGTTTTTAGAAGGGCTCAAAAACCTAAAATTTGGAAAAAGAATAAATTCAAAATTCAAAAATCGTAGAGTCATAACCAAGTGGGGAAGTAACAATAATCACAAATAAAAAATATGAATTAATAATAATTAACAGGTGAGAATGGACTTAGAAAGTCATTCTTGGGGAGTTTTTTGGAATTTTTGAGTTGAAGGGGGGATCATTTAAAAAATAATAATAAGTACTATTGTAGAGACCACAATAGGGCACAATAATAGGTACTTAGAATCAAATTTGAAAATAAAATAAGGGAGATATAATAATTACAAAACGTAAAACTTCAAAGCCCAAAAGCGGGTAAAATAAACGTTAAAGGGGTAAAGTAACATGATAATTATATGTATTTAGTATGTAAAATTGTAACACACCAAAGCAGAAGTAATAATATATAATGGGGGGGTTTTTATGAACATAAACTCATACGACACAAACTTAAGGACTTCAAAGGCGAATAACTCGACAACCAAACGAGTTATGGGAAAAGTGCAAACATAGTTTTTCGTCGTAGTAGAAGAGGAACAAGATTTCGTCAAAAGAATTTTGAGAAAGGACTTATCTCAAAATTTGAAAAGGGGAAAAATCAAATTTCAGGAAAAGGGCGATAACTCGCGAACGAAGCGTAGTAGAGCGATGAATCAAGTTCCACAAGACCCACAAGATGGAAAGGAAGAAGAATCCGAAAGGAACTTTAAAATCAGTTCGAGCGTTCGAAAGTTATAGCGAGTTGAACGAAAAAACGTCAAAAGTAGAGATTTTCATGCCAAAACATGAACAGTTGCGCGCGCATCTTCAAGCAGAGTCTAAAGTCAGAATCATCATGTTGCCAACATGGATCAAAGATAACGTTAAAGAAAAAATACTATAAATTATTAATTAAAAGGTGTTTTAATTAATAATTAAGGAAGAAAACTATTCATTAGTCAAAAAATAGGACTAATAAAACATATAGTGTAAATATTTCAGACCAAAAGGGCCTGAAAACACATAATATATGAAAAATACCTTTTTCCCAAAAAGGGAGGAAAATTGGCTCCAGAAAAGTGGATTAATTCCCACTGACAGGGAGACCGAGATTTAACCGTCGAAAGACGATTACTTTTGATTTGGAATCGACGCTGAAAGGACGTTTCTTCTGCAACCGACTCTGAGCTGAGAGGAAGATTCAACTGTCACTCTACTAATTGGACTTAGAATAATTTCAACTTTAATCGATCTTCAAGGCGACTTAGAAGAATTCGAGACCAGCATTCAACTACATAGCAGCTTACAGACTCTGGATAGAAAACATCACATCACTATCATCCTAATAATACAACAAATTCCAAATCCAACTAGAACTTCTATTAAAGTGTGAAGGTATCTTATACTTAAGGAATAATTCGCAAATATTAACTTCTTTTCAAATATAACGTCATTAGGGGAATTATTAAAAATTAAATTCATTTTTAAACCTCTGCTTTGGTGTTGATAATAATTAATAATTTAAATACGACTTTTTCAGTACAGGAAAAACTGTTTGTGGTTCTGTCTGGAAAGTCAAGCGCTTTTATTTTTGTTTAATATATAGATAATCTTACATTAATTAATGTTGTTAAATAAATAAATAGTTGTGTTATTGTTCAATTAAATTGTTTTGTGTGGTTAAAAAAAAATTTTGGATATAAAATTTTTCTGTGGAAAAGAGGAGATAATATACAAATAATTCATTTCTAAATTTTGTTGTGTTTTTAATATAAATCCATTCTGTGTATGCTATTAACTTTGTTTTAACATAAATTTTATATATATGTGCTCTGGTAATATAATTTGAAAATTTTAAAAAGTTATCATCTGAACTTAAGAGCCGATTTCTCCCAAAAGGCACGACCTTGGAGAGAGAGAGAGTTAATCGTAAAAAAGTTAAATAATCGAGCATTGAGATAAAATTCAGGGAATTTTGCGTTAATTAAAATTTAGTAAGTTTATGAGGACAAGCTCATACTTATTAGAGCCAAGAGTTGCAAAATCTTTGATTTAAAAAAGTAAAAGTGAGCATCTTGGCCTTGCCCGCGCCTGCTCTGAAAAGAAAGGTGGTTCGCCCAGTCGGTGGTGATCGTACAGCGAGTTTAAGAGTTCGTGATAATAGTGTTCCAAAAAAGGGAACAAGAATCTTAAATTCGCGTCGAAGCAGCAAAGAATAGCGGCGTGGCAAGTGGCGTTCCAACGTGGGGCAAGAAGAACCCTACTCGAACCCACTACACTAACGCGGAAAGAGGCAGCGTGGCAAGTGGCGCCCAACGTGGGGCACGAAAAAGCAAAGTTTTGGAACAAATTTTCAAAATTTTGAATTTTTCAGTGTTTCATACGAACGAGGATATCTTAAGTTCTGATATAATTTATATGTACATGTGTGTTAGTAATAAGTTGTGCTGGTAATTACAACGACAAATATACTAAATTGCAAAAATAATAATAATTAAAAGTAGAGTCCAAATTAAACCGAAATTTAAATTTTTTAACTAATTAAATAAATCAAGTGAATAAGTGAAGTGAAAATGGGACCAGCGAAAGATCCAGCAAAACAGGAGGGTTCAAAGGAACAGGAGACAGAAATGCAGAAAATGGTGAGGTACCTGAACCAAATGGAGGATAGAAGAAAGCAAGAGAGAGAACAGGACAAAGCAGAACAACAGAGAAAAGAAAAGGAGAAGGAAGACGAGGACAAATTAAGAAGATTAGAAGAAAGAATCGAGAGAAACCAGGAGAAGGAAGAAATGGAATCATTACGAAAGAAGGAGAAAGAAGAGATGGAGGCCAAGCGAAGACAAGAGAAGGAGGAGATGGAGACCAAGTGGATCCAGATGGAGGAATTACGGAAGAAGGAAAAAGAAGATTTGGATGCCAAATGGAGCAAGAGAGATGAGGAAGCAGAAAACAAACGGAAGCAGGAGAGAGAAGAAATGGAAGCAAGATGGAAGCAGGAGAGAGAAGAGAGGATGAAGAGAGAGGAAGAAATGGAAACGAAACGTATCCAAAGGGAAGACGCCCGTAAACAGGAAATAGGGAAATATATGGAGGAAATTAAGGAATCTATAGATAGTAATATGGCCGAAAATACGAGGCGAATAGAAAATTGTGAAGAAAAAGTGGAAGAGTGCGTAGGGGAAATTTAAAAAATGACGGACAGTTTAAAGGAACAGGGAAAGTCGACTATAGAAATTGGGGAGAAAGTTAAAAAATTAGAAGTTAAAATTAGGGAAGTTGCCAAAATTAAAGAAACCGGTGGTAATGCTAAGAATATAATTTATTTAGATAGGGCAAATTTAGAGTCAAAAACTATAGAATTTTGGGGAAATTCAAGAGAAAATCCTGTGCAATTTTTGAAACAAATTGAGGAGGTATTCCAAGAAATAAATCCCGTGATGGAAGAAAGTGATAAATTGAAAGTAGTGGAGAAAAAATTGAAAGGAGCTGCCATGGAATGGTGGGAAATAATCAAGCGAGATACAGAAGAATATAGCCAGTTTAAATTGTTATTTGTAGAGCATTATTGGGGTTATCAAACGCAACAAGTAGTTAGGAATCAGATAGAAAACCATAGATATAATCCTAACGGAAATATGAGTAGGGTCGATTATTTTTGTAAAATGGTGCGCAAGGCCGAATATTTGGAACCCAAAATTCCGGAAGAGTTCCTTATATACCAACTAATGAGGCATTTCGACCAAAAAGTTCAATTAGCGTGTATTGGTAGGGCTAGTGAGCATTTGGAGGACGCTATCAAGTTTTTGAGGACCATTGAAAACGTAGACGGAATGACGAGAGAAGTTCGCCGACCAGATAGTTTCGAAAGGAGGGACGGACCACAAAGAGATCAAAATTTCAGGCAAAGGAATCAAGACTACTCAAAACCATCCCAAAACCCTAACCCTCGATCCTATGGTCAAACCCAGAATAAACCTCAACCACAAATACCTCAAAACCCTGGTCCTTCAAATCAAAAACTCCCGCCCAAGGTCACAAAAAACTAAAATACGAGATCTCAAGGCAAAATTTTTGGCAGAGAAAGGATAATACAAACGGAATTGAGATCGACGATAAAACCAAATTTAGCAAACTTAAAAGGGGGGATCAGAAAATAAATAAAATTAAATTGGGGATTTTAAACACAGAAATTAAGAAAGATTTAATGGAGGAAAGAGATAATAAAATTTTAAATAGTGAAGTTTACGAAAAATGTCCGGAAATAGGGATAGAAATCGAAAATATAAAAGTAAATATGTCCATTGACACCGGAGCTCAAATGTCCTGTGTGCAAGAGGATTTTTATAAACATGTGCTTAAAAATAGGAACGATAAAATCATGGAATTACCAGTTGTAAATACGGAAATGGTGACAGCGATAAAAAGCCAACGACAGAAGATTAAATTACAGGCATTATTGGAAATTAGAATAAATAACCAAGCAATAAGAGGGGTATTTATGGTGGTACCAAAGCTGGAAAGCAAAATTATAATGGGTTGTGATTTAATGTGCAAATATCGAAGTCGCATTAATATGGAAAAGGGTTTCCTACAACTGGTAAAGGAAAATGAATTTATTGTTGTAGATTTTCTTAAGGAGAATAAGATATTAAGATTGAGCAATAGAGACGCGCTGACCGAACATCAAAATGGCGGCGAAACCGGTAAAATGGTAGAGTCGTCGGCAGCGAATAATGGAGGCTCAAATTCGCACAAGCGAGCAAAAGGGGCTTGTGTGTTGGCCGTTAAAATGCCTACGGACCTAAAACAAAAAGCAAAGGACGTGTCTAGACCGAGTAGTGACAAATCAGAAAGTGGTCAAAAGCGAAGAAGCAAGTTAAGTGCAAGGAATGAATCGACGAAGAGGAAAAATGCAAATTTTAATAATGATGAAGTGATGTTAAAAGCGTGGGATAAAGGTAACCAAGTAATTAATAAAGATGAAGGGCTGAAAGGAGCGGAGAATAAAGGAAATAAAAATGTGCCAAAGGCAATAATCGACGAAAATAATAAAATAATACAATACGACGAAAATTTGCAAAATAACTCTGAAAACGATTCGGAACTTACACAAGACAGATTCGACGCCAGAGACAGGAGTGATTGGAGAGCTATAATACAAATGGCGGATCCGGAGAGACAAAATGGACGAAATTTAAGATATCGAAAGAAGAAAGTTAAATTCAAAAATTCTACGAAGTATAAAATAAAAGGAGGACGGCCCAAGGTGAAATATAAAAGGAAAGAAGAGTTTCATGTAAAAGAATTAATGTTTGAAGAAAATGGCAAAATTTTAGGTTTAGGAAATAGTGTTTTAACAATCGATCAAGAAGAAAAAATAAAAGTTTTGGTGGAAAAATATAATACTGTGTTTAGCGAAATTCCAGGAAAATCTAATAAATATGTACATGAACTAAAAATCACTGATAATAAAACTTATGTTAATAGAAATTACCCCATTCCAATAAATTATAGGAAACAAGTACAGGAGGAAATAGATAAAATGCTAAAGTATAAAGTTATAGAGAGATCCCGAACACCGTATATTAATCCGATGGTGGTAGTGTTAAAGCCGAATAAAACCGTTAGGCTATGTATGGATGCTAGAAGACTGAATCAGATAATACAGCCGGATTATGAAAGTGCGCCGCCTATAGAAGAAATTTTAAGGAAAGGTCGTAACAAAAAATTCATAACTAAGTTCG
Organism: Aphrophora alni; assembly: GCA_963513935.1. Taxonomy (NCBI): domain Eukaryota; kingdom Metazoa; phylum Arthropoda; class Insecta; order Hemiptera; family Aphrophoridae; genus Aphrophora; species Aphrophora alni. Next base: position 20,739,163 of record OY740777.1, on the reverse strand, counting down.
ATCTAACATCTAGTTTCTGGCAAGTCCCACTATCGGAGGAGTCTAAAAAATACACGGGATTTTTATATAACAATAAAGTGTATAACTATACAGTGATACCGTTTGGACTTCAAAATTCTTTGGCAGCACTAATAAGGACAATAGACCTAACATTAGGTACTGAAGTCGACGACTACACATTAGGCTATGTCGACGACTTGTTATGCATGTCTGAGACTTTTGAAGAACACCTGGAACATTTAAAAACGATTTTTGAAAAATTTAAAGAAGGAAATCTAACGATAAATCCCACCAAAACTTATTTTTGTCAAAAGGAGGTAAAATTTTTAGGATATGTAATTTCGCAACAAGGCATAAGTACGGATCCGGAAAAATTGCAAGCTATCAGTGATTTTCCGAGACCGACTAATAAGAAAAAACTGCAATCGTTCTTAGGGTTTGTGAATTACTATTCTAGGTTTACTTCAAGATATTCCCATGAAATTAAACCATTGTTAAAATTATTAAGAAAAAATGAACCATTTAAGTGGGACCATGTAATGCAAAACGCTTTTGAGAAAACTAAATCATTATTTAAGAAATCTGTAACAATCATGCATCCTGTGGAAGGCAAGGAAACGTTTTTGCAAACCGACGCGAGTGATGGTGCAATTGCTAGCCAGTTGTACCAGAAAAATGAGTTGGGCGAGTTACAAGTTATAGGATTTGTGAGCAGAACTTTAAAGAAAGCGGAGTTAGCTTATACCATCTGTGAGAAGGAGTTGTTAGCCATAGTTCATGGTCTGGAGAAGTTTAGGCCATTGATTGTAGGGGCACCACTGACGGTGATAACTGATAACAAAGCTTTAAAGTTCCTAAGAAGCTGCAAATTAACAACAGCTCGTCTAACTCGATGGATACTGGCAATCCAAGAGTATGATGCCAAAATTGAACACTGTGCAGGAAAAATAAACGTTCCTTGTGACATCATAAGCAGGATGTATGATGGTCAAAACGAAAATTGTCCAAGTGGAAATAAAATTAGGTTAAAATTAAGTCAGTCAAAATTAGTCACAACAAGAAAATTTCAGGATATAATGCAAAATTTTAGAAATAATCAATTACAGGAATTAACAATGAAAGGAATAAACTTGCAGGAGAGAGATAATTTTAGAATAATTAATGATATTGTATATCAGGAGATTAATAATAAATGGAAAATAATTATCCCCGAAATAAACAAAAATGATTTCATAAGCGAAGTTCACCGAATATATGGCCACTTAGGAAGGAACAAATTGTTAGCGATGATAAATAAATGTTTTTATATAAAAAATGCTGGGTATAGAATATTACAGGTAATCAAAAAATGTAGAATTTGCCAATATGCGAAAAAAACGAATAAATATTTGCAAGGAATGTCTAAGGCTATTGTTCCTAAGGACATCAACGAGATGATAGCCATAGACTACTTAGGTCCATTGCCAAAAGGACTTGGAAATATACAACATATTTTAGTTATAATAGATACCTTTTCAAAATTCATAAAACTATATCCAGTAAGAAATCCAACCACAAATAACAGCATCAAACATATGACAGATTATATGAACAATTTTGGGAAACCTCAGAAAATTTTAACTGATTTTGGAGCAGCATTTACATCTAGAAATTGGAAGAAGTGGATTGCTGAACAAAAAGTAGAACATGTGTTGATCCCGGTAAGACATCCTCAGGTAAATTTGGCAGAAAGAGTCAACAAAGAAGTGGGGAGACTATTACGCACTTATTGTCACGATACTCAAACCACTTGGCGGAAGCAATTACCTTTTATAGAAGAGTTGATCAACAACACACCAAATGAAACTACCGGGTATGCACCAGTACAAATACAGTTGAATAGGGATCCAAATTATGTATGGGAGTCATATTTCCCACGAGACAAAGAGCTACGACAGAATGAAACTTGGGCAGAAAAGAAGCAGAAATGTCTTCAAAGGATGACGCAAATCGGCACCAGGCGAGCGGAGAGAATTAACCAAAGAATACGAGAAACAAAATTTCAGGTAGGGGATCGTGTCCTCGTATTGAATGCAAATAGAGCGAATTTGGATAGAAGCGAGACCGAAAAATTAATGCTCGTATATGGTGGACCATATGTCGTGAGCAAAGTCATGGGGAGAAAAACATATGAGGTAATAAATATCGACACTCAAAAAGTTAAAGGTCGTTATGACATCAAAGATTTGAAGAAATTTCATGAATAAATTGTATAAATTGTAATGTTTAAAAGTTGTAATATGTAAAGTGTAGAAGCGAGTGAGGTAAAAGGGAAATAACGGACTCTCAGCTGATTAAAAGAAGGTAGCATAGGTCAGTGATTAACAGGAAAAGTCCCGAATAAATTCCTAAGTGTACAAGGTCAGGAGCATAGCAGTAACACGCATCTGCAAGCCGCACCTGAATAAACAAAGTATAGACGAGGAGGTGAAGGGGAAGACAGGATATTGATAAACAAATATTGAACGACAACCTGTCAAGCAAATTAGCAGAGGGGTGATGGAAATGAATGAATGGATGTTTAAACGTGTACTGTTTTGTTTTTATCAAAGGGAGATTTCCAATAGCATAAATAATTTTTTCTTTTTAACTGCAATTAGGATAATAATCGTTGTAGTTACCAAGTACTTTATATATATGTAGGCATAGTTTTAAATTCAACCAAAGCAGATAAATATAATCATATAAGACGAATTATTCCTTATATAAATGTAATATGTTTTGTGTGTGATAATGTGTTTATTTACAGCAAGGACGTTTAGATGAAACGGCTGTAAGGGACTATAAGAACGCTTAAGCAAATTTGTATGTATACCATCATAAATAACATGTGTTTTGAATATATAAATATTATACTATCATGAATAAAATGTGTTTTGAATATATAAATATTATACTATCATGAATAAAATGTGTTTTGAATATATAAATATTATACTATAATGAATAAAATGTGTTGTGAGTATATCAATATATGGAATGATGGAGGAGATGTTTTTTAGATATAAATAAATGTGTTTATATAAGTTGTTAGGTTAATATGTCAAACTTTATGTTGATGATTAAAAGAGATGATAAATAAATAGTTAATATGAAATGTGATATGTCGAAAAAGGGGTTTAATACTAAAATTTTAGTTTTTAAAAAAAAAAATGAAAAATAGGATATTTTCATTTTAACCGAAAATTTTAGTTCAAAGGGGGGATTTTGAGGCGGTTTGGAAAAAGCCAAACGTCTCAAGTCCATTTAAAACAAGTTAAATTGCCGCGCTAAACCTTGTAGAGTGGGGACGAGGTGGGGCGATGACGTCACGCCAGATCGAGAGCAAACTTGCTTGTTTGGACGTGAAAAGTCAAACTGCCTTAGTTCCTATTTTATTAAGAAACTAAATTATTAATATAAATAAATATTCAGTAGAGTCAACCGACCAATAATATCGAAGAATAAATTTAAAATCACATAAAACAAAAAAGTTATTCAAGTTTTTAGAAGGGCTCAAAAACCTAAAATTTGGAAAAAGAATAAATTCAAAATTCAAAAATCGTAGAGTCATAACCAAGTGGGGAAGTAACAATAATCACAAATAAAAAATATGAATTAATAATAATTAACAGGTGAGAATGGACTTAGAAAGTCATTCTTGGGGAGTTTTTTGGAATTTTTGAGTTGAAGGGGGGATCATTTAAAAAATAATAATAAGTACTATTGTAGAGACCACAATAGGGCACAATAATAGGTACTTAGAATCAAATTTAAAAATAAAATAAGGGAGATATAATAATTACAAAACGTAAAACTTCAAAGCCCAAAAGCGGGTAAAATAAACGTTAAAGGGGTAAAGTAACATGATAATTATATGTATTTAGTATGTAAAATTGTAACACACCAAAGCAGAAGTAATAATATATAATGGGGGGGTTTTTATGAACATAAACTCATACGACACAAACTTAAGGACTTCAAAGGCGAATAACTCGACAACCAAACGAGTTATGGGAAAAGTGCAAACATAGTTTTTCGTCGTAGTAGAAGAGGAACAAGATTTCGTCAAAAGAATTTTGAGAAAGGACTTATCTCAAAATTTGAAAAGGGGAAAAATCAAATTTCAGGAAAAGAGCGATAACTCGCGAACGAAGCGTAGTAGAGCGATGAATCAAGTTCCACAAGACCCACAAGATGGAAAGGAAGAAGAATCCGAAAGGAACTTTAAAATCGGTTCAAGCGTTCGAAAGTTATAGCGAGTTGAACGAAAAAACGTCAAAAGTAGAGATTTTCATGCCAAAACATGAACAGTTGCGCGCGCATCTTCAAGCAGAGTCTAAAGTCAGAATCATCATGTTGCCAACATGGATCAAAGATAACGTTAAAGAAAAAATACTATAAATTATTAATTAAAAGGTGTTTTAATTAATAATTAAGGAAGAAAACTATTCATTAGTCAAAAAATAGGACTAATAAAACATATAGTGTAAATATTTCAGACCAAAAGGGCCTGAAAACACATAATATATGAAAAATACCTTTTTCCCAAAAAGGGAGGAAAATTGGCTCCAGAAAAGTGGATTAATTCCCACTGACAGGGAGACCGAGATTTAACCGTCGAAAGACGATTACTTTTGATTTGGAATCGACGCTGAAAGGACGTTTCTTCTGCAACCGACTCTGAGCTGAGAGGAAGATTCAACTGTCACTCTACTAATTGGACTTAGAATAATTTCAACTTTAATCGATCTTCAAGGCGACTTAGAAGAATTCGAGACCAGCATTCAACTACATAGCAGCTTACAGACTCTGGATAGAAAACATCACATCACTATCATCCTAATAATACAACAAATTCCAAATCCAACTAGAACTTCTATTAAAGTGTGAAGGTATCTTATACTTAAGGAATAATTCGCAAATATTAACTTCTTTTCAAATATAACGTCATTAGGGGAATTATTAAAAATTAAATTCATTTTTAAACCTCTGCTTTGGTGTTGATAATAATTAATAATTTAAATACGACTTTTTCAGTACAGGAAAAACTGTTTGTGGTTCTGTCTGGAAAGTCAAGCGCTTTTATTTTTGTTTAATATATAGATAATCTTACATTAATTAATGTTGTTAAATAAATAAATAGTTGTGTTATTGTTCAATTAAATTGTTTTGTGTGGTTAAAAAAAAATTTTGGATATAAAATTTTTCTGTGGAAAAGAGGAGATAATATACAAATAATTCATTTCTAAATTTTGTTGTGTTTTTAATATAAATCCATTCTGTGTATGCTATTAACTTTGTTTTAACATAAATTTTATATATATATGTGCTCTGGTAATATAATTTGAAAATTTTAAAAAGTTATCATCTGAACTTAAGAGCCGATTTCTCCCAAAAGGCACGACCTTGGAGAGAGAGAGAGTTAATCGTAAAAAAGTTAAATAATCGAGCATTGAGATAAAATTCAGGGAATTTTGCGTTAATTAAAATTTAGTAAGTTTATGAGGACAAGCTCATACTTATTAGAGCCAAGAGTTGCAAAATCTTTGATTTAAAAAAGTAAAAGTGAGCATCTTGGCCTTGCCCGCGCCTGCTCTGAAAAGAAAGGTGGTTCGCCCAGTCGGTGGTGATCGTACAGCGAGTTTAAGAGTTCGTGATAATAGTGTTCCAAAAAAGGGAACAAGAATCTTAAATTCGCGTGAAGTCAGACAAGAATAGCGGCGCGGCAAGAGGTCGTCACACAGTTAGCAACATAAACAAAACAATCTCATTACCGTCGAATAATTGACCTTGATTTGAATGTTTGTGTGTTTGACACGTAAATACGGATAAACGTGTCAAACAGTCGCTATAAAAAGTGTTAACGAGACTTTGAAACAATGCAGAATTTGTGTATATTCAAGACTTCGTATATTATTTTATCTTTTAAAACAACAGCCACTCAAAACTGTATTTTAGATGTCCAAGGCATGTATTTATTAAATATAAAATTCATTTCTCATTTACAATTTAATAATTACAAAATAAAAAGTACAACTTTTTAAAAGAAAAATAATAACAATATAGCCTACATTCAGTTAAACTTCTTTCACAAGATACAAATACTAATTTAACATAAACATTACATATAACGAACTATAAATTAAATATATTCATAAGAAGGTAATGCCATTTATAAAAGGAAGAGGGGTTTAACAGTTCAGTTTGTCATTACTTCATTCCTATTTACAAATACAATTAAATATTTTCCTTATTGGCATTCTTTGGTTTAAGAATTTTTTATGTAAGACAAATTTATTTAAACTATAACTAAATACTACCAGTGACTATACCATTGGAATCATGATATTCTGTAGAAATCTTACAACATTCTGAGACGAATCAAGGCAACAGATTATAAAAAGGAGGAATTTATTTTAAATCTTCATTATCACTCTGGATTTTATTAGATTCTCTCATTATAATCCTCACAGAAAACTCGTTACATCATGGTCTTATGAAATCAATTAATAATATATATTGCAATTAAATATTATTTACATATATTTTTATTTGTTTATTTGGTATTTAGACATAAGTGTTCAGGAAAGATATGAAAAAAAAATGTAAGAACTAAATTCAAGTTAGAGTTCTTAAAATTAATTATTCTTGGCCTATGAATACTTGCATTTGTTTCGTTTTTAGATTCCTTAATTAGACATTGTAAACGTCAAAAACACTATCAATACTTTGAATACAAATATGTAAAGAAAATTAATATTATTATTTTTTTACATTCCAAAGAGAGGACAGTACGCTTCTTAAATTATTTGAACGATAATGGCTTCTGTAATAGTTGATCAACTTGTAAAGAAAAAAAAATCAAATGAAAAGAAAATTAAAAATACCTATTTTCTAAATGTTTGTCTGCTGGGATTTTTGACCTGAAAAAAACTTCTTCGTGTTTCAATTTATAGTATTTATTTATGCAATAAAACACTTCCAAGTTTCATTCATTTACAAAACTATCAAATAAATCTCTATTTATGTAACTCTTAGACTGTTTTTATGTTTGTGATTTCCTTAAATATACAAAGGAAAATACAAATAATAGTTAGATCGTCTAAGCTCCCAATGATTTCTAATGTTCTCAAAAGGTCTAATCTGTACAATGTACAGAATCGCATACAATAATCATTTGTTTACTTTTGTAGATTTTGTGAAAACGAAACTACCGAAGCAAACTATAAAACAAAGCAGTAATACAATCACACTGGTCTTTCCAATGACAGTTATGAATAATTATTACAATTTCTCGGCAGTACACTGCTTTTGAATGACATCTGTAACATGGATCAAACGTCGGAATTTATCGTCAATACACTTAATTTTTATATTAAGCAATATATAATTATTGATGGGTTCAAGTATTTATAAAATTTGTAGACTAATTCAATCCATTTTAACGCTTTTCAATTAAAAATTATTCATTCTGAACCCTATATAAAACTTATATTCTAAAGAAACAGACGTCATGGAATATTTACCACTTATATTGATGAAATGGGATACGAGACAAAAATAAAAATTAAAAGAAACCTTAAAAGAATTGAAGAAATGCGAAATGAAGTTGACATAAATTTCCTTCTGATATCGAACAAACAATATGAAATGTTGACAATTTCCATTAGAATTAGTTAGATTAACTGGATTTTTAATACTATGGGAATTTAAATTAATGTAATTATTTTAATATATGTAATAATTTAATGTTTAATATTGCATATAGTACAATAGTAAACAAATAGTTTTAATTAAAACACACACACACACACACACACACACACACACACGCACGCATATACTTAGATCAGAATGATATAACACATGTTGAATAAGTTTTGTTATGTGTTACGAAAGTAAGCAATTTCAAGTTGTAACAGCCATCAGTGTAACAAAGTTTAGGTGAAAATTAAATATTTGAAGTGTTGTGTTGCACACTTTTCCACAAATATATAGTATGTGATGGGATAAAAGATCGAACTCCCCTGAGCCTAAATAAACGGTTGTATAAATACTGTCTCGTTCTGTGTTCCTGGTTATCTGTCTGCCGTTTGTGCAAATGTAAACAGATTGAGCGATTTTAAAGAAATTTCGCAATTTTTTTTCTATAACTTTCTAATATGAAAAGAAAATAATATAAAAATTATTACGATTTTATAAGAAAGGTCGTTGACATTAAAGTGTGCACGCACCAAGGATGATCAAAAACAAATACAAATATCTCCTACCGTTAGTTGAGCCTACCATTTGTAGACTACTTTATGTACCATTTTAATTACGTTATAAGAACACAAAGGAATGCTAATGATATCACAATAAATCCAATTTAAAATGTATTGAACGCAACTGCATAAATATGTCCAGACAAAATGTGTAGTAATCAGCTGATTTAGTTTTAATCTGATAAACAGATGATACGAAATGCTTTTAACCAGAGTTGCTGCTATTAACATACTTTTACAAAATAATATAGGTCACCCAATTCTTCCTCTCCATTACCTCTGTTCAAACATTTATGTCGGCAAAACTCAATGTAATCTTTGCTTCTAAATTAAAATTTGTAAACAAATCTTTTCCTTTTATAAATGTCAACTTTTTTAGAGAATATAATTTATCCGACGATGAAGATGATATCAAGGAAACACAGAAATGAAATTAGATTGTTCATAGTAGACATTCTGTTACAGCGTCTTTGAAGACATGCTTGTGTTTACAGCAGGAACATAATCACTCGTCTTTATAGTAGGAAGGGAGAATTGAACACTTTCACTGATGTTAATGAAATTAAAACCTTTTTCGTAAAATTAAACTATTATATCAGAGTTTAGTAAATTATTAAAATATTCTTCTTCAATATTCAAGGATAAGTTAATTTATTATACTTAGAAACTGTTTTATTTTAACTTATAGAAAACCAAAAGTTAAAAAGGGCAATGAAATATGAAATTGTAATTGTTCAATGTTTGTAAATTGATTAAAATTTAATAATGGATCTGTATAGGCCTACACATACTCGTAAAAATATAAAACTTTTTTTTTTTCTTAAAATAAAAATATATATTCTTATAAAACAGTCTGGTCCACTTTGATTCAAAACCAGGTTTAACCGCTGGTCTGGGGATGTAAGAGTTAAACGATATTTATTAAGTAACAAGACTGATACAATATTTTACCTTTATTTATATTTAACACATTATTAAGCTTATCCATTTTAAATGCAGTCCAAATTCACACTTACACACCGAAGTCGTTTTGTTTTTCACTGTAGAAGACGTGGATCAGATCAGTTCTTCCAGCTGTTTTAACAGAGCTGACGTGTTATTTTTTTACTGCATTAACTGAAACAAAAGGTTAGAAAAGATTCACTTTAAGGAAAAACGCAAAATGTCATATTGTGAAAAATGTGGATATTATAGGGGATGGTAGCGTTTTTGATGACCATTTCATCCTCAAAACAATTAATTGATTTTTCCGAAAATCTGGGTATTTTATTTTACGACTTATTCACTTATAGTTGTAAAAATGTCACTATAATAATGATGATTCATCGGTGTTGATTCTGGAACCACTTACTCCAAAATTATGCTTCTAGCGTTAAAAACAAAATGATCAACGCTTTTAATATGAAATTAATTTGACAAGATTTTTTCATGATTGAAAATGAAGGTCTTTTCTACTATACTTTCCAGTGAACAAAGGTCGTCGATAATCCTTCAGCGTCGATATTGCTCCAAACATGTATAACAGATAGATAGATACACGGTGCTGTCATCGTTATTGAATCCCTCGTACATTAGGTTATTAAATCTACTAAAAATTAAGAAGTATTAAACTTTTGATGACGTTATTTTATCGCTCGACAGTTATTCAAGTTTATATTGTTAATTTGTTAAGTGTGTAGGTGATTGGTAAGAAATGACAAGCAAAAGGAATTAATTATTTAAATAAAGCAAATTAAACCTTGAACACAGTTATTGAAAACTTAATTTTAATCAAATAAGATTTACATTTGCGATAACGTTATAGCACAATTGAAACTAGCTTTAAGATACAAATATCTTTTCGAATTTAAGGAAAAAATGAATTTTTAAGTTTCTTAATTGGAATACCTACTTATCACCCATAAATGGGGGAGTGTAATAAAAAGTTTTTTTCTTTTATTTTCTGGTAACATAGGCTACACACCGCTTAGAGAGTTGGTGACAATTAATCATTTTGGTTATTGCTACATTTATAAATGCGATGTGAAGAGTTAGTGCAAAGCTTTAGTCTTTCTTAAAATATATTTCTTACGTTTGGAAAAAAAAAAGAAAAAAAAAAGGTTATTACTCTCTTATACAGTAGTATTTAGAGTTCAGAGGTAAAAGTAAAACATGTATTTTGGTTTAAATCATTGTTTGTCAACGTGTTAAGCTGTATTGATTGAACTGTAAATGTGTTTTGGGCATTACGTGACGTGTAGACCTACTCCAATCCTCGGAGAATGTGAGAAATAGATTTGTGCAAGATTAATGATAATGACTGAGAAATGAAATGTCACGCGCGGTATTCGTTCGTCGTTTGACTAATGATATTAATAATGAATTATAGGTCTCTACACAAAGTGGAAAGAAAATCATGAAGTACCACATTCACTGGATATAGAGGTGAAAAAGGAAAATTTGGTCAGTGTGCTTTGAACATAATACAAAATGTTTGGCGAAGGGAAACCTGAACATATTAACTTGAAAATGTTGGAATAGCCGAAACGGTCGTAGTATAAACGACAAAAGCAGAATATTGTAGACGATAAGTCTTAAATTTATTATTTAATAAAAAAAGATTGCTATTCAAGAATAATTTAACTTTATATTTAATACCCTTAGAGTTATTTTCATTTCAAAATTGTGATGCAAAGGTAATGTTTTGGTTTATTTTTAAAGGTGATAACCTCGCCTTCCTCGTCAACTTTAAAAAGGATGAAATTAGTAAAAAATAGAGATACCTAGCCCTGGAATAGCGTATTTGTCTGATCAGGAAGAGAACTAGATTTGTTTCTCATAGAAGGAGAGATAAAATAGAGCTATTCAAAAGAAAAGAAAGTCATTTCATTGATTGATTTTCTTAAATGAGTAACAACTATTAATGCAGACACGTAGGTGCAGTGAAAACTTACAGATGAGTCATACAGAATAATAGATGTGATTGTTATCCAGTAGGATCGCAGAAGATTAAAATGTTCAATATTTGGCTGGACAATAATTGTCGACCACCTACTTCTATGGATTTCAAGGGATCTACAGAAATAATTTGGACTTTAACGACATTATTGCTTATGTCATTGTAAATGTAGAACATGTTGCAACACAGCTATACATTGTACTAGATACAGTTCTTAATGTGAAACACTTTAGCACCTGGATTACGGTAGCATATTGATCTAAATAAATAGAATGATTCAAACTTAAATCTTAGCGAATATACTATTTCCTGTACTGTTCTTTTTTCAGAGCGACCCATTAGTTTCAATAAGTTACAAAAAAATTTATCATTTTTCAAAATGGTAATTTGCAATCTGAAGAGTCTGACAAAATTGACAATTTAAACATTGTTGTTAAGAGTTGCTAATTACTAATTACTACTGGCATATAGTAATGATAAGTTATAATAAAACTCAATGTTGAAGACTAAAAGTTGATGAGTTGAAGCATACATAAACCCTAATTGAAATAGCAACATACAGGTACCTAAGAGTTGTTGAATATGAACGTTTAAGTAAAATAAATAAAGACTTAATTACAAATTTTGTTTCACTGCTAATTACTTGAAATTCTTCAATAAACAAAGGTGTTTCTGAGAGGAGTAAATACAAAACTTTCTTAAGTTTCAGGGTAATTAGCGAGACCAGTTCACTCGTATATATTAGATTTTAATTTAAAAACAACCCCTCGTTACTACAACAAAAGAATAGAAGAGAAGGTTAATTCTTTATAACTATTCACTTTAAATGTGTGACCAGGTAACAACTGAATTTCCTATTATTTCGGTGATATTAAAACTTGTTAATTTTTAGTTTACCCAATAAATAATGCTACTGTAAAATATTTACATCATTCAAAGAATATAATCAGCCAACAAGTCAAGATACGTTATTTATTTTCGTTATATTTTGAGTGCGCTCATTAACTTGAGTTAGGTATTTTAGGTTAAAACAGTGAAGTGTGCGCCTTTATTTTCGACAGATGGATCAAAAGTGAGTAACATTCTTATTTCTAACTCCGGACATTGTAGACATTGTAAGTGGCAGTTTAGTGACGTTTGTTATCTAATCTAGCGTTTCGATGAAATGTAACTGAGCAAAATTACTGTGTTTGTGAATCCCTATGAGTTCCCTAAAATGTGATTAAATCTAACCTAAAACCTCCTCTCCCTCAGTGCAATCTGTTCCACTATATTGTAGTCGACTATGTCATCAGTTACAAATCTTATAATTTTTCAACTTTTTGTTTTAAAAACCGTCGTCCAATTTCAGATAATTACGTGTGGTAACAAACGATATTGAAAAAGCATTGAAAGAAAATGTCCAATCAAGTTTGTGTTTAAGGAGAAACAATAGTGTCTATGAATAAGTAGTGTATTGTCACTAACAAACTTGTGTGTCGCTATCAGTCATATTGAAAACTATCAGTTATGTGTCCGTTGTAAGAAAAAGGGGTGGGAATTGAATGTATCTGTAAGTGTTGTTCTGACATGGTTTGTCAGTAAAGGAGTCAAATGTATAGATATTAAGCAATATGGGTGACTTGACTTTATATATGCATGGTGATGCGAATTACTTATAGATAAACTGGTAAAACATATCTGACGTAGGCTACTGATAATGATATATAGTACGGTTAATTTATTTTCATACTTAAACTGATTGTCAAATAGTATTCGAGATGTCAGGTGATAGTTATTGGTCGTAATAGGTCTCAGTCTACAATTGGATGGACCACTTGCAGATGGGACTTTAGGAATCATTAATCTCATTTTGATTAATGAAGGAAAAGCAAAAATAGATTTATTTACGTAAAATTTAAAGATATATATTTATGAGCAAAAACCTCTGGAATAAGGATAATTTAAGTTAGGTAAAATGAAAGGAGATTAGTTCAATAGTTAAGCACACAACATACAAATCAATATCAAAAGAGTTGATTGGTTATATTTAAGGTACAAAATAATTATTTACAAGCCGCTTTCTTCTTCTTCTTCTATTTTTTCTGTCTATTTTCGATCAGTTTCATTACAATATGATTAAGGAAGACAAATATAAATCACAAACATTTTTTATTTAAAAAAGAAATTTAAAAGAAAACATACAACGGCTTACTAAATTGTACAAATAATTTTTGTATGACATATTCAATAATCAAGAATTCAGAGAATCTCAAAAAAAGGTGTGAACCTTGTAAAAATAAAATCTGACAAGGGATCTTAAATTCTATTCTAAAGTATTAAGTAATTTAGGATGCAAGATAAAAACAACATTTTTGGAAAAATAATATTATTTGTCTACGGAATGAATTTATCAATATTTTATTAAAACTATTGGTTTTAAATCAGCATACCATTATCATATACTTTTATTAGATATTCAAAAATTACAATATTTTTTTTTTTTTACAATTATTAACCAAGTCAAAAAAGGTGGGTTATGTACTAAGATTTAATTTAACTTATATCCTTTGTTCTGCAAGGGTTCAAAGTTAAAAGGACAGGCTTCTTCACTAACACACCCTCTTCCTCCCTTGGGATACAGATGTTTCAGACAGATGAAAGTTACGACTCTAATAAAACTGTTTCATTACATTACTACTGTGTAATACATTACACCATCTTATAATTCTCTTCTCCTCCACAAGCTATATTTAAAGTGGATTGATATGGTTGGTTCTCTTTTGCTTGTGCTCAGAATAGGAGGAAGGAAATGTTTATTTCAATAATTACCCTATCGTTTTTGATTAATATTAATAATTATTCTTCCCCTGTCTTCAGAATTTTTTTTTTTAGTTACACTTTAGACTGGATATTATGTTATTACACTATACAACAAAATTATATATCTGGAAAGTACACCATTTGATGAAAATATTGAAATTTGTTTACTAATTTACAAGCAACAAACTTAGTAAATAAAGATTCTTTATTAAACAAACAAGCTTCATGTTTCAGTTCTAAGCATCAACTTGTGTACGCGAATCTCACGCAAGTAGACCTTGGGAGATGGAAATACATCTTGTTTTTTGTTGTCATTTATAACATCCAAATAAAACTGACACAAATTCTTTTGTAAAACTCTACATTTATTAAGTCTAACCGACCATGGTTTCGCCAGTTACGGCAATTACGAGGCTTATAGAAAGACTAAATAACTTAAGAAGATAATATTGTACACATTTTGAGATCAAGCACACAAGTCCCGTTACATAACAATGGAATCCTGTAGCCGGGAAACCCAGTCATAAAATAGTTTAGACTTGCTTTGACAAAGGTTGAAGCAGTGGAGAAAAAGACGAGAATTTGATCGTTTAAGGCGAAATTAGTATTATTACAAGAAAGTCTCTTATTTCTAATATTTCTAAAATGTTTAATATTTTATTCTTGACGTTAACATGGAGAATTTCAAATTTAATATTAGAAAAACAATCAGTAAATGCATGATTTTTTAAATGACTGGAAAAACTAGAATTGTTATAACCTAACTGCCAACTCCTTTCCTGTTCAACTAGTCTACACTTAAAACTAAGGCTTGGTTGACCAACATAGTCAATTTATAAACTCCGCTTTTTTTTCATTTTTCTATTTTATCTTTAGAATATATGAAAATGTTTCCTAAATTACTATAAGATTAAAAGGCTGGTTTACAATGAGTTTTCTTCTCCAAAATACTACCCACTTTGTAGGTAACTCTCCCAAAATAATTGATTCTACGCCACTTTTGTGTCATGTTATTAGAATTGACTTCTAATTTCGCGTTGTTTTTTAAATTTGTTTTTATCACTTTTTCAATGACGTTATTATTTGCTATTTATTTTGAACATGAAAGTTCTACACAAAAATTCTTATTATCCATAAAAACATTAATAAGACTAAACTTGGTTTTACAAAAAATGCTGAAATTATTCCAACACTGATTTAAGGTCAAGAAAATTAATTTAATTATGCAAACATAATTCCATAGTAGGTTGTATGAATTAAAAGAATATAAACAATGTTAAAAACACTCTATTTGGCTATCAGTACATTCAAATAAACATAAGAAATCATCTACGTATCTATACCATTATATAATTATTAGCTTAAAATTGGTTATTATTGTCAAAAGTTTTGATGCAAAAGAATCCATAAAGATCTCAGCTTGGTTAAATTAGGAATTTAAGAAGTGTTATGGAAATAGGTACAATGTTAGTGAACAATTAAAAGTAGTGCCGAGTGAATTGTTGTTTACTAGGTTACCGTTTATTTTTATTTGATTTGCTGGAAAAATTGTTTGAGTATGATATTGAATTTATTCATTTTAAATATGTCAAGTACTTATGATTTTTTAAGAGTATGAGAAAGTTTATGCATCGTTTATTTAATTCGCGTGAATCATTATTTCATTGACTTAAGTAATTTACAAAAACACGTGTTTTTTTTCATATTAAAACATGGCGTATGAAAGGAATTGTGTGAGATAACATAAAGGAACCCCTTCCCTTTACCCCTTACTTCCACGTGTCAACATATTGCGTTGTAAGTTTTGTATCTGCTATAAATAGTAGATGCAAGGTTTATTTATTAGGGATTAAGAAATCTTAATTATGAAAATGTAACTTTATAGATTAGAAAAGGTACAATGTGTTTCTTAAAAAAAAAAACACTAAATAATGATTGTGGTGGAACAAATTATTTAAAGAACTTTGTGAAACATGGACATAGTTAAAATTAAAATTAAACTTTAGAATTATTAAAGGTTTTGGTCATAAGGGAACAATTCAGAAATTGCTTTGAGATGTTTAAAACATTTACTTGCTTGACTCCCACAAAGTCTCTCCTGTTTTGTTATGAAAGTAATTATAATAAATTACTTAACACATGGTTTAACTTGTGTAGTATCATTAAACATTCTGTGATATAAATTCCGCAAAATTTTATATCATGATTCATTAAAACTAGAAAGTGTGCACAAATTGCTTTACACTAAACCAACTTTTAATCAATATTTGAAGGACATTGTCGTTAGAAGAGATGAGAGGTGCTTATAACTTAGATTTTACAAAAAATGTGTCTAATGATTTTTATTAAATAATTTGTCTTAATGTAAATAAGGTTTCTTATAATGATTGCAATTGTGAATACATAGGTCAATCCTGTAGGTCAGTTAATAATTGAATTAAAGAACATGGTCACAGTTGGAAGTATGGCAAAACTAATTCAAATTTTCCAAATCATTTATTAGACACGTCATAATTTTGAACTTAGACTAAATGTTAAATTTTTGTACAAGGAACAAAAAGGAGAAAACCCAATAACCTGGAATGTTTGGAAATTTAAAAAAATCAATTTAAAAAACAATACTTCCAACTTAATTGAATAAATATATCTTAACTCATCGCCTTTATTGAAGCCTATTGTATAAACCTTGTTTTCTTAAATATCTTTCTCCCTTTTCATACCACAGGTAAATCATTGTCTTTTATGTCAAAAATATTGGTTTTTATCATTTCTCAATCCCTACTACTCCACCATTTCCTTCATCTTGCAATTTAGATTCTTGTTTTGTTTTCAATTTAGTAGCTTGAAAATATATGTCACTCAATAAAGCTCTTTTGTAGAACTAAATAATTGTTTAATTATTTCCATTATTATGGAATTTCCTCAAGCAGCGACTACTGTCACATTAAATTAATTTAGAGTATCATGAGCTAATAAACTTACAAGTAGTCATCTTTTACGTTGAAGATTTTTCTTGGGGCTGCCACGACTAACTACAGCGATATAGAAGTATTTTGCCTGTAAAAGCAAATACCCAAACCTCCTGATTGTAAGATTCAAGACGAAATATGAATGTGTGAGAAGTACCTCTTCATAATGTACGTAATTTACCGTGCTCTCTAGTCCAAACCCGTCTACTGATGTTCATAAAATTTAGTATGTGGGTATATTTCAGTAATATCTTGAATTAATTTTTTTATTATTTGATTAATAACTAGAAATTTTGACAGTAGCTGGCATAACAAACTCAAAATTGCTATTTTTCTAAATGAACTATAACGACTTTGATCAAATTTTGTCCAAAAGAGGTTTCTAAGGACCCAAACAAAACATATTGATCGTTATATTATCTTCGAAATTCCCAATTTGTACGTTATCGGTGAAAAATAAAATATTGTCCAAATGGTTATTACGTAAGTCGTATTTCTCCAAATGAACCCTACCATTTGTAATCACACTCTATTGAAATGATTAATTATCTAAACTCGTTATTAAAAATGACTAAAGTTCAGGAACAATTATCTAGAAACGAAAATGAACTTTGATCGTGTCATTAATGAAAAGCTCAATTTAACCAAATTTGATTTACGTTGAGGATGCATCAATGGTACAAGAAAAGGAAGTTTATGTTCTATTTAAATAGGTAAATATTTGGTTCAAAGATGGTATCCATGGTTCATTTCCACTTATTGAAAGACAGCTACAAAAGTGACATTTTTAGTCAAATAATATTTTTGTTCTTTTATCCAAATTGATGAGTGAAAATGTTTGTACAAAGCTTTCACACAATTTATTTAATATACTCAAGACATAAGAAAACTCTGCTATTAATAATAATTTAGTGTTGAATGTCACAACAATCAAATTGTTTAAAGGAAAAGTCCACCAACTCAGAGTAGGTGTGCAATATACAAGGGCTAGAGTTATTCTATCAACATGCCAAGATTGACTGATGTAATTGTCAAAAATTTGATCTTAAACTTCTAAACTATTATTTGTAGAAAACACTTTTTTAAATTGTTAATTTTACCAAATATATACAGGCGATAAAACACTCAACTAAAGTAGATAAAACAACCATTCATCAAAACCTGTACAAACCAACTTATATAGGATATTTCGATAGGTTATTTCGTTTTTGTCAGTTACTATCGATGGTGGAACCGATTAAATGGGTTCTTTCAGTTGAAGGTGGAAGAGCAAAATACGTTTTTGTAAACACCAAATTTCAAAGTAAACATTTTATAACAAAGTGTAAGAATATTTGTAACTTTTACTGAAAACAATAAAGCTAGATGCAGTCTGTAAAGTTTTTCATTATCAGAACTCAGCAATTAGGTTATAAAACTTAAGTACAACAATCATGCTTACAAAGGTTGGTCGTTATTTGCATACGTTAATGAACTTCTTGGCGAATTAAGGAGACTCCCCCTCGGCTTTACGTCCTTTGAATCTAATTCCTGATTTTATTACAGGATAATATAAATTTCTTTAAAACTCTAAATATTTGTTTGGACTAAGACAGTTATTAATTAAAACATCTTTCCTGGTAATATAATTTGTTTTCCTTTCAATAAACTAGGTGTGTTGTATCTCAAATGAAGTCACAAGAAAAATAAAGAAAAGACAAAGAAGTATCTTTATTTCAATAGAAATAGAAATTCATGTTAGGAATGCGCAAGAATGAAGTTAATTCAGCAACAGTCTGCAGTCTATCCTTTTTCTTATTGAAATATCACTTCACTTTTTTTCCTGTTCTGTAAGACCTGAGGCGCACCACACGCGAGTATCCTTAGTTGCCTACGGTAGGGTTGTAAGGGCCAAAGTGTTTTGATATTAAACAGTGGGGAATAAAACGTCCCCTCCACTCGAGGGGTAGGAACATGGTCAGACCAGAATGCGCGTTACCTGAAGTGAGTACGGTTTTGTTTTAGCTTTTGACATCTATTTCTAACCCTAGGCACGAAAAATCAATATGACACTTAAGTCCAAAAAAACCCAAAGGAATTTGAGCCAGTGCGCGTTCCCTATTAATTATGTGATGTACAAGCTGTTTCTAAATCAATATTTTCCAACTACAGCCTCGACACAACGTGGTCAAATATTCAAAAAACATGTTTTTCACCTTAACACTAACGCCTCACAGGCTTGTATATTCTGTAATCAAAATTCACATAATATTTATCTATAAAAGGATTTTCAACAATTAAATCCATCTGAACGATTAAATTTCATACAAGCTAAACGATTCTACATAAAATTGCTTGAGTAATTTTTACACAGTTAATTTGATTAAGTCACAAAAAACGTGTCAAAAATGTAAAGCATCACACTTATCTACATTTAAATCCATTTTTCATCCCACAGCTGATGCAAGGAAACGCATCCGACTAGAGTGACTGGGTGTTACTTCCAACAATCCAGGTAAATATTTAAAACTCGCTTTCGACTTGACAATAATAAGGAAGTTCTTTCAATGCATTTTATACCGATTGTCATACAACTATACTCATTCATAATTCTACAAATAATTCTATCATAATATTAGGCACGATAAATGTTTATTTAATTTTAAAACAACATATTTCTAAAGTGTACACTACCTTGTTGGACCTCTGGGATTCAGAGTTCATTAATCACAACAATGCGCTAATGATTTTGGACTTAACCTAAAACCTGTTGACATGAAGTTGACGAGAATCTCCAGTACCGCTACCCATATCAAAGGATTATGTAATATTCATTTAACCACTTTAGAAGGATATACGATGGTAAATAATCACAATGTTGTTGTTGTTGTTATAACTTCAAATTTACCTAGATTAAATAATCACAATAAAATTCTTTATACCTGCTGATTTAGAATTCGCTAAACTACAAAAAATATATTTGCTAATTGGAGCTAATCTGTATGGACGGATTATAACTGGAAATAAACTAAATTTAGCTGAAAATTTAGAATATACTATAGTAGCTATTTTCGGATTTGTTTTAACGAGGCCTCTGCTAACACAATTTTGGTCTCTCGAAGAACCACCGCTGGCTACAAAGAGTATTACAGAAGAGGAATGTGAAACTTATTACAAACATAGCATCTCACGTGAACTATACAGGAGATAATCACACGACTGCCATTTAAGTTGGATCTAGGAAAATCTTTTGGAACGGCACATAAAAGTTTGACTCTTTTTGAAAATAAACAAAACTCTAATTTAAAATTAAAAACAGCTTATACGGACTTTATGAATGATCATATCACCTCCGGTCACATGCAACTTTTTGATAATTCAATTTTGAATAAAGAATATTGCTTTTTACTACACTATGTATTCACACACTACATTCAATACATTGAAATACATTCAAGGAACATAGTTCATCAACAAAACTTTGTGTGGTTTTTGACGGAAACGCAAACACTGTTACCGGTTTATCGCTCATTGAATAGTAACATAATATGTATATACATCAATTTTACAAACATGAAATAAATTTGTAAAAGTGTGGTGATCTTCATATGGAAAGAAGTTCGCATCTATTACATAAAATCACTGTGTAAACTCCTGCAATAATCAAAAATTTCCAAAAAACAGTATTTTTTAAAGGACTTATAATTTTGCATTTTTTTTAAATTTTAATCTCAAGATTATTAATAAATAAATCAACTTCTTGTTCTAAACCTGACCTGTGATGTTTAACACTATAACTACAAACTTTTCTGGTTCTGTAACAATGTATTGTACCTGATCACATTTAAACTTGAAATAAATTATAACTTCAACAATATGCATGAAAATGTAAAAATAAACTGATGTAATTGAAGGCAATTTGTTTATAAACATTCAATCTATTATTTTTACAAAACAAATATTTTAAACTGTCAATATTTTCTCACGGCATCTAAAACAAATAAATGGGCTGTTCTTGTATGGGTTGTAATTTTTATTTTGATAACAGATCAGAGGATTTTATTGAAATGGATGAATCTAACTTTTTAGTGTGCGATAAAGTTAGGTTTTAGCTATGTAACAAGTTAAATCTCATCATTATACTAAAATTGCCTCCCCTCATAAGGGGAACGGAATGTAATATATTCAATTATTTCAATATTACAATTAGAACAAAAACTACATTCTACTTTGTAATATAGGAATTAATTTATTTTTAACTGCCCCCTCCCAAAATTTAAAATTCCAAATCTGCTACCGTGCAAATGTACCTCCTTGTTATTAGGGACAGCTAATGAAGATTTAATTTTAGTAATTAATTTTATCATTATATGTCATAATTGATCTGGTGGACTGCAATCCATGTAACTACCTTATGGTGTTATGTGTAATAATCTTCTTCCCACCACAAACAGTGGTTCTTTTATTACTTCCAACAAGAATCCTGAATGATATATTTATAGTATCTTACCTTACCTAAGAAATCTTATATAAACTATTGATATTTACAGAGGTTTCGCCTATTCGCCAGGCATCATCAGAACATGTAGAACACTTATCACATTACAATATGTTAAAATAATTTAAAACACTTTAAAAACGCACATTTTGAAGTCATATTTAAACCTTAATAAAATATTTTTTTAACAGTTTTTAATTTTTTAAATTTTTGTCACAGTGAGTGACCGGCCGTTTCATATTGTCTGACTGAATTCGGATAAAAATTTATTTTTTTATTTTCATTTACGTTTAAATTATATTCTAAACGTTGTTTTTTTTTAAAACTTTAAAAAAATATTTTAACACATTGTCACATTATAAGTGTTCTAAATGTTCTGATGATGCTTGAAAATCGGCGAAACAGCTGTAAACTTTAATAGTTTATATAGGATTGTCCAGGCAAGTAAAAGATCAATTAATATATCATATTTATATGTTATAAATATATTTTATAGTATAAAATATATCAATTTTTTAATAGCAATCAGTGAGGTTACACTAACAAAAATGGAGAACTTTGGTACGTAGTAATTAGGACAGTAGTAATTTAAATACAATTTAACATTTTATGGTTTGTGTGTTATACATGTAGAACATAATATACATCTTTCAAAGTCTCTGAATACACTGTTCCTCAAAATTAATTTACCGAATTCCTGCGCGTTACCACCGAGTAAAATTAATAATTTACATGAAAGTCATGCACGTAATGAGTTGAACATAAATCTTCTACTCGTAATATTCGCAGTTGCTCTTGTCCAGTTTTAGAACCATTACAACAACATATTTCTTTTTTCTTATATTAAAAATCCCCTTCGTTATTATTATCTCATATATAAGAAATGTTATGAGACGGGTCAAATAATCCAAGCTCTTTTTTAAGGTTCATTTTAAAGTCCATTTACCTCAAAAACATTTTTGTTGGAATGATATCTGTCTGTCATGTTTCGACTTTTATCAAATCTGGTCTATCGTGACCTTTCTCAACATTTTTTAAACTCAAAATTTGATATTAGTTCCCTTTAAAGTGAAAACTACAAATTACGATTTGATAAAATTTGATTCATCACATTTAGCTCCTGAGAAACAATTTGTCCAAAGCCAACAGCAAGAAAATAGTAGTTTATACATAATTTAAAATACGAAAACCAACAGCGAGTTATTTCAACGTGATCCAGTTTATAGCACAAGCGTTATGATGTAAACGTAAATTCCAATAAAAATATTAATAACTTCCTAATTAAAATTTTAATTTCACATAACGTTGCTAATGACATATCTACAATAACCCATTACAAACATGAAAAAAAAATCGGTAAAAATAATAAAAAATCCTTTCATTACAGAAGGTCCAAAAAACATTATATTTTATTGGTGTTTGTTTCTCTAGATGGATGTGAGGGAAAGATAAATCAATGTTTTCTTGCTGTTTATAAAGTCTAAGGAAAATTCGTAGCCTAATCAATTACTAACCTTTTCCTTTTCTCTTTATTTAATTTGCTCAACCCTTTTGATAAGGGTATACTTTAAAAAATCTAATAATATTGTGTTCAATATTGGACTATCAGTAACGATAACAAATTTATATAATACCAAACAGCTGTATGAGCATCAAACCACATGAAGAGTCATTTAATTATAAAAGCTTTCAGTCCCCCATGTTGGGATTACAAAGCAAAACCAAATTGACTCCTACATGTTGTTGGTTTATTTTAGGTTGTATAAGTAGATTCTATGATGTGTGGTTTGATGGTGGCGATACTTCCTTAAGGTGGTTGGTGTATTGTTTTCCGTTATTGCAGAATGGGAAGATGTCTGATTCCTTGATATCAAGTATCTAGACTACTTCTTCTTGGCAATAAATCTTCGAATATCGGTTATTCCGTTTGCTTCTCAGATGATTGCTGAAGATAGTATTCTTAAATAAGTCGATGTAAAACTTGTTTATTTTTACACTTGTAAAAATATTAGATAGATTTCAGACGCAGCTTAGAAGAAGAAGGTACCTTCTTATGTTTAAAGCGACAAACCTGGGGATCAATGATGCTATGCCAATGTGTTCTCCATAGTAATTTCAGGCATGCGAAAGGGAGGTTAGAGTATGTAAGTTAAATTTCTTGTCAGTATTGTACGAAGAAATCTCTACAATTAGGTTATAAAACTGAAGTACTTTATTTCGAAAGTTGGCGATTATTTACATACACTAATGAACATTTTAGGGGATTAGAGAGCCATCCCTTTAATTCGCCTTTGCGTCCTCTATATTCTTTCAAATCTTAAAGCAGAACAAGGCAATTAAAAAAAAAAGATTATTAAGATTATGACAGTTATTCATTGAAACATTTTCCAAATGAACAAAGATTGTTTTAGTTTCAATAAACAATATCTGTTATTGTACAGAAATTGTCACACGAAAGGTCACAGGAAATGCTTTAAATCAATTTAAGAGTGCTCTGTACCAGGACGTAATTAATGCAGTAGTTGTCTATAATTTTACAATCCGATTTTAAAGACACACAAATGTAGTAAGGGGAATTAGTATAAAACCATTCATATTTTACAAAACAAATTATATTATCAATATAACCTAATGATAGCTAAAAGTAGAAGTTTTTGTATATATTGTAAAATTAATTTTTAAAACGGGCTTAAAGAAGGGTATTATTGAAATAGGTAAATCTACGGGGTGCTGAAAAATAATATCGATTATGAAACAATTCATTTATAATACTAGATAAACAAATCATTAACCTATAAAAGGCTCGTCAAAAGAAGGTATCACATTCAATTATTTCGAACAGTAACAAAACAAATGAAGCTTTTCTAAGCTGTAATGTAATCATTAAATTAATTGTGTTTAACACTCAGTCACTCATTCTCGATATTTTGTATTACCTAAGCCACCCACGGCTCAAATTCAGGAAAGGCATCTATCTACCTGCTGAGACGGTTTGACATGGAGTCAAAAGTCTCAAGTCAATTTAAAGCAAGTTAAATTCCCGCGCTAAAACCATGTAGAGAGGAGACGAGGTGGGGCGATGACGTCACGCCAGCTCAGGTGCAGAACTGCGTGCTTGAACAGGAAATGTCAATTTGCCTCGTTTCTTATTCTATTAAAAAACTAAATTATTAATATAAATAAATATTCAGTAGAATCAACCGATCAATAATATCAACAAATAAATTTAGAATCATATAAAACAAAAAAGTTATTCAAGTTTTTATAGGGGCTCAAAAACCTAAAATTTGGAAAAAGGTTAAATTCAAAATTCAAAAAACGTAGAGTCATAACTAAGAGGGGAACTAACAATAATTACAAATAAAAAATATGAAATAATAATAATAAACAGATGAGAATGGACTTAGAAAGTCATTCTTGGGGAGTTTTTTGGAATTTTTGAGTTGAAGGGGGATTTATTAAAAAATAATAATAAGTACAATTGATGAGACCACAATAGGGCACAATAATATGTACTTAGATTCAAATTTCAAATTAAAATAAGGGAGATATAATAATTACAAAAAGTAAAACTTTAAAGCCCAAAAGCGGTTAAATTTAAAATTAAAGGGGAGAAATAACTATGTAATTATATATGTCTAGTATGTAGAAGTGTAAAACATCAAAGCAGAGATAATAATATATAATGGGGGGGGTTTATGAACTATAAACAAGATGATAGAAACTTTGGAACTTCAAGGACGTATAACTCGAGAACCAAGCGAGCTACGTAAAAAGTTCAAACAGATCTTTTCGTCATAGTAGTAGAGGAACAAAATTTCGTCAAAAGAATTTTGAAAAAGGACTTATCTCAAAAGTTCAAAAGAAGAAAATCCTAATTTCTGGAAAAGGGCGATAACTCGCGAACGAAGCTTACTAGGACGACGAATCAAGTTCCACAAGACCCACAAATGGAGAGGAAGAAGAATCCGAAAGGAACTTGATAATCGGACCGGGCGTTCGAAAGTTATAGCGAGTTGAACGAAAAAATGTCAGAAGTTGTAATTTTCAGGAAAAATCTTGTCGAGTGACGCACGCATCCCTCAGTGAGAGTTCAGCGGTTGGACTTTGCAATGCCAACTTGGATCACAAATAACACTGAATAATAAATACAATAAATTATTAATTAAAAGGTGTTTTAACAAAGAACAAAGGAAGAAAACTATTCAGTAGACAAAAACTATGATTAGTAAAATATATAGTGTAAAAATTTCAGACCAAAAGAGCATGAATTTACTTAAAAGGAAGGAAAAACTTTTCTCTTTAAAAGGGAGAAAAATTGGCTCCAGGTAGTGGGAATTTTCCCACAGAAAGGGAGACCACGATTTATCCGTCGAAAGACGGGTACTCTTGTTTTGAAATCGACGCAAGGAAGACGTATCTTTGGCAACAGACTCCGAGCAGAGAGGACACTACAATTGTCACTCTACTAAATTGGACTTAGAAAAATTTCTACTTATTTCGAACTTCAAGGCAACTTAGCAGATCGAATTCGAGACCAGCATTCAACTAACTCATAGTCTACAGGATCTGGATTGAGGACATCGCATCAGCATCAGCTAAATTAAACAACAAATTCCAATATCAACAAGAACTTTTAATAAAGTGTGAAGGTATCATATACTTAAGGAATAATTCGCAAATATTAACTTCATTTCAAATATAACGTCATTTGGGGAATAAATAAAAATTAAATTCATTTTTATAAATTTCTGCTTTGGTGTTGTAGATAATTAATAATTAAATACGACTTTTTCAGTACAGGAAAAACTGTCTGTGGTTCTGTCTGAAAAGTCTAGCGTTTTTTAGTTTGTTTAGAATATAGGGAATATCCTATTTGTATTTTGTGAAATATTTAAATTGTTTTGTTGTTGTTTAATCAACTTTGTTGTCAGATAAATTTTGAAATTGCTTTTTTAACTGTGCTGAAAAGAAAGATTATATACGTAATTCATTTCTAAAATTTGTTGTGTTTTCTATATATCCATTCTGTACATGCAAATAACCTTGTCTAAGATAAATATTTTATGTGTGCTCTGGAAATATAATTTGAAATTAAAAAAAAGTTATTATCAGAACTTAAGAGCCGATTTCTCCCAAAAGGCACTTCCCCAGAGAGAGAGAGTGTTACTTTAGATAAAGAGTCAAATAATCGAGCATTGAGATAAAATTCAGGGAATTTTGCGTAGATTAAAAACTGGTAAGTTTATGAGGACAAGCTCATACTTACTAGAGCCAAGTATTGCAATATCTTTGATTGCATAAAAGGTAAAAGCGAACATCTTGGCCTTGCCCGCGTTAGTTCCGAGCTGAAAGGTGGTTCGCCTTACGGTGGTGAGAGTACAGCGAGTTTAAGAGTACGCGGTAAGTGGCGTTCCAAAAAGGGAACGAACTTTAATTCGCGAACGAGCGGAGCGTACGCGGCACTGCATCCTAGATGAAACTAAAATTTAAAATACACAGAAATCGGCGTGGTTCGCTTAGATTCGCCGAACTACAATTATCACTCTTCTATTTTCACGTGCATTTTTTTTATCACTCCCCCTCCATGTTTTATTCATCCAACAATAACCTTTACATATTAAATAATTTAAAGCAGTATTGTGTAATTTATCATTTATGTTTTGTGTGTATTACATTCTCATAATTCAGAAAAAATGTAAATTTATTTAACAAATTTCTGACTAT
This sequence comes from Aphrophora alni, assembly GCA_963513935.1. Lineage (NCBI taxonomy): Eukaryota > Metazoa > Arthropoda > Insecta > Hemiptera > Aphrophoridae > Aphrophora > Aphrophora alni. The sequence goes on along the minus strand of OY740777.1, from coordinate 20,711,965 downwards.
ATTTTTGCTTAAAACTAATCCGCAGAACACCTGCGAGTTGCCACTGAATAAAATAAATAATCTACATGAAAATCCAGCACGTCTTGATCATAAATCTTCTGCTCATAATATTCTCCATTTCTCTTGTCCAGTTATTAGGACTATTAGAATAATATATTTATTTTTTATTGTATGAAAAGCTTCCTGTTTTTATTAGTTTCTCGTATATATCCAATATAGAGAAAGTATGTGACTGGTCAAAAACCTAAGTGAACTTTTTTGTAATTAATGTTTGAAGTCTACTACACATTAAAACTGCTTTACTGGATGGATGTCAGTCTGTCTTATGTATGAAACCTAAATGACAGATCCGATTTTTATCAAAATATAGCTCCGGACCTCTATATACAGTACCATGTATTTGTCACTCCCGAAAAAATTTCGGTTTAAAATATATCTACAAAAAAATAGTTATTGTATCTGTTAGAAAAGTTTAATTTTTAATTATAGTTAAACCTTAAGATTAATAATCTAAAACCGTTTTCCAAACTGCAAATGAACAATATAAGGATTTATACATAACTTTAAAAAAACAAGAAGTTAAAATGACTGCCGCTGTTTACTCGTAGGTACATTTTATGACACAATCAATGGAAACTTAAAAACTCAACTTAAATATATACAAAACTAACATTTTTGTAAATATCACGTACAATTTATAAAACCTTCTCTATAACAACTAATCACACTTGAAGTAAAAATTCACTCGACGAAATCACAGTAATAATTAAAAAAAAAATTTTTTTTTCTTACTTCTAAGCATTATGCCAAACATTTCATTATAGAACCACCAAATATTATTTTAAGTTAGTATATTTATTGTAGATGGGTCTGTGGTCAAATCATTGCAATGTTTGACCACTAATGGATTTTAAAGGATTATTCGTAGCTCCATCGATTACTAATTATATCATCAAATGAAATGAATCGATGTAGCATTTCATATTTTTAATGAATATGAAAGACTTTTCCTGTTTCTTTCTTTATTAGGCTCACACTTATTTATACAAGGGAATAAATTGTATACTTTATAAAATCTGATTATGTTTTGTGTTCAGTAGTAGAGTATCCAATATTCCAGTAACGATAAAATAAAACTCGAATACAAGATCTCACACAAATTACGTTGACTTAACGAAACTGGTTTCAATGACAAAGTCACCAACCTCAGTGATACATGAGCTACAATATCTAAACTATAACCTTATATTATGAGGGGGAATAACAAACTTGCAATAGGTATGTGGAAAACTTGAATGTTACTTGATATCTACATGAACAAGATGACAGAAGAAAAATTAATTCTTGACAAACTTTTAAAGAAAGACTAGGCGGAAGGCTTCAAAGAAAGCAGATTGACGACATTCAAGAGGACTACAAAATATAAGAGTTTCGAGGATGGAGAGCACAGAGATAGAAAGTAATAAAGCGGAATATTCAACACACAATATAGCCCGAGAAATATTGCAATATTCATTTCCCTGTTTGACAGTTACGTATCAAAATAAACCAGCCACGCTACACAGCATTATCATTTCGAACAAATAGAGTATTTTTACTTCCATGATGTTCAATGAACACTATTTACAGTCAATTACCACGCACAAATCTAAAAAAAAATTCCCCTTTTATTATCTATCAATTGTCAGAAAGTTAACTACTTCAGTAACAAACTTTGACAAAAAACAGTATAGTTACTCCAAGCACAACATTCTCAAATACAATTAATTGTCATCCCTTTTTCTCTCGGCTAACAAAAAGCTCACACAAAAAACGTTAGCCGTGAACAAACTTATTATTTCCTATACAGCAAGGATAGATACATTCAGTTAACAATGCAATCTCCCCACAAACAATATATTGATTGGAAATTTTCATTCAATGATGTCAACGTTGTATTTTGCAATAACACGTCGTATTCTGAAATTGGACGACATTTTTTGTAAAGTTATTTTTTTTTGTAATTATCTTGTTACAAAACTGTGTACAAAATCACTGCGAACTTGTTTAAAACATTGTTCAAATTTTGTAAAATATGGAAGACTCAGAAATGTGTGACCTTGAAGTCATTTAATAAAATTAAAACAAAAGGACAGATATTAATGAAGGTATGGAATAATTTGAGTTTATACCTAGATGGAGGTCTATATTTTTTTTAGGGTTTTATAGAATTCATAGTAACATTTGTTAGATTTATTAAAAAATTTATAACTATTTACAGAAGATACTATAATGGCTTCAAAAGAAGTCAAGATGTCAACATAATGCAGGGCTAATATGTAGGAAGTTCAGGTCACTTCATGTAGGACAATGATGTTTACTCTACTATTGTAATCTGAAGTATGCAAGCCTGGCTTTACCAAAGTCGAGGCTAAGAAGCAGCATGAGAACCAAAATAAATGGCAGTTTAAGTTGTTCTTGAATGTTTTAAATATTTTATTGCGATATTTTTAATACATAATCTAGAAAATTGTCTGATATAATGAGTTTTAACAATGCCTGAAGAAATAAGTCATACTCTTGTACTTAGTTACAGGTTTAAGGTAAACTCAAAGAGGATAATTCTTTATGTTTTACAGGTCTGTATAACAAGGAGTTAAAACCTAATATAAACAAGCATTGATTGTCTCACTGGCTCAGCATCTTGATGAAGGCAAGATTGCGGCACACAATATACAACCTCATCAGCACAGCTTGCGCTAATTACACTGGGATATAATAAGCTTTGTATTTGTTCTCCCCCGAAGTACAATGTTTGTTTAATAACGAATCCCAAGTAATTTGCCATGAAACAACTTGTTTTAAGTCAATTTTTATTATAATTATACTTTTATTTGTAATAAGCCCAAGGAACCCATCTTTTTGTATTTTCATTAGGGTGATGACAATAATGTCGGACCATTGATTCTTGGAAAACCTGATCACTGGTGTATATAGGATTGATTGAAATAATCATTACGAATAGAAATAGCTTTTAACAGGATTGTTTCTAAGTACTCATTTGCATTACGTAAAAAGTCTAGGCTTAAAGTAAAATCGACATTTAATAGACTCAACGCTCTACTCAAGCAATACATTACGATCATGAATTTCAACCTCTTATCACTGACAAAAATAATTTCCATTTATAGATTGTGAAATCGATTTTCTAAATAAACTCACAATTGCAACTCTTCACGAAATGGCTAATACGGGATTCTAACTCAAGTTAATAATGCAGAGGCTGTAATTATATTTATACCCACGAACAACTGCCAGAGTTGTTATAAATAATAAATTAAACATTTGCATACAAAATCAGTTCCAGAAAAATCATATTCGTAATTCAATATAAAATTAGAGATCTTCTTTTGATGCGCTTATAACTAAAATTGATGAGGGCAATGTAATAGAGGTAATTGAATGATGAGATTACAATAGCAACGTTTACGATTTCAAGGACAACAATACAAACTCAGCTTCAGTATAAATTAGGTCTATATATAAAACATCAGCCTTTGAAAGATCGTTAACCCATAAGTTTCCAGATTAAGATATATGCTAAAACACGCACCTAATTCACCGAACATACTGTTGTTTATTTTACTGCAGTATCAACTAACTATTATAGTCAGACTGTAAATAACCACAGCTTAAGAAGCAGTCTGGACCTTCTTCAGAAACAATATCAATAAAATTTGAAAAATCACACAGATTTGCTTCTTGTAGAATTTGAAAACATCACACCTACATCCTCACCCAATAAAAATAGAAATACTACAAGAATTTTTAAAAGGTTATTCTAACCAAACGCAAAGAGCTTTTGCCAGCTAATCGTACGTACCAGTAAAATTCTTATCCAAAATCATTTCTCATTCAATAATGAATATTTCACTCAAACCGATAGGTTAGCTATGTCGTCTCTGTTATCTATCCGCCCTGACATCTGTTGCAAAACCAAAAATTAAAACTCATTATCTTTTAGAGATATTTATATGACTTCATATTTTTATTCCGAGACACTAGAAGACAATTAATATTCTTAAATAACTCTGAACTCTATGTACTCAAATCTATCCTTTACTATGCTATTGGAAAATGAAAACAAATTAACTTTCTTCACCCAACAATATCCAAAGCCTATAATGAATTGATTTTCTTGAACAAACAACTGTCACTCCTCCATTATCCAATAAAACAAATACTAGCAAACCCTAATAGTTCCAGGCAAGACTAGAACAGAGAACTGCAGATTATTAAACACATTGGTGTCTCAAATGGTTATAAAAGAACGATCATTGGAAAATTAGTATGGAGACACAAGAACAAATATCCCTTAACCTAAATACGCCTCTAGTGATTTTGACACTATATTAAACCTTACTATGCACATATAATGATTACAATAAAGTCGCATATAAGAGATTCAATAAAAAGTTTATTTTAAAATACAGAACGACCAGTAATATAGCTTCGCGATTCTGAATGAAAATATCCAAATTTATCTGCGATGATTGTAACAGTTTTTATATAGGGGAAAACAGGACTTCCCTACTACGTGAGGCAGGATATTAACCTCCAAGAAAATTAAGCGGAACTATATCTAGTTTCGCAAAACACCATTAAGATCTTTCACCAAACACGAGTACAATAAATAACCTATGTGTCCAGTTACTCAAAACGTGTATATCTGACAACAATTAATTAACAATTCGTCTTTTTGAGAATAAAGTGTTTCTTGTGAATATTTGTATTTATGTCATTTAATATTTATTACCTGAATAATAAACACAGCGACAAGTATTGTAAATGTTTTGTGTAACTTTAAAACAGCATCACACTGACTGAGCCTTACAGTACAGTTGTGTTGGTAATGATTCATATGATTAATTGACATTACACAGTGCTTAATAATACGATAATATGCATTTAGAGGAAAAACCTTTTTATTTTGCAATCTCGCATATACAAAGTCTATATAGTAACTAAAATGATGAGGCATTAAAAGCGATTTCGACTTATTCAACAAATATCTGTGGGATTAAATACCCGTTGGAATAAATAAACGTTGGAGTAAATATCAGTTGGACTAAATATCCGTGAGGTAATTAGTGTCAGTCTTATTGCAGTCAGTTAACTGTTAGAACATTGATATATGGCGAGTTTTCATAGTGTAAAAACTAGTTTACTAATGTGCCTGACTAGGGCTTGGATCGGTTTAATTGGGTAATTCAATTTCTGAACCTGTAGATGCTGGTGTTGGTCGGTGTCAGTAGGTGGTTGGCTGAACTGTATTAAATTATAGGATAAAAGGGTCTTCCTGTAAGGGTGAAACAAGAATCGGCATACATGTCCAGCTCGTATCTGATCAAGCTTTGATTGAGATCGACAGTGACAGCCAGATTGGTGTTCTAAAAAGGTAACAGCTGTTTACACTGATCTGGCTTCAATTATGAGATCCATTTACTGTGTGTGGGTAAATATCTGATTGAGAAACTAGACTTGTGAATATAAAATGACATCTGACATCATTTCATTAGCAATCCTGATTAGTTAAGCTGGCATTTTTAAAAAAAATGTTCCAACCCAAATCCCAAACAAAATCACTCGGACCATTATAATATCAAACAAGTTCAATAATGCTGATCGAAATCAGCTGATCTTCAAGGTCATTGATACACTCAAATTATACATGTTATTTATATGTATTGATTCAATTCTTTTAAAATAATTCCATAGGTATTTATACATTCCTGTTTACGTTTCTGTCTTGTATAACCTTAGGTGTTATTATTATTTTTAACAAATAACTTGGAAGTTATATCAAATATTGGGAATAACTGTTATCTGCTTAATAAAGAAGTTAATAGGTAGACTTAATTCACACAATTAAATTCATAAATCAATTCAGCAGATGTGGAATCATTACTGAAAACATAATCATTTAAATTGTTGATCCATATCAGAATGTTAAATTCATAATAAATTCAAAATATAAATAAGAAAAATTTATTTCATTAAGTCCCACATTTCCAGACGAATATTATTTAAGCGTCAGCATAAATTAGTAAGACGGGAAGGCTGTAAATCACTTACCTTTCTTACTTATAAAATTACAGCCAAAGTAATATTTTATAACGTGCGTAGTCTTTAAGTATAATTACCAAAAACAATAAAAAATTAAAAATTTTAGAGATATTATAAAGCACTTAAAATGTAATGGTTGCTTTTCAAAGTAAAAAATTAAACGATTTAAAATATTCTTAAAAACCTTTCAAACAAAATCAACACATTAATGACAAAAATATAGTTTAATATCTTCCAACAATATCAAGTCTTAAATAATTTCTTTTATTTTTTGTATACAGACAAAATAGCTCCAAGTAATCACAGCCTTTTTTATTAAAAATAGAAGATAAAATAATGACTGTAAGCCTTCGAATTTCTAATAGTATTGTGGTCGGAAGGGAGTATTAGATCTCCTACTATTCTTAGGGTGACGAAACAATCCTTTTTGTTTGAGTTGAGTGTGAAAAGTAATACAATGAAGAATGTACACATTAGTGTACTTCACCTTTAGTCCACAAGGGTTTGGCACCCTATCCACTCCGGGTTTTATTATCGACCCCTTATGTTTATACAACCATTTTCTATCATTCGTTTTAAATATCTCTATGCAGTAGAAGGGGGAAAAAAAATGCGTTATATGTAAGTCGAATAGAACAATATTTATACATCGTTCAAATTGAGAAACAAAAATCCCTTTTACAACTCAAAGTTCCGCCATTAGTAGCTAGAGTCACCATAGTGATCAGGTAAAAAAAATAAATAAACACAAATGTTTTTGAGAATAATATATTCTACTAAAAACTTTTTGCTTTGCATTAGCAAGCAGTTTCATTCATGCATTCAATATTGTCGCACACACCCTCTCTCATTCACACAAACAACAATTTCCTGTAAAGATATTCTGTGATTGTCCAATTTACAGCCGGTCTTGGTGTCTTTTAAATGTAAATTAATGAAATTTAAATTGAATGAGAAGACAATTTTTATATTAATTATTTCTTCTAAATAATTTTCAGAGTTATATATATTATAACAAATTGATACTTCAACACAATTAGAATTTTAAGTTGTTCTTTAATTATTCATTACATTACGTTTTAAAATCATTTACATTAAAAATCAATTATAGTCCAATCTGATGCACATTATACTTATACACTAACGTCTTAACCTACTACTTATTCTAAGTACATAGTTAAATGAAATTCTAATTCTACCATGTCTTAACCTAAATAAAGATATAAGAGTGTATCATATTTTTACTTTTAAATTTATTTACTTTTAATTTATTATTATAAAATTTGCTCTGGCTAACTGAAATTAATTTTATTTTATTTAATTTCTCTTTACGGGTTCGTGAGGTTCTTTGGTGACTATAATTTACATATAAATATAATTTGGTGGTAGTTTATTAAATTCAGATTGTCCATTAATTTTTACTTATCGATTGGAAGTTTTATTGCTGCTCCGATGTTCCTGGTTCCTGGCTCCCGTGCACGTGGTTCCCGTGTAGACTGCCAGTAGATGGATCGATTTGCCTTGATCTTTTCGACGAACTTCTTTTCTTCTTTCACTTATTTCTCACTCAATTTCGTGACGACGATTACTTTTAAACTTATTACGACGATTATCTTTTAAACTATTCTTCGGAGATTACTATTAATACTTATATAAAAACAAACGACGCAGATAGTATTTTATTTTTACTTTTGATCTCGGGTAAATCTTTCACAATCGATCTTATAAAGAAACACTTGCTCCGGAACATCACTCCTTCAAACAGTAACAACCAAACAGAATGAACGAAAGAACCTCGTGTGCTTCCTTTCCACCCCTATATATAGATTCTAATTTCAAACGCTTTCTTCCGATCCTCTTCCTTCATTGGCTTATTTTAAATCTTGTACGTTACTTCGAGACTGATGCAATTTATTTCATTGGTCCATATCAAACATTTTCGGTTGAAGGCATTGACTTTTGGAATGGTTTATTTGACTTCTAAAGATCTGTGACTAATGTTAGAATAGTTTTTCAAGCTGTCAACCCTTTCAACTCTTTACAATTTATAGCCTGCCGAGCACAGACCTTTTGGGAGCCCTCTATTTCGTTATAATATATATATATATATATATATATATATATATATATATATATATATATATTTATATAATAGTACACTCGTATATCTAACAGTTACTGTGACACTGCTGATTAAAAGGCAGTGGTTTGAATGCAGCTCCATTAGTAGAACCAAAAACAAGTGGTCATACTGTGAAGACATTCTTTCTATGATAAAAAAAAAACTAGTTTCAAATGTGATTGAGAGAAAATATAAATATGTTACTATTAACGATTATACAACATTTCAGGTATAGAAAAAAAAGCATATGATATAGATTTTGAAAATTCACTAGCTTCCATGTAACAGCTACAAGTTTAATTAAAATGAATTTGATAAACATGTAACGTTAATATAAAATGAAAAAGATCCAAACTATGAAAGTAAAGAGCATTAAAATCATAAAAATTAAAATTTAATAACGAATAGTATTATTAAAACAAATGTAGGACAGAAGATTACACAAACTCTGCATTGAGTAAACACAACTTTATTGTTGAGAAACTTTCTTCCTCAGGGACAGCGTGAAATAATTGAACTGGGACTTGGCACTGGTGCTTTACTGTGAACTATTTTCCAACTTCTAGGAAATATATTTTTTGGCTACATAGACAAATATTATTGTTAAAACTGTAATAAATTTTGCTACTCATACAAGAGCACACGTTTTATTTGTTTAATTAACAATATTTTCCAAACTAGTGGAGATATAATAGCAACTGTAGTCAAAGTAAAGTTTGTTTTTTCATGTAAAAGATAAAAATTCTTAAAATTGTTCAGTGAATTTATAATAATGTTTTATTACGATTGTTTTCCCCTCTCCTTCAACAACTTTATCTTTTCTCTTTCTTTCTAAATATATTTATAGACATTTGTATTTAACAAATTCTACTGTCTTTATCTAGTATTGTTTATTTATTTTTAACGTTATAATTGACGAATTTTGTCTAAATTTTATTTTAATTACCTTGTATGTACATTTCAACTTCTGTGTCTTTCTCTCCCTCAGTGGCTCATGCGTAGTAAGTAAGGTTGTGGCTGTAACCACGTATTTCAATGAGTAGTCTTGGGTTAGATGCCATTCTTTCATGTTTCTTATTAGCACTCTATTGACCAACTGTTGATATCTTCTGACACCAACGTTATTAGAAATTCAAGGCCTAAGGGTCTCGATTTTGTGCCGGTATATCTTTTGTTTAAAGCTAATGTGACCGAGAGATTTTTCGCCTCTTAACAACAACAAAAGATTCTCGTTTGATTTCACTTGACAAAATAAATTTATCATCCCTTCAACCAATAAAATAATACATCCATACAAAATATAATTTACTTATATTTTATTAATAACTGTTTTTGTATAAGATGAAACAAAATTGTTGTCGAGCTGCAAGTCTGTTTGTTAGTTATACCCGTGAATCTATATATTATATTAAAATTATTGGTATATTCTGTCATAACTTGAGAGTTGTCAAATATCAGAAATATTTTGTTGCTGTTAAGTACTTAAAATGAATGCCAAATTAGAACTTAACTATTACAAATAAATAAATATTATAAGTTATGGAAAATGGACAACAATCATGTATGTATAAATGCGGCTTACTTACTCTGGTAATGTAAGGGGCAGAATAGGCAATCTAATTACTCAGTTTTTTTGTGAAAAAAGTAACTATTGTTTGCAGTCTTGATAGCCAAGAATCTAAATGTGAGGGTTATATGGCCAAGCACGGTATATGTAATCGTGGTTTTCAATCTGAACCAGGACACCAAGTTGTACGATGCAAGTTATATGGCGTTAGGGATCTTCAAATAGTTACTAATAAAATCGTACTTATATACTAACAACTAGAATGATGAGGAGTGGGGTAGTTACAGTAAGACAAATAACCAGGTTAAAACCCGAGAGAGGTGTTAGGATTTAGGATAACAAAATATTTATTATAAGTTTAAGTAATATTGTATTAACAATTAATAGACAATTGTTAGCATTATTTAAATCTTCAATATCAGACTTGTAGTTATTCGGAAAGAATTGAAAAGTGTGGCAACAGCACAGCTTGCAGGTCATTATCATATCATGGATTATGAAATTCTATATAAACTGTTAGTGACCTTGAAAGAAGATCAACAACATATGAGACGACGGAAAGAACAGGGAGATGCTGCTGGTCAGCAGAAAGACGAGGCCCTGGAATATACTTTCGAAATATACTCACTGGCATTTAATAGAGAGATTCTCTGCCTATAACGAAAATGTGAACAGATTCATGTGTTTAGAGAACTAGAGTTGTTTTTAAATTAAATAATTTGCCATTGCTTTGGATTGAGGATTTAAAGGTCTAGTTAGGACAGATTATATTTTAAATTGTATTTAATAGGATTAAATATAAGATAGGGATATAATATGCCAAGGTAATATAGAATAATTTATAGATATAAAGCAATTGCAACAACTATAAGAGAATAAAGAACAAATTAATATTAATAATCTGAATCACCCAATTTGTTATTGATCCATGGTTTTTTTTTTTTTTTTTTTTTGCTATCTAATGAACTCGTAGAAATTATGTATAAGAAAAACTTGTGTTTGCTTGGTGTACAGTGGATAATAAGTTTAAGTATAAGGGACTAATTAAGAATCACTTGATCTTCAAGATTAGAAGTATGGTTTTGTCTTATAGATCTATTAATTTACTAAAGTTCTAAATTATTTCTCTGCTTTTTTATTCAACAGATATAATGTTGATATTAATAATTGGTTCAATCTTTGACCTGATTATAATGAATAGTTAGCAAACTTTATTCAGTTTCACCATAGTTCTATCAATTTAAATTTACCTAAACCCTAGTTTTAGTAGACTCACATTTTTCATACACCGCTAGTTTCAACTAAATTTATTTTACGGTGTTTTATAAATAATTAATTGTCTTCAATTTTTATCAGTTTCAAATATGAATTTTATTTTATTTTAGTTTTTATTTAATGTATATCATTTTGTTTAATGAAAGGAAAGCAAAGTACATTCATCAATGGTATCATTTTCACTTTGAATCTTATATTAAATTTAAAGATATATTTTACTTATTAAATTCATTGAAATTAGGAAATAAAGGGTCAAGTCTACACCTTAAAGAGCAGAAACCTGTGGAATATAGATAATAGGAAAGAAAGAAAGGAGATTAGTTAAGTAGTAAAGTACATAGCATTCAATCAACACCAAAGTAATTTGATTTGGTATATTTAAGGGACAAAACAATTATTTACAAGCCTCTTTTTTCTTCATATATTTTTTCCTTTCCGTATATTTTTCAATCATAAGTATTACAATATAAAGATTTAAGGAAGACAAATATAAATCATTCTCAATTTAAAAAAAAAAACTAAAACCTCTCTAAAATATTCAAAAGGAAACAAACAACTGCCTACCAAATAATTGTTTTATGACATATGTAATAAATAAAAATTGTCAGAACTTTAAAACAAGGTATTATTCTTGAAAACAAATTTTCGTCAGCTACACGAAGCTATTTGTTAATTTCGGATGTAACGTATAAACAAAATTTTCCAAAGCAAAAAAAATGTTTTAAGGAATGAATTTATCTATATTAAAGCCATCCATTATAAATAATCATATTTACACTAGTTGTTTTACAATTACTAGTTATGTTTAAAAAAAGTGGATATATACTGAGATTTAATATTTAACTAATTCCTTGGTATTGCAAGGGTTACAAGTTAAAAGGACAGGCAGGTTTCTTCAATAACACACTCTCTTCCTCCCCTGGGATACAGATGTTTCAGACAGATGAAAGTTACGACTCTAATAAAACTGTTTCATTACATTACTACTGTGTAATACATTACACGCCATCTTCTAATTCTCTCCTCCTCAAGCCTTTTCTGTTTTTAACTTGTACTGATATGTTTTTTTCTCTTTTGCTGGTGTTGTACTTCCTTCAGAACAGATAAAAAGCAATTTAATTACTTTATCATTATTATTTCTTCCTTTGTCTTCATAAAATATTTCTTTAACAAACACAGTTTAGACTAAATATTCTGTTATTATATTGTATATAATACATTACAAAATTACGTATACTGATAGTAAATCATTTAATGAATGTGTTCGAAATTTGTTTAATAGTTTACAAGAAAACTGCTAAAATATATTAAGCACCTTGTTTCAGTTCTAACATGAAGCACGAATATGTGTCTAACAATCACACACAATTGCAACTCGGGAGTTCGAAATAAATCATTTTGTTGTTGTCATAATTTTAAACAGATCACGAAACCTAATTTGTGTAGTACTTCAATTTAAACATCTAAATGCAGAGTAATACATCACGGACAGTTTCTACCTTTGTGGATTTTCTCAACTAGTGTGAACATTCTAAGTAGTATTTAAACATGTTTGTTTTGAAATATAATAAGTTAACAAATACTGTATGTACTTCAGTGAAAAAAATTCAATTTATATATGTAAACAGACATAAAGTACTTCTTCGCCACTATTTAAAATATTAATATCATTGGTGTTTTCTAAATACTTTCCCATTTTCGAATATATTGACAAATTTATTTTTATGCAAAAAGCGCTTCTTTAATATAATTTTCTTAGTTTCAAACTCTAATATTAATTATTAGTTACATTTTGAAAAGACTTTTATTTATCTGATGTTTAAATCAGGAAGAAAGTAGAACTTATAACAAATGTTGTAGTGGATGAAGTCAAACACTTTTTATAAAAATGCAATTTATTTACTATCATTAACCATTGTTAAAATGAGTTACAAACTGTTTTATAATAGGCGTAATTGTACTATATTTGTACTCACTAGGGATAACAGCTGTTAAAATTTAAAAATCTAATTTTAAAACTCGTTCTTATTACAGTTATAAATCCATAGAGATTACGTGGTATTTTAAATCAGAATATTGTATGTTAATTAATTTCCAATTTAAAGAACAATAATTTAGTCCACATTTTAGCATATTTTGGTGTTTCGTAGATTTGTAGTCCTGAAAAGATTGTGTACAATATATTCAACTTTAGCAAATAAGATGTAAAAAAATAGTCTTTGAAAAGTGATAAACATATTTCAGAGGGAATACTGTTATCTTTTTATTAAATAAGAAAAGTTATATTTCACAAATTCAATTATTTTTTTGCATCAAGTTATGAAAAACAAATGATAAAATTCATTTTGTATTCACTTTTGAGTCAACTATTGCACATTTCGTTTCATTAAATAAAAACTATTGAGTCACAGTATCCTACTCTCAATGTTTTCCAATACTCCTGGAAACATATGAAGTGTTCATTTAATCTGACATTTCTGATGGATTGACGAGGAAACAAAATTAAATTTAAAGCATACATTTCAAAGGGTTTTATGTTTTTACCGTTGCTGTATAAATATTAGATAGATTTTAATGCAGTTAACTCAAAATATAACTTTAATTAAATTATTTAAAAAAAAAAACATCCTGTTTAAATATTGTTTAAAAATCTAATTAATTATTAATACTAATGACTACAAAATCTATTGTTTCAGTAATAGATGGTAAAATATTGCACAAACTTTCTCTCACATCCAATCCTTAAACCTAATAAAGACCAATTAAAAGTAATCATAAGAAAACTGTCATTTTGGTAGTTGTATAACAAAAATCGAAAATTAACACCGCCTTTGAAAAATATATATCTATTTAAATAAGGACTTAAACTTGCTTCTTTTGGGACATTAACACTTTATCAAAAGTTGTAGTTTTAACAATAAAGGTAATGGTCAATTTTTGTTACAAATATTAATTAATCTTAAAATTATTTACATTTACAAACTGGTCTTGGTTTTCAATCTTCGATTTTACTAAAAATTTGAAGGAAATTGTAAAGCGATTTTTGAAAGTTAAGTAATTTTGTAATAGTCTCATGGCCGATTTTTTCCAATAACTAACGAAACATTGGAGAGATGGTTTTTGATTTGGTTCACAGTCCCAATAAATTTGATCAAAATCGTTTAAGCTTGTTTTGAGTAAATCTTACTTTAACGTTTATGATAGGCAGCTACACATAATTTTGAGTTAGATATAAAATCTTTCCTTGATACTGACACAATATACCCATTTTCCTAATTTGATTAAGATATATTTACACATTTGGGCTGTAGAACACTACAGATACGAAAAATGACAAAGGACAAACGCCCGACAGATAGACTACGTCTATAGATTTTGCTCCATTACATAATTTTCTTTATTTTACGAATTAGTGAGAAGATACAAACGCATCAGTTTTAGTTTTTATACAATAGACTAAAGATGTCTCAGTGTGTACAACTTATATACTATACCGTAGCTTAACGAGATTCTATTTCATTTTGTGTAGAGATGTATAGACATATTTTGTGAATAGTGAGGTTTAAAAATGTAAAGTAGTCGATTCTAGTTGCGAAATCTATATTTAGGGGGATGGGAATTTGATGTTCTGATCCCACACCACGTGGTTAAAAGCTTAGCTTGTTGCGCCAAGGATTTATTATTATTTGTTAAATGTATGAGTTTATTTACTTGGTGTATAATTATTGTATTGATTAAAATAATTTACAAAAATGTATTTCATCATCTTCAAACTCTGGAGGTACGAAAGGTTTCCATTTACCTCTTAATTTAATCTGTAGATAAACTAAGAGGCAAGTCTTGTATATGTTACAAATGAAACAGATTAAAGGTTTTTATTAATTTAGTCAATGAAATTTTAATTTTTTAATAGATAAGAAAAAGCAAGATTAGATTATTATTTTTAAATAGTTTATTACGTCATCAAAAGACACAATATTTTTAAAGATAATTACTAATATTATGTGTATAAATATGAAATGTTTGTGGTGGAACAAAGTCTTAAAACAATTTTGTTTGTGAAACATGGACATAGATAAAGCTTGTCCATAATAAATATATATATATATATATATTTTTTTTTTTTTTAATTATAAGAATATAACAAATGTTTTGTTCGTGAGGGCAAAGCAAATTCAGAAAATGCTTTGACATTTAAAAAGAAATTATTTACTTGATTCCTAAAGACATCTCTACAGCTTCATTATGTAATTAATTATAGTAAATTACGTAATACATGTTTTAAAATGTAGTATCATCAATTTTTCGGTGTTATAAATTTCGTAACATTTTATACATTCATGATCGAATAAAACAATAAATTGTGCACAAATTATCTTACACGAAACAAATTTTAGTCAATATTTAACGGGAGTTGACGAAGCTAATAATTTACATTATCTCAAAATTTATTTTAAAGATTTTGTTAAATAAATCGTTTTAGACGGCTTAACAATACTAACAGGTAGTCATATACTCAAAAATACCTGTTACAGAGCTATCGGTTACAAAGAAAATATGAACCATTTGTATTCGTCAAAATACTCAAAATCAACGGAAGTAGGATCCATAAAATTTTGATTAACACTAAGGATTAGGCAGGTAAATGCGCAAAGTAAAGCTGTCTTAATTATTTTCAAATACATTTGCCAAAACTATTGTTTTCAACTCAGAACAATTTATTTATTTTTAATTCTGTGTAATTTCTTCTTGTTGTAGGTTTTGAAGAAACATTCAGTCTCTCTAATTTTGTTTTTGTTATTTCACCGTCACTCTCTATCCAAATACGATCCAGTATTTTGTAGGAACTTCTATATTTTCTCAAGTGACTACATTTATAGAATGTTGTAAGTTGTATTTATGTCCAAACTACTGTTTGGGCGTTATTTTGAAAGTTAATGTGTGTTTTGTCAATAATTACTCTTGTTAATTTTATGATTGCAATATTAAAAATCAAACATATAAAAGAATATCAAGTGTCTAGCTCTAGTCGGTACTTACCAGGTCGGCTACGTGTGAAACATGAATGGATGGATGTACTCAATGAACGTTTAGACAAACATGATTGTGTTTAAATGAAATCTCTCTTTTAATACAATTTTAAATTGAACAATCTTACAGGAAATCATTTATTATTATAATTATATCTATCCTAAAACAAAACATATTAAATCATCAATAGTCCTACAATGTTCAGTATATTTCTCATAATGTTAAATATTCTTACGTACAACTAATGTCTGAAATCGAATCTCTCATGTCTTTTTATCTTTAGAAAATAATATAAAACGTTACCTCATTAGAATACCATGATTCTAAATGTTTAATGACTCTTTCATGTCTCAGCACTTCACTTTACTAAACTGTTCTTTTTCAACCGCACAATGTTGCTTCTGAACATAGGCACGTCCAGTAGAAACCACTCGCCAAGTTGGAATGTTTTTTAAAAACGGAACGCTTCACTGTCTTTGCCTAGGTTAATATATTTTAACCTATATTTTAACATATATTTTAACTGTAACACTTGGTTTTTTGCACTCTGTGTAGAATATATGCAATAGAAAAAAAATAAGTAACATATTTTCAAAGCTAATTGCTGGCGAAGAACTGACAGTTAAAACAATAATAAAATATTGGGGTCGCTTCAGGCAGGAGAGTAAGTCTATAGTTTATATTCTTCCCGTCACATCAGGCAATACCTAAATTGTTAAATGTAAAAGTGTCAAATCTAACACTCCAGGGTATATTTGGGTGTTTACAAAATTCCTGGAGAACAGTAATTTTATTTCATTTGCAGTTTGGCACGTTGATTTTGGTTATACATTTTCCAATTTTACAATAACCCAATTGTAATAGCGATTTTAACGTACGATCTATTATGTCGGCACACGACCGCCATTTTTCGTTCTAACCAGTAACTTACAATAATAATTCGAATTTGCCCCTAACCACAATCACTTACAAACAGTTTTTATGGAGGGAATGAATTGGTACTCCCTCCAACACATACCATTAAACATACACATGTACAAATATGTGTATTGTGTACCAACATTTGAGACATACGAGCAAATTTTGTCAAAATCGTTCTAGCTAATTTTAAAAATACTTAATTTTAGGTTTTTTTCTTTTATAACATTTTCCCAAAAGAACAATGAAATTGATTATTACAGTATTTGGTTTTGAGTGTATGGATGTGTTTATTAATGATATATGTCAAAGTAAAACACCAGGGTATTTAATAATGAGTAATGATCTCCCTTGATGTCTAAGTAATGGTTTTAGGTTATACAACAGTAATGATAAGTAATGGGACCTGATTAGTAACAATCATTTACTGACTTTACTTAGCAAACGCCTATGGTACCACTCATTAATCTTTTGTAGTGTTTTCCTGTAGGGAATTATTAAGTAGATACTGTGATTGGTGGTCTGATTGGGGTCGGAAGGTGGTGGTGTCTTGTTCTACGTATTTCAGAATAGGCAGTCTGATTCCATGATCCCAAGTACGTAGAATATTTAGGTATTCCTTACAAGTCCGAAATATGCCTTCTGCTCTTGGCAAGGCACTTTCGAGTATCAGTTATTCCCTTGATTATTACATGTCGGTCAAAGGCAGTATTCTTAAGTAAGTTTATGTACCACTTATTTATTTTCACACTTAGGGAAATTTTCAACTACAAGGTTGCGCGTTATTTGTTTAAATTCACATAACTTGGAATCAATTGTAAAACGGTAGTGTGCCTATTTGTACTTTCTGGATAATAATTTCTGGTTTGAAAACAGATTAGTGTCTGTTGATAAAATGTCTTGGAAGTATTCCAAAAACAAAACTATGCAATTAAATAATAAAACTAAAGTAATAACTAACTATTAGATTTGAGAATGTTGGCAGTTATTTGCACACGCTAATGCATTTCTTGCGAGTTTAAGTAGCCACCCCTCATCAGTATTATCTCGTAAATTAATTCCTAAATTCAGAACAGGTAATTTCAAATTATACCGCTAAGTTTGGATTATGAGAGTTATTAATCGAAACATCTTTCGTGTGAGTTTGTTTTAGTTTCAATAATTTACATCTGTTATTGTACAAAACGCCACGACAGGTTATAGGAAAGAACATCCAGACAAAATGTTCTTTCTTTATTAATATCTTAACTTATGTTAGGAATGGACAGCCTCTAGACGTAACTAATTGAGCAGCCGTCTGTAAAATACACTAACGTAACAGACAAGAACTTCTTTAGAAACATTCAAACTTTTCTTTTTACAAAACAAATATTTTTTTCATTGACTAGTGACCAAAAGATATATAAAGCTAGCAGTTGTTTTGTAAATATCATTTCGAAAATCTGTAAAAGTATTTTATTAAAATAGATACATCTACCAAGTGTGGAAAGACAAAATAGCTAGGTATCGATTATAGAACACTTCTCTTAAAATACTGAACTATCAAATCGTTATCATGATAAAAGCCATTCAATGGGTCAAAAGATAATATCGTATTCAATTATTTCAATGTACAAATCGAACAAAGAAAAAAGGTAAGTCTTTTCTAAGTAATAATGCAAGAATTAATTCTCAGCTACTCCCTCCCGATATTTTTTATTTTGTAAGGTATCCACCGTATAAATTTAGAAGACATGTACCTACATCGGAAAATAAAGTAGAGATGAAATGTATTTATCATTACACACAGTATTTAATATGGTTTGCTTTAATTTAGAGAACTTCATAAGTCTCTCTTAGATTTTAACGTGTAATTCATTTTTTTTAATGACTCTCCCTTCCCCTGGTTTTAATTCTACCAACACTAATCATGATATAATAAAAACGTACGACAGAATTGTGTATAATTCATCATTGTGTATTATATTTTGTGTGTTTTACATTCAGAAAATAATATAATATTATTTCAAAATTGTGGACTATATTGTTGTACAAATACGTTAATGTCTGGGAGTTGGCATTGAATAAATTAATAATCTATGTGAAATTCCAGGACGTCTGGAACTTAAATTCTCTTTTCGTAATATTCCCTGTTGCTCTTGTACAGTAATTACAAACCAGTACAAAAATATAATTTTATTTTTCCTGTTTATTACCTTCTTATATATAGGTGTATAAAAAAGTTACCTGGCCGGTCAAAAAATGTAAGAGTAGTTTACCTGGTGCATTTTGAAGTCCTCTCTACAAAAACCTCTCTCTGTCGTGTGTGCAGTGCTCCACAACTTAATGTCTGCTCCGATTTTGATCAAATCTAGTATGCGGATATATATCTCGACATATTTGTCGAGATATATTTGTTTTGTAATTCTACGTTAATAGCTATCATAAGACTAAAACTCAAAACAAACATTTATCAAAATTCACTCCAACGATTTTATAAAGTTAATCTCCTGCGGACGTAAATATAACGTATTTGTTACAAACTCTCCAAAAGTAACGGTTTTATAAATCAATACTTTTATTGTTATCGGATTAATTATTAAGTACAATTTTAAATTGTGATAAATGAGAATATTAATATTCCAAAACTAAGTTCCCAAATTAGAAACAACGAATATAGGGATATATAAATAATTTTAAATTAAACTTGGCTGTTAAGTTCGATTTATTCTAATGTAGAGTATATAACACAATCTATGCGCGCTATTCAAGTATATAAATATCTTGCACTTTTAATAACCTAAAATTAAAACCGATTAATCACACAGTATAACAAACACACAGAACACAATTCTTACAAAAAATACGCCTAAGTATCAGACGCGTTTCAACGACAAGGTCGTCTTCTTCAGTGATACACGAGCTACACCAATCAAACTATAACTACTACTTATAACTATAACTATACTTAGGCGTATTTTTTGTGAGAATTGAGTTCTGTGTGTTTTTTATACTGTATAATTTTTCTCATAAGTCAAGCTCAACATTTAATACGATTAATCACACTTGAGAGAGAAATAAAATGGTATAAATCTCAATAATCGTTAGTATTATGCAAACATTTCATTACAGAAGATCCAGCTAATATAATTTTTTTGTGAATGGGAGTGTGGGAAAGTTAGTGCAATGTTTTAAACAGATTATTTTTTGTAGGGCGTATCTTAAGTCAATACATTACTAATTAGGTATTTAAAATAAATAATCGATGTTGTATTACATCTTTAAATTAATATGAAATGCTTTTTATTTTTAATTTATTTGTATTTAGTTTATTTTTTATTGATAAGCGGATACAAAGTATAATAAAATCTAATAATAATGTCGAGGGCAATGATTGATTATTAGACTACCGTGTAACGTCATCAAATTTCAATAAACATAGAATAACTGTCATTATACATCAGAAACTAATTTAATCACACCACATGAAGCGTTATTTAAATATAAAAGCTTTCAGTACCTAATGTTGAAAATGCAAAACAGAACCAAATTGGCTGCTACAGGTTGTATAAGAAGCTTTCTGTGAACCCTAAGTAGGAAGTATTTCCATATTTAAGTGGTTGCCATATCCAACAAAGAGGAAAGATTTATGGGAAAAGATTTATTTAACAATGTAAGTTTAATTAGATATTCCAAACAAGTAATAGCGATTTTTGAAATTGTTTTTTAGGAGTGTTTTTTTTTTTTACAATTGTATTACCACTCTGATTTAACAGACTGTGGGACCTAAGGTTATGCAGCTTTCACAATTATTTTCCGTTGCCGTATTTTTTTTTAATAACTAGAGCTCACTATCAAACGTAGCAACTTACTCCCTGCAAGATACGGTATCAACACCGTAACTTTTAAGCCAAGAACTATTGGTAACCTATTATAGACGGAGCAAGAGAAGTAGTTGAGATAACTATATTACCTAAGTAGGAATTTTAAACGATATTATGAGCTCACGTCTGGACATTGAAAACAAGAGAGAGAAAAGTTGGGTAAAAAATTTAATTTGATGGAAGATATATGAAGGAATTAGGGAGAATACAGTGTGAAGTATAAGGTGAAATAACGAACTATGAGAATTGTATGGAAAACCTGGGATATTATTTAAAATGAAAATGCGAAGGTTGTCACAATAATAAAAGGAAATCTCCAAGGAAGACTAGGCTGAAGGCCAGGAAAAGATAGCTTCACGACATTAAGGAGAACCTCAGAAGAATGGAGGTTTGAAGGTGGAGAAGTGTGGCGGAGTAGATAATAAAGGGCTAAAGGCATATGACCAACACACAATGTAGGAAGAGCAAAATTGTGATATTAATTTCCCTGTTTGACAGTTAATTATCACATTAAATCTGTCGTGCTACACAGCATTATCATTTCATAGAGGTCTATTATTCTTTTAGTTGCAAAGAACACTATTTACAATCAAATTACCACCCACAGATGAAATAAATGTTCTTCCTGTATATTTCACACTTGCTAATAAGCTGACTAAATAATTATTACAAAAATAGTTTATTTGCTGTCACCACAACACTCACGATAGATTCAATTTCTACTTCCTTTTTTTCTCTCTCAACAAACACAAAATTGACATTTTCCGTAAAACAATTACAGCCATGAACAAATGTGTTAGTGCCTTTACACCAAGTATAGATAGATTCAATTCAAAAGCCATTGTCTCTCCTCAAACATAATCTTGAATGGAGATTTTGTTTCAGTGTTTTCAACGTTATCGCACGTCGTAACCTGAAATTGGACGACGTTTTTCATTTTTACGTTGTTTTCTGGCAACTTTTTTGTTGCGTTGAACTGCCGTTTCTCCCCAACATTCCTAAGTTTCATATTTTTACACCATATTTTACTCTACCAATCAGATACAGTGTCAATTAGAAATAGCCAATCAGACGTTTTTAATTCAAAATTCGTCAGTTATGAAAGTGAAACCGGGCTTGGGTACGCTGTTTTTGTATCTTAACTTTTCATGTAGTTTATACAAACTACAAGTACTGTTTTCGTTATAATATACTACTTTTATCTGAGGAAGGTAAGTAGTAGCTTGTTCCACTTCTGATAAAAACTCAGTTTATTCTTAAAATATTATCTGATTGAAATCTAATTTCAAATTACTTTTTTGCTTCTATGCAATTTTTCCCGAAATGTAGTTTGATTTTATGTGCAATTTTGTAGACTTATGTGTCGTTAAAATTCCTGTTAAATTTAAGTTAAATAGATAAAACTCATTTTGGGATAACAAAACAGACGTCGTTTGTAAAATTAGGTGTCCTATTTTTGTTCTTGTTTTTTATTTTAGATCAAATAGATACTTTAACAAAATCTAAAATCAAACTGTTACATACTTAACAAAATCAATAAGTAAATAAATTTCCTTAAAATCGTTAAATATATAAATTTAATCAAAATCGACCTGCATTTAAATAATTCATGCAGAAACATTGCATTGACGTTATCAATGCAAAAATTAACAACAAAAAATTATTAATACAAATATGAACTTAAACTATGGAAGGTGACTAGGTTGTAAAATATCTTAAAATCCAAAGACGCTGATTTAAGTCTTTTCCTTTTAATAATTTTCCATCAATACCTAACAAATATTTACAAGTGGCTTGTCATCTTTGTTTAGTTGATAAAACTTCCACTTTGGAAAATAATTTACCCACTTACTTTTAATAATTTAGAGATGATGGACTTCTTTTTATTACTTTAATACTGTTTAGATTGTTTTTATTAAAACAAAACAGTGTTTCCAGAATAGTTTAATTTTAAGAAATAAATACAATATCCTAGTTTTATTACAGTTGCTTTAACATCTGTTAGAACCCATACAGTTTCTTAGTATTATCTGTCAACTACCTATACCTTCACTTATGTAAAATTATTTTATTTTATATTTTATTAATATACTAAACTTATATAAAAGGATGTTATTAACTTCACAAAAGACTTCCACTTCTCCTTTACTACTACAGAGGAATTCTCTCGTCGTAAACACAAGCATGCCGACAAAGGCTGTTACATAACTTGGAATTTAAGAGGAAACCATTTAATTTAATTTCGTTGCTTATTTTATACTGTCGGTGTTGGATAAAAATACAAAATTTACTAAGAAGATCATGAAGAGAAATCTTTTATTAATTTTTAATTTAATTAGTTACGCCTACAACTGTGCAACCTTGCCTTTAAACAGTTCTGAGCAAACTTCACTTTCATACACATAAAGTCTCTTTAGCTCATTGATAGTGTTTTAAAATCGACGTGTTTGTATAAATTAGAACATTCAAGTTATACAATTTTAATAGCAAATATAGAATTGAAACGTTTTAGGTTTGGAGCAGGAGACAACGCTGAGAACAACCCCTAATCAATCCTCGGAGTGTATTAGGAGTAGAAAACATCTATCGGTTGCTAAATGCTCAACGTCACTCTTGCAGTAGGCCTACACAAGTTTCACATTGTATCTTGTGTAACAGATAATCTCTTATAATTTACAGATGATAAATGTGGCGTAGACGTTGGTACCCTTAGTTGCCTACGGCGGGGTTATAAGGGGCAATGCGTTTTAATAACAAAACAAGAAATATCAAACAGTGGGAAGAAAACGTCTCCTCCACACGTAGGGAAGGAACAAACCATTAGACAAGAGTCCGTGCTCTACCTGCATTGAATACGGTTGTGTTTTATCATTTAGTATCGATTATTTAACCGCAGGGTCGTAAACTCAATATGGACACTTAGGTCCGAATAATGAGCCTTAAGCTCAAGTTTGAGCCGGCGCGCATTCACAATTAAATATCTGATGTATTAATTAACATCCGCATCCAAAATTAAGTGAAGTGGTTGATTAGGCCGAATCACATTTGGCCTGTTGCAATGTTAATATAAGTGTAGTCCCAAATTATGTAAGTTATAATTAGCATTAACATAAATTACGTTTAGCGCGTAATTAGATAAAATAATAATAAGACTGTCTGGTGAGACAAATCGAAAAGAATTGGGAAATTAAAAATCTGTGATTCACCATCCTCTGGGCATGCCTCCTCACCCATCCTTCCTAATATTAGGGTAGTGTTGATATAACCACTTATAAGTGGCTAAATGATACAGTTTTCACCTAAGGGTGACCTACCCGTTACATATTATAAATTACTAAATATAAGAAAACCTTTTTAAAATCGTTTACTATAACTTACTGTTTCTGGTTAATTTATTCCTGTACAAAATCATAATACACTAATACGACATAAGGTATTTCTCTCTTCTGGTTAATTTATTCCTGTACAAAATCATAATACACTAATACGACATAAAGTATTTCTATATTCCTGTGTCAGCTCCTTAGTAAAATTTTTTACAATAATTATAATTATTTTTCTTCCGGCACCATTGTTATTTTTCTTTTTTTTAATGTCAAATCCATTGAACTAATAATAAATTAATAACATTAAGACAGTAGTTAAAATATTTACAATAATATTTTAGCTAACGCAATTTCAAATATTCATTAGTGAATACTACAATATACTAGTCAAACGAAATAAATGTTAAATATAACTCAATCACTTAAAAACTCAACAATATACTACAACTGGGTGCATAACTAAGCTAGGGTCGACCACTGGTATGCTAAAAAGGTAGTAATTTTCCCAAGGTCAACCAGTTATAAGTCTCAACTCCTATACTCATCCGGAGATATCACCATATATCATCATTTAACTCAGTATTATACAATAATCACAAAATATCACAAACAATAAACGATTAAGGTATACGTTATAAAAATATTTACAGATAACTTATAGTTTTATCGATACAGGAAATCTATTGTTTTAAAATAAATCTATCACAATATTGTCTATGTATTATATAATAATATGAACTACAACGTTGGCTGGAACAGCAGAGATGACCAACTGTGACATGCGCAGTAACCTCTTTGAGCAAGATAGACGACAAAGATTTGTTTAAATTACTTTGGGGGGACTGAACTATAGAAATATTACGTGAAGTGTTGACGATTATTGGTTTCATTTTTTATTTGGTTTTGTTGGTGCACGTGAAAGGTTTTCTGCCGTTTATTAGCTGAGTGCTAATAGTACGAGGGGAGGGCGTCGCTTTACTCTACCAACTATGCAAACGTATGTATTTAGAGGTAAACGTGCGGACGGGTGTGATTTGGCCACCTGGATTGGAGAGCCTAACGATCAGGAGAGGAGCCTCTAGGATATGAGTTCTTTTCGTGAGGGGGTATGTTCATTAAAATATCAATTTAGCAGGTTCTTTGATCTGTTTAAATTGAAACATTCAAAGCGAGATCTAAAAATAAACACCGCTCTTTGACAAGCCATAGGATCAAGGTTATTACAATACAATGTAATGAAAAAAAACTGCAGTGCCCATATCCTCCAGCTCTATGAAGCAAGTCTATTGCAGCAACAAATAATAATCATTTCATCAAATGAAAGGACTTCATCATTTAAAAATCTCTTCAACACTACAGTTTATAGCATTGTGTCAAAATGGAAAACAAAATTATTAGTAATTGTCTTATTTAAATATTTATTTCATTTAAACAATAGTGAATTTTTTGGGAGAATAGAAATTAAAACCCATTTTATATATTATGCTGAAAGTAGGTAGAAACAAATCTAAACATTTAAAAAGTTAAAAACAGAATATTACATTATTTTGTTAAGAATAATTTCCATATAGGTAATAAAAACTATTTTCTTTTTCTGATAAGATATTTTATAGAATATTTATTTTTTTCCGGAAACATAAAGGGATTTACAAATATTGTGCTATTTCGAAATATGAGCAACACATAAAAATGTTCAGTCAAATTTGACTCTCGTTTGAAGTCCAACTGCCAAGCAATGAGCTGTTGTATCTCTTTTTTTCTGAATGGTTAGTTTTATATGGTCAATATTAAAATGGTTCCAAGATCAAAAGTAAAATATAACTCAGTAGAAATATTTTCCTCTTTGTATAAAGTCGAAATACATCTCCAGTATGGGCGTCATCGCCGGGGGGACGGGGGGGACGTGTCCCCCCCAATATTGGAGATGTAAAAATATTTTTGCTAAAAACGAATGATTTACTTAAAATCTCAAAAGGTAAACATCGGGCTTTGTCTTTACTAGGGTTTGTAACATTACATTTCTGTTACAAACGCATAAATAAATGCATAAAAACGATGTTTTGAGAAGTTCAATTTTAAAAAAATTTCCATACCCCCAGACCCCCGGCATATATCCCCCCCCCCAATATTGAACTGGTGATGAAGCCCATGATCTCCAGTATCTAATATCGCCTGGGCTGTAAAAGAACAAGAGTTGTTCCAAGAGATAATTGGAACAATGTAAAAGAGGGAATAAATTAAAACAAAATTTTTTTAGTATCACCCACATTATTTTAATTGAAACTTGCCGACTATGGTTTTGCTATTTAAAGCATTGTCAAGGACTTATACAAGATTCTTTATGTTACTAAAAAATTGTTGGTTTAATTTATTTAAAATGGAATACCACCAAGTACCTACGGTCTTTAGCATAAATAGTGTAAAAGTGGGATCTAACCCAAAATTATACGAAAAAGTTGGAGATACATTGGGTCCTTTGGGATTACCACTCACTACAGTGAGCCACTGAGGGTAAGAGAGTAAAATGGTCAAACCAAGTTGCTGCACCTGAGACAAAATAAATGAATACTAACATTAATTTTATTGTTAATTAAATAATATTAATAAATAGTCCTAAAACATTACACAAACCTTCTCACTCACCCCTCCGAAAAAAGGGGAAAAAAGAAAGAAACACACCAATACTACAAGGTCCCAAAAAATATCAGTTTTGTAATTGTCAATCAAAAGTGAAAAAAAAACATGGACGACTTTTTTAATAATGTATTTGTGGTTATTAATACGAACTCAGTTTAAATCGTATTAGTTTAAAATCGCTGATGAAGACGACGGTCAATGTATTTTTGTTTTGTTTTTCCAATTCTTCCTAAACTCTAGTTTTTATTTTATTTATGTAATTACATACTGTTTTAATTGATAATCTTCCTGTTTGACTAAACTTTTAACGAAATCGGTAGAGTCGATTTTGAGATATTACGTATTTTATAACTTTCCAGTGATATTTGTTGTTTTTTAGTGAACACTCATGAGTAGGCATTGCGACAAATAGATTTTTAGGGTGTCGTTTATGTATTTAGAGTGACTTGAGTCAAACATTTGATCAAAATCGTTATATCAATTTTTTAGAATATTTCATGTTTGTTTTTATTACTTGAAATTTTAAGTTTTGAATTAAAAGTGGTTACAATACAGCCACATTTCAAACTTCATTAAAATCTTTATATATTGGAAATATTATAAGCAACCGATTTCAGACAGACGGACATCATTAAAAACCCAATGTTTGACTCAGAGGATGTCAAAACTGATAAAGCACAAAAATTTTTATTGATTTTTTTATCCACAATATGAGAAAGTAAAAATCTGAATTTTGCAGCGGCTTCAATGTATACATTTTCATTACCACAAATTTCTAATTATTTTTGTAAAAGTCTTTATCTTTTAAAGTTTGAAGTTGTACAATGGCCTGCCACAGTATTTGAAAGAAATTGATTCTGCCAAAAAATTTGAAAAAAAAAAAACTTTAAAATATACCTCACTGATCGGGCATTTTACTCAGAGAGTAAGACTACTTGTTCAAGTAGTCTTTGAGGCTATACAATTGTTGTTTAATTCCTTATAAATGATTGTTAGTGTTATACTTTTGTTTTTTATGTAATAATGGAGCTAATGTGTTTTTATATCTAACAATATATCTTTAATGTAATTGTAACTATTGTATTTGCTAAGTGTTTAATATATTTTGTATATAGGTATTTAGTGACAACTAAATGTATAGTTCAGCTTTGCTGAACACTGTATACCAAAAAATTGATGCACATAAATAATAACAATAGGATGGATATTCTGGTAAAATCATTAGATGGATGAGAAACCTTACCATTTTTTTTCAAAAAGCATAGAAGTTTTAACCATTAGATCTTCTACGGACATCTAAAGTTATACTAAACTTCTTGCTTACAGTAAAGGAACTAAATAATAAAAAAATTCTTAAACCTTACTTAATTATTTACATTATAAAATAATGTGTTAACATTTATTTTGAATTAAAGGTTATCTCAGGAGAGTTGATATAAAAGTAACAGTAAAGAAGGCAGTTCATTGTGCAGCTATAAAAGGAACCAACCGTAAAATATGTTGTTAGACATTTAATTTTTGTACACGTGGAGAAAATATGAGGTCTTTAGAAGGTTCTTTTAATTTATAATAGGAACAATACTTTTATTAAAGTCTTTTCTTCCCCACCGTATTTTAAATTTTATAGTAAGGTAATAAAAAAGGAAAATTAAAAACAAGAGATATTCATTACATTCAGCAGGATCACGATGATAAATTCATTTATTCACGCCTTGTAAGTTAAAATAATAAACATGTTAAGGAGTTTATAGGTGTTAAAAGCCTTATCTAATTGGATATATAGTGCCCTTTGACAGTCTACTGTATATTCACGGAATGCAATTCTCATAATTATACTGATTACACTTTCAACCTTTGTTTTTTCACATTGTAAACTGTAACAGGGTTTTGATTAAAGTTATTGTATCAATGATTTAAATACAAAATTGTATCAGCCAACTTAATCTCTTCTTGATCAACACATGTTAAAGTAGATGTAACCTTAAGCGATTCTATGGTTACGTGTACATCACAGCATTCAAAATTGGAATATAATAAAATTGTTATTAGACGTAAACAAAGAATGCCAAAATTTACAGTTAATTTTTTTTTTTTAATTTCACACTTAAGTCTTTTACAATTTACTAAAGTTGTATATCTATTGTTTTGCTTGATTTTTAAACCAACGGCAGGAATTCAGTTAAAGCTTTTCTTAGAGACACTTAAGAGAATAACGTTGAATATGCTGAAGCAATAAAAGTGAATTGCATTCAAGTCGAACCACGTTTTACACAAACTACGCAATTGTTTGGAACACAGACTTGGGAAATTATCATTTTCAACAGCTGTTGTTAAATTCAAATGTAATGTGTAATCTAATAATTAATGTTTTAATAACACCAGGTACTAAATTTAATTCTTACGTTTGTAAATAATTTTATAGTATCGGCATTACATTAGTCGTTCTACGAAATGTGATTCTTAAATAAATATTCCCCTTGTGGTTAAAGTATCCCTTAATCTAGTCGTTTGCCGCTTTTGATTTTTTCTTTTCAAAACATAATACTGTAGACCAATATAAGCTCCAAAGACATAAGTTTGATTAACAAAAAATTGCCCACATAAGTGGATAGATAATATAAGGTTGACTGATATAAGTTCGATCGACGTAACTTTGATGTACATAAAACTCATAAACTCGACAGATTTAAGCTATTAGACATTAAATTAACGACTTAAATTAACAGACATAATTTTGACCAACATAAGTTTTACCAATATAAATTCATCGACATTAGTGTTTTGATTGACATAATATTGAATATATAAAGTCGACAGACATAAGTTCGACTGTCATAAGTTTGATCGACATAAGTTTTGATTGACATAATATTGATTATATAAGGTCGACTAACATAAGTTTTAACTACATAAGTTTTGATTGACATAAGATTGAATATATAAGGTCGACAGACATAAGTTCGACTGTCATAAGTTTGATCGACATAATTTTTGATTGACATAATATTGATTATATAAGGTCGACTAACATAAGTTTTAACTACATAGGTTTTGATTGACATAAGATTGAATATATAAGGTCGACAGACATAAGTTCGACTGTCATAAGTTTGATCGACATAAGTTTTTATTGACATAATATTGATTATATAAGGTCGACTAACATAAGTTTTAACTACATAAGTTTTGCTTGACATAAGATTGAATATATAAGGTCGACAGACATAAGTTCGACTGTCATAAGTTTGATCGACATAATTTTTGATTGACATAATATTGATTATATAAGGTCGACTAACATAAGTTTTAACTACATAAGTTTTGATTGACATAAGATTGAATATATAAGGTCGACAGACATAAGTTCGACTGTCATAAGTTTGATCGACATAAGTTTTGATTGACATAATAAAGATTATATAAGGTCGACTGACATAAGTTTTAACTACATAAGTTTTGATTGACATAAGATTGAATATATAAGGTTGACTAACATAAGTTTTAACTACATAAGTTTTGATTGACATAAGATTTAATATATATAAGGTAGACAGACATAAGTTCGACTGTCATAAGTTTGATCGACATAAGTTTTGATTGACATAATATTGATTATATAAGGTCGACTGACATAAGTTTTAACTACATAAGTTTTGATTGACATAATATTGATAATAGAAGGTTGACTAACATAAGTTTTAACTACATAAGTTTTGATTGACATAAGATTGAATATATAAGGTCGACAGACATAAGTTCGACTGTCATAAGTTTGATCGACATAATTTTTGATTGACATAATATTGATTATATAAGGTCGACTAACATAAGTTTTAACTACATAGGTTTTGATTGACATAAGATTGAATATATAAGGTCGACAGACATAAGTTCGACTGTCATAAGTTTGATCGACATAAGTTTTTATTGACATAATATTGATTATATAAGGTCGACTAACATAAGTTTTAACTACATAAGTTTTGCTTGACATAAGATTGAATATATAAGGTCGACAGACATAAGTTCGACTGTCATAAGTTTGATCGACATAATTTTTGATTGACATAATATTGATTATATAAGGTCGACTAACATAAGTTTTAACTACATAAGTTTTGATTGACATAAGATTGAATATATAAGGTCGACAGACATAAGTTCGACTGTCATAAGTTTGATCGACATAAGTTTTGATTGACATAATATTGATTATATAAGGTCGACTGACATAAGTTTTAACTACATAAGTTTTGATTGACATAATATTGATTATATAAGGTTGACTAACATAAGTTTTAACTACATAAGTTTTGATTGACATAAGATAGAATATATATAAGGTCGACAGACATAAGTTCGACTAACATAAGTTCGACCGACATACGATTGCTCGATATAAGATCCACCATCATATGGTAGACCAAAGCAAAGAAGAACTCCGTTTCAAAAGACCGATATTTTTAATAGTTGTAACCTTTTTTTTTCAGTCTCATTCAATTATTCGTAAAACCTAATAAGAACAAAAACCTCTTATTTAGGAGGAATAGAGCAACTAAAACAAAATTCCACTAAATACTATCTTATACAAATACTGTACAATCATTAATTTAAAAACCATCAATATCAATGACGTTTTCTCAAAACGCCTGACTATGACACCCTTCTTTTGCTATTGAAAACCATTAACCACACACTTTCTCCACATTTACACTCCTACTGAATCATTATTGAATTGATTTGGCCTTCCTTTTTGACGATCCGCTCCCAAACAATATTATAAAATATTGGCAAACTTTCATAAATGACTTATCATTCCAACATAGTTTAAAATTACCACGCTGTCCTAGAGTTATGCAACGCTATGGACTTATGACGAATCCGAACAAGGATAGTCAAGTTGGCTTAACATTTATCTTCGATTTTTACTACAAGGGTAGGCTACTTCAATCTTAATAAATTTCTCGCCGAGTTTCAACCTGAGCAATCTTAATATCTTGTAACTCATAGCCGATCCTTTCAATTCACTTCGAGCCTTATTATATAATACTGAATTATATCTAGTCTCCTGTCTCGTTCCCTTGTGAGCCCTCAAGTTTGGAATCCCTACAGAATATCTAGATATGCACAAATCTATACCCTTGAAAATTCTCCTAAGAGACCAATACTTTTGCCAACACGTATTAATTCTAGTAGTCACCACTGTTACCTCTATGGTGAAAGACACAATTTCCCCCAAATACTTGTTTCTTATTCTCCATATATTACCTGTAATTCCCTCTATTGGTATGACTTTTATTCCAAACTAGTGATCGCTTTGGTTTTACTACAAATTCTGTTTACATTTAATTCTGTTTTCCCAATGTAATTAAAAATCTCTTTTAAAAAAATAAATAAAAATATTGTTTTATTGTTTGACCTTTAAGAGAAACAAGTTTTTTGTTTGTTTTAATAAATGTGGTCTCTTTTATTATTTGACACACACATAATTTACTTCCTACAGTTGTATTCTATTTAAACTATTTAAAAACTAAACAAGACTGATACTTGTTACACGACGAAAAGGAATTGTTTTTATTTTGTTGTTTCTTTGCTGGAGGTGTGCAAACCTTGTAGTTGTATTCTTTCCCTTATCTTATAGACGCTGCTAACTGAGTTTCGAAAGCCCGAGGGTGTTTGCAAGCTTACATGTTGTATATCGATCCTAACTATTTGATTTTATTTTGTTGGCAGATTTACTTTCACTTCACGTACATGAACTTACAGACTAATTCCTTATTCCTTATTTACAAAAAGTACAGTAATTTTTTGAATCATTGCAAATTGTAAATTAATTTTTGTAAATTGTAAATTAATTAACACCAAAATGGGTGTTTCTGAAATATTTTGACAACTTTTGATGGGATTCCTTACATACAAATAAATAAAAACGTTCCTGTAAACATGTGTCCGAAAATGATTTTCTTTCTAATATTCTTATGTAATATTTTACAAGTTTGGATAAAATTCAGGCTGTATTTGTATTATTTTCAAATGAGGGCCGTTTAAAATGTTTAAATGGTGAATATCTAAAACGTCGTTAATTTTTCAAAAAACAAGAACAAAAGAGTTTTATCTTTTATCTAAAACAACATAAGTTTTTTTTTCTGTAAGTCATAGGATAGTTGAATTATTGGCAAAAACCTTAAAACATAACATCTTGATATGGATTATATTATAGGATTATTATATAGCTCTAAAAGAACTATTTTTTTTTAATTCTTATAATTAAAATAATAAATGTTGCCTGTAACCAAATCTTAGGTGTGTAAACAACTAGCAAGGAATTATGTTTTCAGTTGTTTGTCAATAAGTTGACTATACTTTGATTTACAGAAAAAAAATCATTTGTTTTATAGTTGAAAGAAAATCTTCTTTGTCTCATTCAACATTAAGAATTTTTACTGCCACCATTTTGAAAATAACACCAATACAGTCTTAATAGTGATAATGAAATTATAAGTACAATGAAATAACAACATGTATATTTCTAGATTTAAACCGTGCAAATCAGTAGTTTAAATTTCTTATATTGATTTATAAGACAATTACATTTGTTTTAGGTAACAGTAATCTTAATGAATTGTGTTAGATATTAGTAAAATATTATCTCAAATTTATTTAACGTTGAACTATATTGTTTGTGTGTAGATGTTAATTTATTTAACGAACAGTGTGCCGAAAAAATGTTAAGTAAATTGGGCTTTATTTTACATTTATAAAGGTTTTCAGGAACAATCATCACTTACTTTATAAAATCTCTCAGGGGTCACTTGATCAATAAGAGTGTAACAATTCCGTAGTACGTAGCTACAAACATTTCTCCATGTATTCTTGGATTAGATCCCTCTCATAGATCATTCCTCACAAGTCTCTGTATCTCAACTGTTGTTCACTTCCAACTCTGATCCCTTTAGAGGATTCAGGACTAGTAGTTATTTTATGGTGTTTCTGTTTCTTCTTATTTCTTGATGATGATGATGATCGTGATGTTTTTGCTTTAAACAAATAAACAAAATAACTATACAAGTTGGCTGGTATGTAAACATGCATTGTAAGTGTTGGAATACGTTTACATTATATTTATTTTAAAATTTTTAATGAAAATTGTATTTATTATTCAAATTTTTACGATATATACAGCATATATTAAATGTATAAATGAACAAAAAAAATAGTATACAAATAAATTTTTCCATTTATTTTTTCATTAACTTTAAAAGTGGCATCAAATGTCTCCCTTCCCTACAACAGTTAAGATTATTCTCTCGAAAAACAGATCTTTCACTGTCAAAGTGCTGTAATATAAATCATATTTATTGCTTCCTACGATTATGTTATAAATGAATTTCTCTGCTTTTTTTCGTTTTGTAATCGTCTGATGAAAATTAACTAACGATAAGAAAAAAATTGATTTTGATTGTTTTCAGAGAAAGAAATGTTATCGCTACTGAGCAGGATTAACCAATCAATTGTGTAAAACATCACCTGCTCTATCGGAAATGACGTCATATTTGTTGAGAAAATCTATTACAGCTTTACGTTTCCTTTCGTTGTGTATTTTTCCGGAAAATCATCAGTTTTCATTGATTGAAATTATACTTGCTTAAAAGTACTAAAACATACAGCGATTGAATATCTATTAACCATATTATTATTTTTATTTTAAGGGGAAAAGTTATAACTTGTTACAAAAGGAAAATGACTCAACACGAAAACCCTTTCGTCGAATAATGTTTTAGCTTCATAGTTGGAAGAGAGCAAGAAATGATAAATAGTGACCTGACGAAAGGATGAAACAGAGAATCTTATCTAGATTAGATAGAGAAAGGTGTAGATCTAGCTAGGTAACCCGGGATTGCAAAGATACGTATTCACTATAAGTTAACCGCCGAGGGAATTTAGTATTATTTATTGTTAATACTAAGACTTGTTTGGTAGTAAGATATTAAAACATCAGGTTAAATAAACTAATCATTCTTTGGAGTATTTCAATGTTTTCAAATTTAGGTTTGGTTGCATTATGAATAAACTGTCTAAAAAGTGGTATGTTTTTAACGCTATTTACATGTTTATTTTATATTTAATTATTTTATTTTTGTATCACGATTAGCAGAGTCAAGAGAGAAAACATTGTCCTACATTAAAGACACTTTGGTGGATCGTTTTCAAATTGTAAGAGATACTTTTAGTTAATATGTTTGATTTTATAAGGACGAGATTATATTCATCATTAGTAATTCATTTCAAAATTGCTAGAATCAAACCAAGATTTTGATTTTAAATAACCTTTATAAATAAAGGTTCTTATTTTACTTTATCACAATACGTCAAGCGGGGTTCCCATTACTGTTTTAATATTCTTTATCACAAACACCCTGGCTTCTACATATTTCATAATTCTACTGGGATTTTTTCTACTTAAAACTGTAAAAACTTTAATAATAATGTTTAGTATTGTTTTATTAGTTTGAGTTGTATAATAATTTTATAAACGCTTTGTTGTTATAAAGCAATTATTCGTTATTGTACTCGTACAATAAGTGTGAAACTATTATTGCTTTGTTATATTGAATTATAACATTACAATTATAAACTATAACCAACACTATGGACCCTTTTAATTTTCAATTTGGACATTTTCATTTTGACTTTGGACACTTTCATTTTCACTTTGGACATTTTCATTTTGACTTTGGACATTTTCATTTTGACTTTGGACGTTTTTATTTTCACTTTGGACATTTTCATTTTCACTTTGGATATTTTCATTTTGACGTTTTTATTTTCACTTTAGACATTTTCATTTTCACTTTGGATATTTTCATTTTGACGTTTTTATTTTCACTTTGGACATTTTCATTTTCACTTTGGTCATTTTAATTTTCACTTTGGACATTTTCATATAGACTTTGGACATTATCATTTTGACCACCCAGAATTTTAATAAATTTTTAATTTACCACTGTAAAAAGTAAATGGTTAAAAAACATTGTACAATCATTACACCCATTCCATAAACCAAATACAACAAACGAAACAGTCACCAAAAATGTCAGTTTGGTGGTCTTTAGAAAAATATTTATATTTTAAGAGCTATACTTGTTTATTTCGAGTTCTTAGAAGTTATATTTGACAAAAATTTGATCAAAATCAATCATGAAGATATTGAGAAAATCAAAATTTTATGTTTTTTATGACAGATAATCTCATCTTTTCAGTTATTAAGAAATGAAAAAAATCATAACATAGATATGTCGAAAAGATGTCTACAAACTAAGTAGCATTAAAATCTGTAAAAGCGTAAAGTCTGTAGAGCACAGCACATACCATAGAGGCAGATAGGCAGATTAAACATCATTTAAATTATTTTCATACTTATACAAACAAGTAGTAAAGTACATTTTTCAGAATGGATAATAATTGACAGAAGGTTTAGACTATTTAGTTCCATGATTTTCATTATATATGTAAAGGTTTCTTAAGATTACTTTTATCTGAGAAATATAACAGACTCTATTACTGTAATATTTACATTATCAATCCAAAACTGAATATCTAACATATTGCTAACTTACATATTTTACTTGATATTATTTATTTTTATATATATTTTAATTTATATATATAATAAGACGTTACTTTGTAGGTCAGGTTTGAGCTTTTTAGGTCAGGAATAAGCTCAACACCCTCTGGTGGGGTAATGATGAATTAGTTTTCCCCGAGAAGGTCGTTAGCAACACATTAATCAACTTTTTCATTCTAACCCCGATACTTCCTCCTCGATAATTGTCAATATAATCTTAAGTTTTTTTCAATTTTTTTAAATCAAATTATAATATTTTAACAATATAAAACTCCAGTAAATATTCTGAGTATCCTTTCATTAACCAAACGAATTCCATTCTTGATGTTTGTACTATATCAACGGATAAACCCTTTTACCAATATTTATGAAATTTTAAAATATATAAAATTTCAAGAATAAAACACATCGAGCAGGAAATCTCTACCTTACAGCAAAACTATAAATTTGTTGCTATTTTTTTACAATTAATATACGTGTAACCTTTTCAAGTTTTCCTGTGTTACAAATATAGCAAATAAATTATTATTTACATAATAGTTCGACCGTTTTTTTCCTTACGATTTTCTTCAAAATGTAATATAGTTTACATGTAACTTATGTGTATGGATTAATTATAATACAATATATCAGATACCAAATCATATGTATCAATATAGTTTTTTTCTGTTAAGAATGTCAGATTTCAGGGTTTATTTACAATCATCGTTTCAACATAATATTAATTAACATTGTCTCAAACTTTCGATAGAAGAGGGCTCGGCTGTACCATACAGGAAGAAGGGTGGTCATTCAATAGATTTTAATAAAGATGGATTACCACGATCTGAAACAATCAAGGGGGGCAATGGACTTCAAACTAAATATAAACAAAACACATCCTCTTCGTTTCCAAAAATATTGGTTTGGTAGTTGTTACGATTTTATGAGAGAAATAAAACCGATTTATTAAAATAATGTTTACCGATGATCAGCATTGTTTGAAGACATGACGAACTATAGTTACATTCGATTCCTTAGGCTACACTTGGAGAAAAATTTGATCGGAATCGTTAGACCCCATTTTTAAGATATCTTAATTTTAAGTTGTTTTTTTTGACACCTAACCCCAAATTTTGAATTACAGAACAAAATAATACAAAATCCAAATGACCAATATAAGTTCATATATTTGGTGTTACCTCAGGGGACTTCAAAACTTGATATTTCCGCTAAATGTCGACATCGGAATTTTGACCAATCATAAATGACCGTTTTGAGATGCCTTGAGTTTAAAAAAGGAAATTGGAATTGTTGTATCTCTCCTCGGTTTCTGTCTTCTGATGATTGTCGTAGCCTATACTCAGTACTCTATATCCAAATCAAATTTAGTACATTGATATCTTTTAGGACTTTTCCATTATAAGTCAAAATTTTGAAGTAGCTGCCATAACAAAATTACGATAATTTATAACGATTTTTATCTAATGTTGAACACGTACAGATTCTGAAGACAAACAAGACGTCTAAAAATCACAAATTTGACGTTGTCATTAAAAAAAATATATATGAAAAATGAGGCTTTTGTAAAAATGGGGTTCTAAGGATTCTGTTTACATTGATCTAACTCTTGTACAAAATTGCAAATAAAAAATTGTGTAGTTCATTGAAATAATGGAACCTAGACGCTGGCTTAAAAGATTTTAGATTTAACTCACATGATCTGTGGACGTTTTTACGCCACAAGCGAAGCAATTTTATGGGCTATTTCAAAGTATAATTATGTTTTACAAAGATCGCTTCTACAGTTTAATTTTATTTCTTAATTTACAACTACAGAACTGAGAATTTTGGAGATGTTTAGATTTGGTTCTATTTTATTTATGTTTGAGATGTATGGGAAATGTTTGTCCACAGTTTATTTACATTTTAATTAAACAAGCCTTTAAACAATCACGCATTGTTCAACTGAAATGAGCTACACTTGTGTAACTTCATCGCCAAATAAATGGAACCACGATTTCCACAAAAACCACTTTATTTGTGTAAAATAAATAAAATGTAAACGTGTGTTGCACAAATAAAGCGGTTTTCGTGCAAGTTGTGATTTCACTCATTTTGTAATTATATAATCTTAATAAAATATATAAAAGTAAAATTGATATTCTCATTAATTAAGTCAATTATAAAAACAAACTTTAAGTTTAAGTTTAAAAAATATAAAAGAATTAGGATCGTAGGTTTGATAAAGGAAGAGAATTCACCCCCAGTAACAACAAAGCTGATCCGACAATTTCGTTACAAGGAAAACCAACCATTCACCTGTCTTACAACATCATAACCTGTAATTGGGCGATATTTTTATTGTATATTTATTATCAAGTTGCCTTTGCCACCAGGTTATTCTTTTTCTTTGTGGAATAGGGTGCAATTTAGTTTTATCAAACTCTTGTGGCAGTCGATATTTGTTTAAATTATTATTTATATTAAATTTACTAGTATTAAATTAATAGTTGGTATACCAGACAAGACATTGAGAAGATTTTTTTTTTTTAATATTTTAAATAAATATGGAAAATACAATTTTTCATAACAACAAAATGTCTCAAAAAATGTCATTTCGACAACTATTTAGTCAAGACTCAGTTGAGTTAAGCCTACTAACCGATAGAAATTAAAAGATGTAAAAACATAGAATTAGTTTTCTCACATAAAACTCAACAAAACCAAAAACATTTTCTGTCCCCGTATTTATTTATCTTACATATCCTACAAAATAGTTCTTACTGGTAAATTTAAATAGTTTTTAATAACTGGTACATTTGTATGACATGGTCAGCATATATCAATGCTTTGCGACTATTTTATTTGAACATATGTGCAAGCGTAAATATATTTATTATTTTATTTTTAAAGAAACCAAATGGACAATGACATAAGAGGTAAATACTTCATTTTGTAATTTAGTTACTTCCTTTTTATCAAATTATTTTAAAGCTAAATTAAAAAAATAAAGATACAGAGCAGTATTTCAAAATAGTGTCTGCTGTCATTTTTGTCAACGATAACACAGCGACTTCTTTTAATGCAGATTTTCTCAAATGATGTTTCTACAGTTTTTGCGTTAAAAGAAATTGCTTATTCACCCAGAAAATCATCATTTTTAGGGGTGCGTCACAATTGGCAAACTTTTCAACATCACCTCTCAAATACGTTACTTTATGTTACAAAAATATCACCAAAATGTTAAGCCCATCCTGTATATTGTATTGTTTAACCATTTCTAGTGTACACACAAGGACAAGGGTTGTACAACTTGACAAATCACACGAGTAACGGAACAAGCTCAACCAATCTCTCTCCCATACAGAGTGTCTGTATTAATTTTACAAGAAGGAAGACACTTTCATTCGTCTGGTTATAAATTAAACCGAATATTTGTGTTCGTTGCAAATGGCGACAGTATAAACAGATTATAACAAATTATTTATCCCCAGATATAAGTGTATAGTTTCCCTTCGTAAAAAAAAAAAAGTGATTTTTAAAATGAATGTCAATCTGCCATATGTACAATGCTCCCGAAACCTGTGAACCGATTTTAAACTTTACACGTTACACGACCTGATTTTACCCATGTTACATCCTGATGATATTACGGCCTTCTTCCCATTATTGTTTGAATTTATGAAGGTAAGTCCTTCTCCTGACAATTATGTCATCTCTGTCTCTCAAAAACATTTTACATCCTCTTTTTGAAATTTAAAATTTAGATTTTTAAGTAGCAGGAAATTGTTTTTCTTGAAACTCAGGTAAATCTTAATCGCTGTTTACAGCATCCAAATTGTATTTATTGTTGGCGGTTCATTTTTGAAGAAAAAATCGTCATAAATAAAAACACGGTTATCAAATATCAAAAGAAAACAATCTCATTGACAATATACATACATCCACACGGAAATACGCGAAGTCCGGCAGCGAAGAGAGCTTTGTGAAA
Source organism: Aphrophora alni (assembly GCA_963513935.1). Taxonomy (NCBI): domain Eukaryota; kingdom Metazoa; phylum Arthropoda; class Insecta; order Hemiptera; family Aphrophoridae; genus Aphrophora; species Aphrophora alni. The sequence continues at coordinate 20,671,523 of OY740777.1, read as the reverse complement.
CAGGTTTAGAATGGAGTGGGTGACATGTTGCATCGTGTGAACCCTTCCCTTCCAATTGGCCGGTATTGTAGTTTACTTCAACACATTTCTGCAATCACTCGGCGAACGAAATTATAGTTTAAATTTTAGTGTCTAAATAGGGCTAGACAACTAATATACGTTGGTTCTTTTCGTCTAATGTTTTGGGTTTACAACCTGATAACGGAAGTTGATTCTAAATCTAGAAACGTTGTGTAATAGATGTGTAAACGTTGTGTACAAAAATGATGTCAATTTTCCAAGGTTGGTACCAAGAATAAATACAGTGTGCAACAATACAAATATAGCTATAGATTTAACTAAATAATACAGGGTGATTCAGGGGAAAAGGAGAAACTTTCAGGACGTATTCTGCTTGTGAAAATAAAGAAAAAATTCATATAAACATAAGTCCAGAAATGCTTAGTTTTCTAGTTATCCACCATTTTGTTTTTTACAAAATATTTAGTATCATTGCATGTAGGAAATATATTGAACTCAAATTTTGTATACATATTTGGTATAACATGTTTTACCCATGTACAAGAAACAAAAACGTCCTTTTATATATTTTCAAAATGGCGGCCGTTTTAAATGTTTTAATGTGAAATATATCGAAAATCGCAAACTTCACAAAATATTTTCAAGATACAAAAAAATCCTGTTTTAATGAAAAAAAACAAAAAAAAAAAAAACAGTTTTTTTCTGCAACTTAAAATATAACTGAATTAATAGCTAAAAACTAAATATTTTTCATCTTGGTATTTGTCCATAATATCTAAAACTTCTCCAGAACCAAATTATGAGATAAAAAAACATTTAAATGAAGTCCGTAATAAATACCCAAAACAAACAGAACTGTAAACAAAAATGTTGTCACTTCGAAAATTTTTAAAAGTAGGTTAGGATCAAACAAAGAAAATAGGAAATAAAATTTAAAGAGGTATTTAAAAAATTCTAATTTAAAAATTTTCAAAGTCCCTCCATCACATTGTATACAACATTGTGGTCTAAAAAAAGATTCCTTTGATTGCATTTTGTATTTCATGATGTTGGTTTGGAATAACTTCAGCAGCGTAATGAATTATAATACCGCCATTTTGAAAATAGACGAAAGGACGTTTTGGGTTTTCTCGTTTTTTTTTTTTTTTTTTTTTTTTTTTTTTTTTTTTTTTTTTTTTTTTTTTTTTTTAATAAAAGATGTTATAGCAAATATATATATATATATATATATATATATATATATATATATATATAAAGAATTTGAGTTCAATATATTTTCTACATCCAAAGATATTAGGTATTTAGTAAAAAAAATAAAATAAAATTAAAATAAATTTATAAAAATAGCGGATCACTGGAAAACGAAGCATTTCCGGACCTATATTTATATGAAACTTTTTCAATATTTTCACTAGAAGAACACGTCCTGAAAGTTTCTCCTTTTCTTCCTGAATCACCCTGTATAAATAGTTCTTTAGATATTAATTCAAGGGAAAGTCACAGGAGGAGCTTCACTAGAATTACATTTGGAGGTTGAGTAACTTGTGTTCATCGAACCTCCACAGGTTGCACTGAAAGCGGTTGAGTCGTAACTCTCAAATCGGCCACACACTCCAGAGGTATCCTGATAGATTAAACATTTTAAAGTAAGTATTGAAAGTCTTGGCGTATTCATTCAAACAAAAAATTTACCAGTTCACATTCTGTGAATTGTGTTTGTGTCGTTGGCTTTTAGTTTTAGTGAAACAACATGGCCTACTGTAATTTGAAATTACGCAACACAATTACCAAAGCTTGGGGATCCCTACGGTTACATAAATTCATTATCCTTAAAAGCAAATCGTAGTCCATGTACAAGCAGATCATGTTACAAGTTGCGTATCGTAAGTAAGCAGAACGTGTGTTTGTAGAGTAACATGGGTTTACTTCAGTAGTAACTAGTTTATAATAAGAAATAAGACGTCCATTTTTACTTTCTCACATAATATAAGTAGTATAAAGAAAGTTATAAGATAGATTAACAAATCGATCTATTGAGTACTTAACCGTTTTGAGGTCTCCTTATTTAAACTTAAAGTTTTTGGAATTACGTCTAACCATCGCCCATTTGTTTATTGTCTGTACAGTGATCTACAGTTCAAACGCATGAACGAATTTAAATCAAATTTTATTAACCAAAGTTTATCACTGACGCTGTTTTAAATCACGTGTTGAGGATATATCTACAATAATTTTTTTTTGTATTAAAACTAACATACGTTTCATCTTATAATATACCGTTAATACTAATAGAGTGCAGATTTTACAGCTGTAGAAAACGAACATGTGACGTACAAATAAACAATTAACTAATAGTAATTATTTTTAAAAAAATCTACATCAATTAAATATACATATTTTTCGAGGTAACTAATGTAAATTCATTCTAAACAAATATACCTATTTTTCAAGTTAGGTATTTTTTGTATATCCAAACCGATAAACAAAGCCATTAGTGAGCTTGGGCCAGTTAAACGTCTACTCATCGGGTTAAACGTCAGCACATCGAGTTCCATTTCCATAATTCTAGGTTTCTTATCAAAGGTGCTCTACAAATTGTAGCTTTCACTACACCTCATGATGTTGGGACAACATTGTAAACTTTTGGACAGCAACGGGAATTGAACCCGGAATCTCTTGCATACAAATCGAGAGCACCAAATGGGAGCTCTAATTTATATAAAAAATATATCCTAAAGATAGAATAGGTATAAAATTTACTGTTCCTACTAGTATCACTTCCAAGAGCAGTTAGATTTTCCTAATTAAACATTTTTCAATAATAAAACTTTCCACATTTAGCATGTATGGACTTGGGTTATGACAGTTAAACATAAGCCTGTAAACTTTTTTTTTCAATGAATGTTAAAAGTTTTTAAAGTTTATTTATTTGTGGTTCGATAAACACTTTTCTATAGAAGAATAAATAATGTATTCTAATGATGTGTTTAATATGATACATAATACATAATGTATCCAGTTACTGGTCAGCATGTGGATAGTTTCTAGGGCTTTGCATCGAGGGCACTTAATCAACTTAATTTGCATTCCCTTTCATCTTCCATCTACTTCTTTTTGCTTTGATCTCTGTACATTGGCTGAAACGAAGCTTCAATGTGTACGGTCCTCCATAGTTTTATATAAAAAGTATTCGTTTGTTACAGATAATAAAAAACGAAATCGATGCTAATGAATTTTTTTAAAGTATATTTTGTTTCTTTTGTATATATTGCTTTTAATTAAAATACGGTGTTCATATACATCAGATATAAAGCGTTCTTTTATTAATACTTTTTATAACAAGTAATTCCGTATTACATTATAAATAACTCTAAAATCAATTGACAAATTTTAAACATACCCGTATTATTTGAACTGAAAACCTTGTTCCTTAAATGTTTAAACACATTTAACAGACTGTTCATGAAAACCCAATGTAGTTACTGACTAAACCACAACGCGTCACACAATATGGACCAAGAAGTAATATTTAATAATACCACTTGGACAAAACACCATTCACAAAGAGGGATAACAAACATTAGTACTTTAATTGTCCTCATAGTGTGAGCCTAATGTACAGATTATTGGGATCAGAGTTGTAGTGACTTTTTGCTCTACCTATAGATATATTATGTAAAGTGTGCAAACTAGATTGCCTTATCTCAAATTTGATGTCAGCTCCACCAGTAGTGGGCCACGTCAGTTAGTGACACTATTTGTTGGATCTATTCAACTTCCTTTTACTATTTTACTCTGATAGTTAAGTACAAGTTACAAGTTGTGTCACGTTTTAAAGACCTACTTAAAACTGTATCTGTGATGTAAGTAATCATATGTTATTTCCATAACGTCGTGACAATCGACAAGGTAACATTCACGTAAATAACATTTAAAAATATAATTTAGTTATGAAAACAGTTCAAATTTTACTTGGAAGTTATCTTACTATGACTCTCGTTATGCCTGTTTATTGTATACGATATTTAACGCGCACTTTATTCACACCACTTTCACCCTTGAGAATCGTTCAGTAACTGTTTGGAGTTGTCTTTTTAAACTGAAAATAAAACAATTTGTAAATAAATATTTCTCCCTCGATGTAAATATTGTTATTCTTTAATGGTACACACGTTTGTCTGACTCTATACACAAACATAAACAAAATGACACATGTTTGAATTGACACTCGCCGCTTTCCTCTACCACATGATTTAACCTCAGATTTTAAACAATATTTGGAGAATTAAGTTTCAGTTGTTTCGTTTACGATTTCACTAAAATTTTATGTTTTGAAATTTGTTCTTTAATATATATAGAATTAGGAAAAAAAATCGTAAAAAACAACCTCTCGTCATGTAGTCTAAATGTCTGAACTTACCTCTTAACTCTCCTTGTAGAATTGTTATAGTGTATTTAAATTTATACAGTTTTAGACAATTTATATAGTTAAGCCTGGATCAACAATTACACTAAAAACACTCAATCGATGGAAAAATACAGATACAGCTCAATTATTGGTGTGACAAGTACAAACCAAATATTTACACAACCAAGATAAAATGAAACGACAATCAACAGGAAAATAATAAGTTCCTATCTTCTTAAAGTGAACCAGGATGGAATACTTCCGTCTTGAATCAGTCGTCTAGCTGTAAGTCGCGACGACCCAATGTTTCACCAGTATCCAGTTTATTTTTCCTTTGAAATTGTTGTTAAATATCCTTCTTCATCTACCAATACACTCTTGCACAGTTCTTTAAGGGCCCTAGTTTATTAATATGTTCCAGGATTATTACATTTGTGTGGTACTTCTGGAAGTCGTTAACATGCAGGTGTCCTCCAAATGAAGGGATCAGCATCTCTGCGTCCAAACCTTAACAAACTTTCATCTATCAGACACAAAAGTCCTGTAACTGTGGTAACTGTGTTAGATAGATAGATAGATAGATAGTGAGTGAGTGAGTGAGTGAGTGAGTGAGTGAGAGAGAGAGAGAGAGAGAGAGAGAGAGAGAGAGAGAGAGAGAGAGAGAGAGAGAGAGAGAGAGAGAGAGAGAGAGAGAGAGAGAGAGAGATAGAGAGAGAGAGAGAGAGAGAGAATAAGTGTTCATTTAAGAGTTAAAATATGTATAAAGAAAGAATACACTACTTGTTAAATATAATGAAGTTGTATGAAAAATGAGGTAGTGCAAAACCACCGAAATATATGAAAAAGTATTACAAAAAACCAAACAAATTATTGACAATTTTAAATCACATTTCCAACTATTTGCGAAGTATTAAACACAACCACTGGAAAGACTTAAATTCTGTCAAAAATGAGTACGATTTTATAACAGTAAATTCATGGTGTTTTGTTTTATAGAAGTATCAGTACCTGATACCCACAAAAGAGATAGGAAATTTGAAATCGGTGGTTCTTAAATCATAAATAAATTCGATTTCTTAAAAAAAAGTTATTTATATTTTTTATACTATAAATTTGAACCCCTTAACTATTTTGAACAATGTCTCATCATTCCTTTACACATCTACTCCAAACTGTAATATGTGGAACACTCTCACTGTTCGTTTTTGAAACAATGCAGTACAATTATTTACCACCCTCATCATATTTTCATAAAAATCGCGATTTCAAATGAAAAACCTAATTTAACAAAAGATAATAAAACACAATTATTTATTTTGTAAAATCCACTTTTAATTAGTCTAGCCGACCAATGGTTTCGCCTGCTAAGGCATTGACGAGGCTGTTGATAAAAGTGGATTTTACAAAATAAATAATTGTGTTTTATTATCTTTAAACATGGAATTCCACCAAGAACCATCGGTCTCAACAGTAATGAAAATTAATTTAACAAAGTTAATATACTTGTCTCAATTCTTAATTTGAATATAATGTTTTAATTCTTAGTAATAGTTTGATTGTTGTAGCTCGTGTATCACTGAAGAGGACGACCTTGTCGTTGAAACGCGTCTGATACTTAGGCGTATTTTTGTGAGAATTTTGTTCTGTGTGTTTGTTATCCTGCTTAATTTGAAAGTAAAATTGAATATTCGCTAAAGAAGAAACTAAATTACAAACATTGCAATAAGAAAAATAATCATTTAAAAAGTTTAATAGAGTAGTAAAACTTTTAATAATTTGTAACTAATGCAGTTTCAGAGAAGAATTGTAAACTGAAGTAATCATAACTTTCTTGTTTTTAAACCTTGTTCTTTTAGAAAATTTATAAAACTAAGCTTTCAAAATATTGTCAAACAAAAGTTATATTGTAAAATGATATTAGAAAAATAATAACTTCAAAAGTTTAATAGAGTAGTGAAACTTTTAATAATTTGTAACTAATGCAGTTTGAGAGAAGATTGGAAACTGTAATAATCGTAACTTTCTTGTCTTAAAACCTTGTTCTTTTGAAAAAAAAAAAAGAAAGGAAAAAAAAACGTGATGCCATTAAACTTTTAATATATTATAGAACAAAAGTTTATTATAAAATTAAATTAAGAAGTAAAATATTAACTTATATTTAGATAAATAAAATAAATTTACCTGCACCAAAGGAAAACGTTTGTATTATTTTTTATTTGTATTATTAAAATAATTAATACTTTCTTGTATATAAAACGTATATGTGTTAAATCCAATTAAGTTAATTAACTCTACTTGTTACATAATATATTATACAATATACTGTAACGAAATAGAGGTCTCCCAAAAGGTCAGTGCTCGGCAGGCCATAAATTGTAAAGAGTTGAAAGGGTTGACAGCTAGAAAAACTATTCTAACATCTGTCACGGATCTCAAGGAGTCAAATAAACCATTCCAAAAGAATGCCTTCAATCGAAAATGTTTGAAATGGACCAATGAAAGAAATTGCGTCAGTCCAGAAATAACGTAAAAGATTTAAAATAAGCCATTGAAGGAAGAGGATGGGAAGAAAGCGTTTGAAAAGAGAACTTATAAATAGGGGTGGAAGAGAAGCGCACGAGGTTCTTTTTTAGTTGTTAACTGATTGAAGGAGGGAGTTCCGGAGCAAGTGTTTCTTTAGTAGAAAAGAAGATCGTTGTGAAAGATTTAGCCGAGATCAAACGTCAAAATTAAATAGTATCTGCTTCGTTTTTTTTGTATAAGTATTAATAATAATCACCGAAGAATAGTTTAAAAGATAAACGTCGTCATAAAAGTGAGTGAGAAATTTGCGTCGTTATAAAAGTGTTTGAACAGGAATATTAATACAATAAATTAAAAGTAATCGTCGTCACAAAAGTGTGTGAGAACTCAAGTGTAAGAAGAAAAGAAGATTCGTCGAAAAAGATCAAGGCAAATCGATCCATCTACTGGCAGTCTACACGGGAACCACGTGCAAGGAATCAGGAACATCGGAGCTGTGATAAAACTTCCAAGCCAATAAGTACAAAATAATGGACAATCTCAATTAAATGAACTACCACCAAATTCTATTTTATATGTAAATTATAGTCACCAAAGAACCTCACGAATCCGTAAAGAGAAATTAAATAAAATTAATAAATAATAAATTCCAGTTAGCCGGAGCATTTTTATAAAAATAATTAAAAGTAAAAAAAAAGTTAAAAGTAAAAATTAAGATGCACTCTTATTTCTTTATTTTAGGTTAAAACATTGTAGAATTAGTAATTTATATTTAACGATGTACTTAGAATAAGTAGTAGGTTTAGACATTAATTGTATAGGTATTAAGTGCATCAGATTTGGACAATAATTGATTTTTAATGTAAATGATTTTTAAACTTAAATAAATAATTAAAGAGAAAGTTAAAATCTAAATGTGTTGAAGTGGTATTTGTTATATAATACCTATAAGTAAGGTCAAAAATAAATATTTTAGGTAAATAATTACTCACGTTACAATTTTCAATCAGCATATATTGTGACAGCTGTTTCGCACATTAGGCATCTTCACACAACTATGAACTTTAAATATACACAATCCTACTTAAGAATTACATCTATACTAAGTAAGTAGGGGATGGATTGGAAGGAAGGGACACTGATTCAGGACTTCCTGTGAAGGTAAATGACCTGACAGGATTTGTGACAATGGGTTTTAACAGTGGACATGGGTTAAACACTTGTTCATTGATGTTGGAAGAATAACAACTGAGAAAACAGATCTGTTGATTTCTAAAATTTCTAAATAATTTCATTTTCAAATTTTTTGTTCTATATGCATAACTGACATTTTCAGTGGGGTCAAAACTATGACCATAACCTAATATATGGTTAGCGAAAGTTGAATCTGTTTTACCATACTTCAAAAATGTACATGTTCTTTAATTCTTGTTTTAAAGGATCTACCTGTTTGATCCATGTATTCACTGTTGCATTCATTGAAATTTACTTGAAAAGTGAAAAATAAAAATAAAACTTGTATTTAAACTAATTCATTTCTTGTTAGAGAAATATTTCTGCTATCTTTTCCGTTCTGCTTCTCGGAGCTTAAATTTGTGAGTTGTAAACATTATGCTTATTGAAATAATTTTTTTATTTACATTTGATATCTGTTATTGTTACATATAAAATTATTATATTTTATTTATTTATTTGTAAGTGGTTGTACAGGTTGTTCCAAGTTAGATAGTTTATTTACTTTTTACTAGAGATAAGAATTCAGTTGACTGACAGATAATCCTTCACTCGTGTGCGTGACAGTTCAGTCAATGCACTCTTCCTTCGATAACCCCCTCAAGTAATAACACTTTTTTTTTCATTAACAATTTGCCACTAATTAATTTCTCCACTCTGTTTTTTGTTTCTCATCCAGAAGACATCAACATTGAGGACCTTCAAATCTTCATTCTCCGTTCTGGAAAATAGGTACTGTAAAACTGTGTACGTTTTCTCTATCGTATAATTTAAACTTTTTACCGTACGGGAAAGGCCTAAGCGTTATTCAGTAACACTTAACGTAAAATAGCTGTTTGTGATTGAAATTAAACATTACATTCGTGATTAAGTCTTCGCAATGTATCAATTTTAGTGTTTTTTTTGTCGGTTATCGTCGATCTTACATATTGGATTTAATGAATCTTTGTTATTTCAAGCTTTGCGTTTTTACCCAAAACTGAGATGAAAATATTCAAAATAATTTTTTTTAGTACATTAAAAGCCATTTTTGTTTGCTTAGAATCTATTTTTTCATTATTTATGACAACTATATAATATAACATTCACCTCAATTGCATGCTATATAAAGAAAACCTTGACTTTACTTTTTACTTCTTTACTTACTTACTTATTTAGGATTTAATTTTGATTTATTTTGGTACTGAAATTATTTGGTCAATACACAATACTTTTAAAATTTTAAAAAAACTCAATTTATTTTAGCGCAGAACAAACAAGGAACAATCTGTTGTACGTAAGGATAGTTACACATTTAGCAACTTAATTTTAGCAACTTATTCTAAAATGTATTAGACATTCATACAACTTTCATTCCTTATTGCTAACAATCTAATATTTAAACAAACACAAATTTCAATACGGGCAAATATATTTCTTCTACTGATTTTTCTCAATTACTTTTATACTCTCCAAAAAAAAATATTTCAAATTTATCAATCTCTCCAATTTACTCCTCGGCTAACTCTTGATATACAAAACAAATGAAATGATTAAATTTACTGACTCTTGGTTCAATTTAATTTCCTATACTAACAAAACTTAAATCTACAATCTCGGTGGGAATCCTTTGGAAGCTCAAGCAAAATAAAATTTAAATAGTATTAAAAAGATATTAATATAAAACATTTGGTACTTATCAATTCTTGTCTTGGTCTCTCTTTCGATGAAAACACACTTTCACAAAACCCCAACTCGCAATTTCCCCTTTATTTAACCCTAAAAAAACACTTTCGATGGACACACTTGCTCCTTGATGATGGATCCTGGCGATGACGAGATAATCTCCTCCCAGGGTGACGATGAACAACTTTTTCTTCGCGTTGAATACGACGAATCAAACTCTTATCTGCTGAAGGCGAATATTAAACTTTTTACTTTGCTAAGGCTACTAATTTAATGTCTCGCTGAAGCTAATACTCAATACTTGTCGCTGAAGGCTAGAAGTTATACTTTACTAAATTCTGTTAAAAAGCTATGTTGGTGACTCGGAGACAACCTGCCTCTAGAGTCTCACCTTACTCCCTTGCTGCTAATAGAAGACTCCTTTTTTTCCTTTCTCTCCTCAGTTCCGCGGCAACGCCACACTAACTTTCATAAATTCAAAAAAAATAGGATTTCGTCCTTCCTATTGGTTGTTTTTGAATTTGTCGTTATTTTTGGAAAGTTTCGGTTTCTCCTAGTCTGTTGAACTCTTCTAAAAAGAGAAATCGTAGCGTCGCTTTCCTTTTTCAACCCTAATATTTTTACCATTCGTTCTGGACATCTGCAGCGCCTATGCCTCCACTCCTTTCTTAACAATCCTTTGTAAACCTTTTTTTTTTTTTTTTTTCTATCTCTAATTTAATTTTACACGTGACGATTTATTTCTTATTCCTAATTTATTTTATTTAATTTGTTTTTCTGATATCACTTTTGTTGGGTTTTGATTTAGGCTTATAATTACTGCTTTGAAATTTTTTATTACAAATAGGAGCCAAATGTCCCTTTTTTCCACAGTTGTGGCATGTCTTATTTTTAAAGTAGCACTTTTCACTAGTATGATTTAATCTTCCACAATGTTCACATTTAATTTTACAACTTGGATTATATTTATTAATTTGAACATACCTCTTGTTATTGCTAGGCCTACCCTTAACATGGTGTAAGTCTGCTGATTCTGCTTTAATGTTGAACTTTGACATCCTTCCATTTAGGTTAGGCTGGTCATGATCCTTAATTGTAGCCTCTCTAGATGCAGCCAAGTTGACCACCATGTCGAATGTAGTCTCTTTTCTCGTTGCATCTTCTTCTTGAAGTCTCTCTTGTACACGTCTTGAAGACAAACCAATGATGAAAATATCACGAAGTAGTATATTTAATTCATTTCCAAAACTGCAACTTGCAGCCAAACTCCTTAACCTTGCAGCAAACTCCCGTACAGTTTCTCCATTCTCTTGCACAGATTGATAAAATGTTTTCCTTGCCACAAAAAATGATTTTACAGGTGAAAAATATTTTTGTAAAACTTGAATTAGGTCGACATATTTTTCATTATCCGGATCTTTCGGTACACACAAACTGAACAAAAGTTGATAAGTTACATCAGCTAGTGACGTTATTAATATAGCTTTTTTCTTCGTATCATCTGTAATATCATTCACTATAAAATGATTCGATAACTTTGTTTTAAAAACAAAAAAGTCTGTGTTGAGGTGATCAAAATGTAGGAGTCCAATTTGAGACATCGTGGCTCACTTTTTTTCATAACCTAATATTTTCCTCGTCGCCACTGTTGGGTTTTTGCATACTACAATAAATAAGATACACAGTCTGGTGTAACTATTTAATGTAAACCACATAATAATAATAATATCAATACCTCTTGTATAGGTCTAACACTATACATTTTAAACATAAACTATAAAGAACTTAACTATCACATAATGTAAGGACAATCTGGTCCCACCATGTTACACGAATAAATCTGCACCGGATATCAGTGCTACCAAAATCATAATACATATTTCTGAAGTTATAACAACTTTAATCATGTTATCTGGTTTGATTGAGGTGATATCGTTACAATAAATATAGTTGATAGTTAGGTCATATTATTGATTAATAAATATTATAGTTTGGAAGCTACTGAATTCCAATAAAACGATAGTAATCACATATTTGGGAGGAGTTTTATATCAACAGAGTGAGTTAATAGGGTTATCATAAAAGAATGGTGGGGTTTTGAACATGATTTAAATTAAAACAGAACTACTTACAGCTGCTGTTGTTTATTTATCTAAATCGCCGTCTGAATCAGTTTTTCTATATATAACTAATAAATTTTGATATGTACGTTATTAGCCGCTCGGCATATGTCCAATCAATTATCAAGTTCTGTCTAAATGTTAGTTAACATGTCTTTGTTAGCGGTTGTAAGCTTCATTAATCCTTACGTGATTAAGCTATGTCACGAATTTTTTCTCGATAAACAATGTTTTTGATGTACCCCCCCCCCTTCGTAGAGGTATTGACTTCTAAGGGCTTCTGATTGCAGATTGTGTAATAAGTTCAAACTTTTTCGTCTGATACACTTGGCCTGCCAGATGATTTCTGCTTTTGAACTAATCCAGTTTATTCGAATTGTTTGAACCAACGTCGTATGTTATTTTCATGTGGTAGATTTTTTCTGTATTCGCGTCGAAATGCACGTTGCACTGAAATTACAGACTTGAATTCAGCCAACAACAAAACACACTTTGCTTTTTCTTTATTAGAGAAAATAGTAACACACTCCACACAGAACTCTCCAGAAAATAAAAACCACATTACCACAACAATGCAAGAACTAATTTTGAGGTTATAACAGCTGTTAAACGAACATTTGGGTTATAGGCTGTCATCGATACCACCACAAAATTTCTCTACTGTCTTTGTATGAATTATGAAACCACAGCATTCTTTTATGATAACCATGTATTGAATATATTGGAGACAAACCATTCACATCGCTTGTGTCACAGCGTGTCAGAACTAACCGACATCAAAACTGTACAAACGTGAATGAGCCTCCACTCGCAACGCTCGTGTTAATAAAGTAGCCTTGCCGAATCTCGTACCCATGTATAAATGGACAGGTTTCATCTGAGCTGTGGAGTTTGGGTGCGCAGTGGGTCTAGGCGTGGTCTAAGCAGCAGTAAGGTGGTGGGGGAAGCGGTCGCCTTAGTCTGTGTTGGGTGTTGGTACTAACAACGATGTCTGCAAGACCGCTGGATCGTGGACAGTAGTCGATGCCGACTGTTTCCCCTACAATGCCTCTATCCCCACGCGGCCTCGAACTACAAACTTGTACCTCCCTTCCACGCGCAGCTCACAGCTCAGATGAAACCTGTTCATTTATAATAAAGAGCTGGTTAATAGAATTATTAATTAATAAGTATTGATAAATAAGGAAATTTTTTCAAACGAACTGAAAGCAAAGATTGTACTGAGCCATATACAAGCTTTTCCATATGTATGCTAAACTTGGAACACACAAGTATATAAGAGAGTTAATTGTAGATAAACTGGTATAGAATGATAAGGAATTTGCTGATTGTGAAGAAACAGAATAGCGTGGGCAATAAGTTGATATCGAAGATGCGATGCTGTAAAACTTGACAAGAGAAGATCAGATTTTAAAATAGAAATTATAGTTTGTTTATTCAGAATATTATTTAGACTTTATTGGTTTTTAAATATGTAATTGCCGATTTTTGTATTTGTATACCATTGTATCTAGTAACATCTTGTAGTATTTTAAGTGTAACTTTATAACCACTCTATTTATCCCACCCATCATAAAAAACTTTTTTTTTTTTTAGAGAATGTCAATAATAGTATATTTCATCACTAGGGCCAAAAGTGAAGCTTTTCGGTACAAGCTCAAATTTAACTGTTAACTCAAGGAAAATGAGAGACGATCGAAACACTTTAGGTCCTACTGATGAAATATATTTTTCGTTATACTCCAAAAGATATAACAAAACAATTACACAAAAACTAAAATGTTATAACATATTTACCTACAAACCTGGTACGCGTTTGCAGCTATTACAGCTGTTTAGTTTGTGTTAGTGGTACTTATTAATAAAATCGATGGTAACATCTGTTTTATCGGTTATTTACAATCGAGAGTATCAGTTGTTTTTAAAGATTCTTTTCAATCGTTAGTTAATTCCTATAAACGAAATAACAGCTGATGACTTCGACCTCAGCTGATGTTTTTAGATCCTGGGACTAAAAATAACAACTTTAGCATCTCAATGCATGTATTGAAAACAGCTGTTTTTGAAGCAGTATGCGAAAACATGTTTTCAGTCGGATAATATGTAGTCGGCACATATAATTAACAAGCCGATTTTGCTGGCACGTGTCCACATGATGTAGGGTCAACGCCGTAACATTTCATCCTGATCATATCACACACCTAACGATAGTGATCCCCAACAGATCACTACTAACTAGAATTCCGTTAGTGTTTGTTTATTTTTGCAACCGACTGAGTAAGAGGAATACTACTAAAAAATATATTTTAAAGAATGTAACATCAATTTTTTTTTAATCTGCAATAATCGTTATAAAATTAATCACATTGCTCCACATACAATATGAAAATTGTTTTTAATATTCGTTCATTATAATTTAAAAGTGGCCTCAAAATTTCAAGATATAGGCGAATCATATTTATATGTCCCAATCGAAGTTGATAAACAAGAAGATAAACAAAAACCAACAAACATGTCCTATCATATTACTCTTTATCTAAACTACTGAAGGAAGTAAACTAACATTCGCGCAATCTACACAAGTTCTACTTATGATGCGCAACTTGTAATACACTCTTACATACATCCTGCTTCAAGGACTAAAGTTTGCTTTTAAAGATAACGAATTTATGTCATTGTGAGGATCTTTGAAAATTGTGTTTACAACTTCAAAGGACTGGCGGTCATATTGTTTTCTTAACACTAAAATCCAATAAAATTGAAAAGTGTATATTTTGGATTTTTTTTTTTTAAACAACCTCAATTTATACTACACGTTATTTAAAAAATAAGAGACAATAATTCATAATACAAATTACTAAACTCTGTATATTTCGGATCCTATTTTTAGAACGCCCTAACCTAACCTAATCTAACCTAACCTAACCTAACCCTAATTCTGTTTGTACTCTGGGCTGTGCGTAACGATTGAAGTTATTGGGGGGGGGGGGCGTTTCGCCATAGCACTCAATCAGTAATCCAAAAAGTTCACACATTATACATAGTATCAATGACTACATAAATACTATAAGACACGACATTGCCATGTTAAATATTCTACGCTTATTCTTGAGTTGTCCATTACCCGTTAGGGTGTGGAGCAGTCGCTCTGCTAGAGAATCTGAAGTTGACGTGACTGGCGCTAGGTGGCTCTACGGTCAAACAATGTTTCAGTTGCGTTGCGACGTTAAGCGACTAAACGTACCTTTGTTTGTGCAACGTAACTTACTTTTGTTTGTGCTACTTAACTTACTTTTGTTTGTTTAACTTTGTTTGTGAATCTTAACGTACCTTTGTTTGTGCAACTTAATGTACCCGCATGGTAGAAGCCTAGTGTTACAAATCCCGACTTCTTGGTCCTCCTCACATAAACAAAGGAGGACTCTGTTACTACAATGTACTCTGGGACACTCAATCCGGGAAATATTCTGTGAAATTATTAAGGATTCCCTTCAACGTTCGAAATGAGGAGAGCGACGTTATCATGAAAGTAATAATCTACTAGACAGTTTATTTACCCTTTTACCACTACCAACCTTTGAAAATTGTCGTAGCTATAGTGATATTTATACCGACTATTGGAGGCTACCTACGTGTGTTAATTAAATATTATAATTAGCTTTTGTTGAATTCAATTCTCTTTTTAGCTACATCATCATAATTTCAATTATATTCCATCTTAATATATCTGCTATTTAATTATACCATAAATACAAAAACTCTTTGAACATTCGTTGCTAAAATAATTACAGTAATCAATACGTTAATTAAATACTCTATTTTATGGCAATTTACCAACAAGTATCTGACAAGTGGGGCAATAGATTTAATTAATTGTCAATTGCAAACATGCTTTGATAATTGGACCGGAATAACTGTTATTGAACAACCATGAATGTGGGTTAGGAAGCCTTGGGATAGTCTGATTTGGTTAATAATGGAACTTTATACACTCTTAATACATCTGACAATGAAATGCATGACATATTAAGAAGATTGCACTATATAGATATTTCAATCAACATTAAAGTTAAAAGACATCAATTAGAGTTTATTACCTTGTGTTTTATCGTGAACATACTTTTGTCAAAAACAATTATTTAATCGGATTTTTTTTTTCTGCAGCTGTAAAAACTTTCAATGCAATAATTATTATTCATGACAGTACAAATTTAAGGTTAAACCGATCAACGTAGAAATTTGACATATATTATGAATAATTACCCCCAAATAAAGGAATATGTTATATTTTTAAAACAACTTTTATTAATTAAATTCTAACTCCATCATATTATTCATCTTTATTGTTAAACTTTACAAATAACACATATTTTTTATCGTAGTATTTTGAGCTTGAGAACCGAAAATGTGACACAAATTGTGCCCCAACTTGATTGTCTCTCTGACCTGGTGAACAATAACCACATTAATTGTTAATTAATGCCACTTCATAAACCACGTTAATTGTTGCCACTAATGATCAGTAGAGTGGATAAGAATGTTTAATTCAAAGAAGGGTTGTAACAATGCTTCAAATTTTGTGTTACAAGGTGATATGGTTTACTAGCTTGAGTTAAAAAGTTAGTTTTTATACTTGTTGCTATTTAAATTGTTTTATTTGTTACAAGTTATATAGGTTAGTCAAAGTTATATAGTTCAAAAAATATTGTTGGAAAGTTTTTATGATACTGTTTTGCCGGATAAATATTAAACATGATAAATAAGGACAGTTTAATAAACTTCATATTACAAATGTGGATTAAACGTGGGTGTTACAATTACTATACCAGTAGATATAAATTACAACACAAGCCATTCTAAAATGGCGGTAATGTGAGCTTATTGAAAGAGTAGAGTTCGATTTTTTTGCCTAGGAGGATATTTAGGGAATAAATTAATGGGGACCACACTGCTACTATTAATATAAATAAAATGTTAGAAAATATGAATAAGTGACAAAAAATAGTAATAGAAAAATACCATAACATAAAGATAAGTCAGTAGAATATAATAATTAATAAATCCAAACATTACCATTGCAGATTATAACTTTAAAAGGAAATGTATCCCTGCATTACTTGTTTTACATTTTAGGTTAAACAACTGATGTAGTATAATGTACCTTTACATCCCTAATGGAGAACCCAGGTTACATAATGTTTATGCAGGTATAAAAACAAATTGAGATTTATAAGTGGCTATATCCTGAGATAACGGCTTAGGTTCTAATCATGACTTATTATGGTGATGTTCTGCTCCATGTTGCCACTAATGTAGTCAGCAAAGTAGTAAATTAACATTGAAATTATTTCACCATCGGTGTAGTGGTTTGTGAGAGGAGGAGTGTTTGTTTTAATTAACAAGTTTTAAACATATACTGTAACACGAATATTCCTGATACTGTGGTTGGATCAGGAATGAAATTACTTTATTCACATGAACATGAAGGAAGAAAATATTTATTGCTTTTACAAGTTGACTTCAAACTATATCATTACGAAAATGACGGATTGCTTTAATAAGGAGTCACTGAATTGACAATGGGATACATTATTGTGTCATTATGTTTATATATGACTGATTGACAGAATGAATTTCTGATAAACTGTGTGACATAGTGACTGACTAATTGGGTGACCTTTTCACTTACTGAACAAATCGGAAAATCCGCCTTATTATCAGACGTTTACAAATATATTGATTTGAAATGAGCAACACTTGTGAAAATGTCAATCACTGAATTCATTAAGTCACAACACTTTAATTGTAACAGGTTAATATTTGAGTGATTAGCTCATCGCCTTCAGTTGTTACAAGTTCACTGAACTACAAGAAACAAGGTGTATACTGAGTTTGCAAAATTTTAATTAGTTGGAGATTTCAGATTGTATAGCACGTTTGGGAATGGTAACATGCATAGTAATATTCCAGAAATAAATTTTTAATTATAACTGGTTACGAATTGCACTGGTATTTTTCAAGTGACAAAATTAACAACATTTAGAAACTAGAAAAAACAGTGTGATTATGTCATCAGTTTTGTCAAGATTGTACTTAAATGATTAGTAAACGTTGAAACCTGTATGAATAATAAATAACTTATCATTACAATTTATGTATTTCATTTTTCTTCTTACATAATGTTTCATTTTAACTTACTTAAATCCTCAAATTTTAAAGTAACTAAAACGTAACAATGTAATTTTCTATGAGAAAGATATTCTCTCGCTCAAATAACGCGATTTAACTACTTGGCCAAGGTATGAGTTCTGCTGACTTAGAATTGTTTGTATTGTCCTACCCTTAAGTCTTAACTACTTGCCCAAGTTATGAGTTCTGCTGACTTCAATTTGTTTGTATTGCCCGTCCCATTTAGTCTTTAAATATATCCCAAAGCTATGAGTTCAGCTGACCTCAAATTATTTGTACTGCAAGTACCCATTAGTCTTTAAAAATACAGTCCTAGATTGATTTATTTTCAAATCCTAAAATAATAAGTGTGTTGAACTGAGCAACACTTGTGAAAATTATATTCACCAAATGAAATTAAAGCTTTACATTTTCCACAAAAACAATTGTTTTTAAATCTAGACTATATTTAAGACTATTACTGCCACACAATTGTGCAATTCATACCCACAGGGTTGTATTATTGTGAAGTTTAACACAAAGGTTTGTGTACATGTAATAACTGAAGATGACCTAGTCGTTGAAACGTTGTCATATTTAAAATAAAGTGTTTGTTTTAGAAAATAGTTTTTCTACTTTTATTTGTTAAAGAGTACCTAAATGTTGTATCAAATATTGTAAATTGATTATACAGCAAACTATAACACTAAAAATTAACAAAAAAATTCCAAAAAATATATTTATGATACTAACAAATACATAAAATAAAAAGCGTTATTTTGATTAATACTAAAATTTTACTAAATATTTAGGAGGGGGGAATAGATTCAGGCCTCCCTTAAGCTTATATCTTCCATTTTTCGCTTTGCTTGTGGCATTAATGTTTAATTTTAAATAATACTGATTTAAGTTGAATTTTGACAATGGCTGTTAAAGTTTTTTGCTTTTTATAAATTAAAACTAACCGTAATTTTCTTTAACTTCTAATTGGCCTAGTTATTATCTTCTCATTTTGAATAATATTTTTGAAGTGAAAACTTCTATTGGCGCGTTGGGTACTTTTTGGGGTGGACTTTTTCAATAGAAATCGCGTCACGCACACTACCGTAATCGCGTCACGCACCGTACCGTACCGTAATGCAACTTTAATATATATATATATATATATATATATATATATATAGAAAACAGATACGCCGCGCACAGCGTATATATAAACTCATATATCTACGAAAAATATTGCACTAACTTTCTCAAAATTCACATACATAGTTAAACTAAAATCAATGCAAAACTCTAGCACAAACTTTCTCACATACCCATACATATCAAAACTAAAAATCTCCGAAAAATATTGCACTAACTTTCTCAAACTCATATACATAGTCAAACTAAAATCAATGCAAAAATATCGCACAAACTTTCTCACATACCCATATATATTAAAACAAAAATCTACGAAAAATATTGCACTAACTTTCTCAAAATTCGCATACATAGTTAAACTAGTATAAATGAAAAAATATCGCACAAACTTTCTCACATACCCTTATATATTAAAACTAAAAATCTAATAAAAATATAGCACTAACTTTCTCAAACTCATATACATAGTCAAACTGAAATCAATACAAAAAATATTGCACAAACTTAAGTTTTCACTTCTAACGTGTGGTCTTAAGCACACCCAATATATATTTTAAACTTAGATATTTTATAACAACGCTATAAACATTTAAATATTCTACCTCTATATCTCGAACCGAAATTTTTCCGGGAATACCGACTATAATAATTGGTTTCTGGAAGTAATAGCAGAATAATTTGCTGTAATAGCTTAAGTAATTTGATGATCGGAACTTTAAGTTTTGTTCTTATCCCCAAGTTTTGAGCTATGGAAACATCGAATAAACATTGATCAAAATAAGTTGCAGCACTTTAATAGACGTCTAGTAGGCTACATTTTGGGACACAGAAATCCCTAAAACCAATACACCCAGTAAAACTCATCATTGATTTGTTCAATATTAAGTATGTGTGTAAAAATAAATGACATCTTGTTGATTGTAAGAATAAACTAGATTGAAACATAACAATCGTAAATATCAGCAATAAACAATTATTGTTTTATAGTTTGCCATTTTGTTTATTGTACTGGATGCAATATTAAAACTTACCCTCTATGTAGCCAAGTTAAATCAGTATTCATAAACTACAGTGTAATAAAACCGTGTAATGTTTGCCTTGCATAGTTTATTACTTTCCATAATTTATTTGTTTCAGATAAATTGTTTTTGTGATTACTTGTGCATCGTAGTTATAATAAAGTCTGCAAGAACATTACACCAACTTTCCCACTTACATAACTCTAAATTTTAAAAACCAACGAAGCTATTATATATTTTTTCAATTTTTTCTGAACGTATTTTTTAACTTCCCATTTTTTCAAAATTGTTAAGTCTCTAATTAAGAATATTTTTTATAACTGACCCACTATCGAATTATTGTTTTCTTACCGATAATTCACAAATCGGAAATTTCTGGAAATAAGTCAAAGTACATTTTTCGGACATTTGCCATCATTTGTGTGTTAAAAATCAAAACACGACGTTTCGAGAATAAGAATCAATTCCCGTTATCAAGTGACTACAAACTAAATAAACATGAAACTAGAAACTAAGCCTATGTAAGAAGTAAAATTAAATAAGAATACCACCAACCTTAATATCTAACCATGCATCTCAGAGCTAAAACTAAGAAGTCAAAAAACACAATCACGGTAACACACAACTAACGTCAAATACGTGTTGTTGTATCAAAGATACAGCAACAAGTGACGTGGTCCAGAAGGCGTGACAAACTATTAGGGGAGTGGCCTATTGTTAGTTGTATTAAGCTTCCTAGCCCGAGAGCGGGTTACAACCCCTTGTGGTGATTTAGCAGGTAAAAACTTGTTTTTTTTTGTTTTAGGGGTATTATAATCAAATTTTAGTTCTTTTTTTAATAATGGGAGCCATAATTGCCTTACGTCTATACTTAATTGGCTGATAGGATTGTCAAAAAAAGTCGTGTTTTGATTTTTCACACACAAATAATGGCAAATGTCCGAAAAATGTATAATAATAAAATTGAACTTCCATCATTAACAAATAACTTCAATCAAAGTACATGTTTTGTTTGAGTCTTTACACTTGAACAATATACAATTACAATATGTAAGCCGATTTTGAGATAATCGTAATTTAGTGTCCTTAGCAGATTTGGTGAAAATCTATTAAATTATTAAATACCCGTTTAGTTGCAGAGTACTTCGCAGACAAATGTCATGAAAAACGTGTTTGGACTCAGTGGATCTCAAAATCAACATTTCACCAAAAACTAAACATAAATATTTGACCCATCACATAACTTTTACTATACTATGTATAAATGAGAAAGTAATTTCAAAAAGAAAATAATGTAAAAGGTTAAACAGTTTATTACTCAACAATCTCCAAAATCCAATAAAATAAATTCAATTATTCGTCATAAAAAAATTTCAGTTTGTTAATTGTTAATAAAAATATGAACCGTCTTAGAAAAATAAATAAATAAGACCTCAACTTCCTTCACTTATACAATAATCGTTTCCTCAGAATAAATCCTCTTTGATTATAATCAAGCGTTTAATAACGACGGTAAATTGTCGTTTTTCATTTTCAACTATTATTCGTGAGTCGTAATATATTTTTAATTGTTATTTTGTACACGTGTGACTGTTATTTAGGAACACATTTCATTACAATCTGAACGAAATTGGTACTGCAATTTTTCTAAGTTTACTTATACTCGAAATGTTTTTACCGATAATTCACAAACCAAATTTTTTCGTTTATGATTAGTTTTGGTCCTTTAAGGCAACTCTTAAGAAAAATGTAATTTTGAGGCAACTCTACCTCTAAATTTTGAGTTAATAAAGAAACGTCGTGAAATATTGCTAAAATATGCCCATTGACCCAAATTTGATTAAAATCAGTCCACCCAGTTTGGATGTAGAACACTGCACTTGGCACAGACGATAGACATTGGACAGAGATCATTCCAAAATCCAGCAAAAAATATACCATCGATTTTGTAACTCAAGAAAAACTTTTTAATGTAGGTTCTACGTATATGCGACAAAATAATTATACGCAAATTAATTTTCACAATTTTAAATACTTTGTCCCTTATAACTATTGCAATTTTGACCTAACTGTAATCACAAATTTATAAAACATACCACAAAATGTTAAATTCCTCTCTTATGTATATAAGAAAGAACAAGAATTTCAACTCTCTTTCAATTTCGTTTATCTGATTTCTTTTCTTTTTTATTTAACAATTACTTCCGTCAACTATAACAGCAAATTTTAACACTTGGATTCATTTGACTCCACTGTTCATTATCTTAGTGGGAAGCATTAAAAATACAACTGATATATTTCATCAACATGAACTAAATATAGTTTGCTTTAAAGGTTACAAATTTTAATAACCAACGACCTTTTTTCATCCATTACTAATATGAAAAATACTTACGACAAATTTAATTTATATATTTTTCGTAATCAGTAAAAGTTTCTTGGGATCTTCTCCATCTTGTTTTTGTCACGCAAACTTTGCTTTCAGTCTCCCGACACATCATCGCTCACAACTTCCTCTTACTCGGAATGTCTATTGTTATCTTACTTTTCTTATCACACTTAATGTCATTCATTACTCTCTCATATGTCTAATAAATATTTATATCTTTTTACAACATTTTTTAATATAATATCTAAAGTATAACTATACATATTAGTTATACTTTAGATATTATATTAAAAAATATTTTTAATAATATTAAACATAACCTTAGGTTAATAAAAATTATATTAATAATTTTTAGGTAATATTTAACATAACCTTATCATTATGTTAAACAATGTTGTTATTTAGTTTCTCAACAACGTCTAATGAATATCAACAGTAATTCTTTAACCCTCTCCTATCTATTATGTATACTTTCATCGTCACACTTTACGTGAAGATTTACTAATTTAAAACTAAAATTATTTTTATTGAACTACAATCTCTAGTGAAAAGTTTAAGGTTACAATCCAGTTGATGTCCGTTTTTTTTATTTATTATTAACTTTTCCTACATATTCATAAGTCTAACGAGTATAAAGTAAATAGAAAGAAGATACTTTAAAAAATATATATACTTACTTTTCAATATAAAATTGTTTTAGTTATGAGACAATTTAAATAACAGCAATAAAATTAGATGTAGATTTGAAGTGACCTACAGGTAAGTTATTGTCTAAGAACGGTTTTATATTATCGTCATTTATTTTATATAAACACCGCTATTTCTTTATTTTTCCTTTACACAACTTGTTCAAGCTCTTGTAAAAAAATTTATTTATAAAAGATTGGGCACTACGTACATCCACCAAAAGAGTTTTTAAAAAATATTCGTAAGCTCGTATATACATGTACATTTAAGAATACCAATGAGTTTCCAATATCGTGTGATAAATCTGGAACAAAATAAAAGTAAAATACTCTAACGTAACTTTGGACCTAACTAAATTATCACTTGCTAACGGCAATTGATTTACACTCTCGAAACGCCATGTGTTACTTTTTTATAAACACAAATGATTTCAAACATTCGATTAAACCATATAAATAATGTGAACAATTCATTATATAAAATAAATTTAAAAACAGAACTTTAATTTTTTGGGAACAGAATTTGCAGCGACCGAAGTTTTCACAAATGGTTTTATGCGGGGATCTTTAAAAAAGTTTGAGTTCGAGAAGGAAATTTGGGTATTGGGGGGGGAATAACCCTGACACGTGCCCTCGACTACTCAAATACTACAGCTCAGTCAGCTTCATGAGCGATTAAAACTACTATGTTACATAATAAACTAAATTAACTATGAATAATATTAAGGAAATTACAATATTTAAAACTAGTGGTCTAGGAAACAGTATTATGCCAAAATGCCCTTTAACTACTTATCACATGTTTAATTTATACGAAATTTGGAGACCCACCCCCGAAACCCCTGGGCCATCTGACCCATCCCAAAAGGGGCTAATTAGCCATTATTTTATGGGCGAACAATTTGGGGCTACTTGAAATATCGGCTATCCTGTAGACTAGAAGACATGCACTTCTTTGAAGACATCCTGTCTCTCTTGCACAACTTGTTCTCTAAACCTTGTCATCACTGAGGGAGGGGTAAACTCATTTGAAAAAAAAATTTCCCCTGTTATTTACCCCTCAGGCAACCCGCTACTAGAGCTGTTAGATTAGAAGTATCGCCGGGAAAAAGGAAGGTGTTGAAAGGATTTCACCACAATTTATTCCAAGCTGTAATGAAAACTATGTTCCTCGTTAGTCACAACAGAGTAGCAATTTAAAATACTTCTTTTAACATTTTAAATAAAGATAAAAGTTTAAAAAACGACAGAGAATAACATCTCGGCATCATACTGGTCCTGCAATTACACTCTGCCCTCTGAGACGAAAATCAGACTATAACCAGGGAAAGTCAAAACGTAAATAATAAATTCAATCCAATTCATTTTCGTACCATGATTGAAAAAGTTTCGATTATATATCAACAAATCTGAGAGAGTTTTTAATTGAGAATTTTAATTCAGTTATAAACTCAGGATAACAACTCAGTTAACAACAGTAGGATTATTTCCTACAGTTGTTAAGAAAATAGATTCCTTCGCCAATATGAGTGTGCGTCAACAGAAGAACAAAACATAGGGAGTTTTGCTGAAATAAATAAATTCTTTAGAAACCCATTGTTAATTAAGATTTACCAGAAAACCGTCTTATTTAAGTGCAATGAGTAAAGAATTAAATTGATTAATTAAATGTAATTTTTGCATGTGGTTGTTTTATAACGTTCATCAAAGTTTAGAAAATGATTTCCTATCTTCAATTTTCATATCACTGTTGTGTGATCCAGAACAAGTACTCCTTTTTAACTGTTGAAGCACTCACACTTTTCTAAGCACTTTAATCTAGATAACAATAAAGCAAGTTATGTCTACAACATATAGCCTAGAAGTGATCACACTGGTAGTGATCAGAAATATTCTAAACTACGTATTACAACACAAAGAGATCGAGTTTTGGGATCTGTAATGTGCGAATGTGAGACTTAGCTTTCCCACCTAAAGTAGGACTTAACTAACCAATGGGGTTCAGTATTTTAAAAGGGAATTGGGTATTAAGTTGGCTGTTGAATTGGAAAGATGTGGTGCGTGAATTTATCTTTTTAGATATAAAATTTGTACTAAGGTGACCTGACATCTATTATTTTGAATCCTCAGACCTGACTTTATTTTTAGTCTCATTCTGTGGAGCTGATTTTTTTTCTTTCTTTTTTTCTATACCACATATTTATTACCATTCTTCAAAACAATATATTTCAAAAATCAAATATTACAACAAAATTTAATAAACTAAATTATCCACGATTTACTTGGTTTTTATAACAACATGATATTAATCATGATAAAACATAAATGACACATAAAAGTAATTATTATTATTGTTGTCGTAATTAATTTCTATTTTAGGTTTGGTACAACATTTTTATATACCTGGGTTGCTTTGTTTATAATTTTATTTACTGTTTACAATATATCTAACTATTGTTAATTATTTACTCTAATTATAAATAATAATGAATTTGTTATTTGATTATTGGCTATAATTTACAATTATAAATTCGACAAACTCACAGGGGCTCTTTACAGTGTGTATGAGCGTGGCAACCCATGACTGCTTGTACTAAATTGTATGGTTGGACTCTGGAAGTACCATGATGGTGCATACCAACTTGTTTCTTTTAATGAAAGAGGAGAGTTTCCAATTCCTCTGTGTATAAAGATTTAATAAATGTTTCTCTCGTATTCGATTTATCTAGATAGTAAAAATCGAAAAATCAAATCGATTTTATTACAACAGGTAACTAACCAATCCTAACCACTTCCTTAATCACCGATTCCCTGTAATACTTAAAAATATCAAGCAGTAACAGGACTTATTTTTCATTTGCTAGTTCCTTAAACTGTCCACTGTTTGATTCAAACATAAGTTTTAATTATATCAGCCAAAGCTAGAATTTATTGCGAAGTATTAAGGAACAGATATATGTTTTTATTTGCGATTTTTTAATCAGTTTTGATTAATTAATATTCACAATTCACTAAAATTTGAACTTCGGTAAATAAATTGCTTCTTTACTGCCTCAAGGACTATTTCATTGTTGTTATTGATAATTTGCAAACTTTAATTTTTGTTCTTAAAGTCTACATTTGATTAAAATTCGATCAAAATCGTTAGGCCTGATCTTTAAAAAATAGTAATTTGGGGTTTTGTTCTTATTGCAAGGAACCTCAAATTTTGTAGTTATCAAAAATATTTTTTAAAAGATACCGAGATATGCAAATATACTCACACATGCCAAATGAAATTTTGGAACACTTTTCGGTTATAGAAACATCATTTCAAAAACACGATTATCTTTTTTACTCAGAAGACTTCCAAAACAATTATGTGAAATAAATTCGACATTGATTTTTAACAAATTACAAAAATTTCTGTTGTTTTTATATGCGCGAAAGTAAAAATGTGTTGTATTTAGAAGCATTGTAACTAAAGATGATATTATGTTGAGCGTAACATTTTCCAAGATAGACGCTTAGAAAGTCACGCGTGAAGACAATCTAGAGCAACCTCCGTCATAATATTCAAATAACTGAGCTTCTAGCCAGTTCATAAAACTATTCAAAACGTAATTGGAAGCAATAGCAATACCTTATAAACAGTGCCTTCTAATTCCCAAAAGGTATAGCTTACAACCTACATTTGAAATTACATAAAAGATGTTTGAACATTATTCATGGGGGGTTTTTTTTAAATTTCTTTTCATTATACTTGCTTTAGTTTTTTCGTCTTAATTTTATTATAATTAGAGTACCTGAGAAATCAAAAACGAAAAAACAAATAACACTAATTAAAAAATTTGCAACATATGCTATGCAATATCTATACAATATACTATACACTATATACTATATACTATACAATATCTGCTTTAGTTGTATGAGTGACATCCACCTATCTTGCTATTTTTGGAAAAGTTTATTTTTAACAAAAATCGTACCCTTCTCAAAACATAAAACTCCCTACATTTACATCACCGCTATCAATAGGTGGAGAATTTTTATAATGTGTAATGATATTAATTATTTATGATTGTGGTAGATGTTTTTCTCTCCTATGTACATTTCAAAGCTGCATTATTATTTGTTATCAGCGCTGTCTCCCACTCGCACAGCTAAATCGATTCCACTTTAAAACCATTCAAAAAAAAAATTCGATAACAGTAATTTGAAGTTGTTTTATATTTAGTTATAATGGAAAACTAAATCTATTTAGATAGGCATTGAAACTTCCTACTTGACAAGTGCTGATTTAAAACGGCAATATTTAAAACTAATAACTGTAGATAAAACATAAGAGGTGTGGTTAGGCGTGTCCAGTCACTTGATTGGACGACTTTGATAAGAGTATCCGGCAAATGGTGATATCATATGGACAAAACTAAAACTATTTTAACAATAAACGTCACACGTAAAACAGAAGAAAATGTCTTACCTGACTTGCTTCTTGACCAAATATAATTTATATTTGTAAATTTTATATTTTTAATAATTTATATTTCTTTGAATATTTATAGTGTTGTGGCTTGGCTATAAAAAAAAAAAAAAAAAAAAAAAAAAAAAAAAAAAAAAAACCTTTAAATTGTAAATTATTGATAAATGTTTTTCTATTTTAAGCTTTGTTGTTGCTGTCACTTATGTATTTTCAAAGTTTTGTTTGTCAGAATTGCTTCATGTTTTGCTCATGATTCTATTATATTATTAATATAGTATTATTTATACGATAGGTGTTTAATATCTTACACAGATGAATATTTGTCATAAAATGCCAATGTAAATTGAATTGAAGATTCGTTCACTCTGAAATAATATTTTTTAACGAACTGAATCAACAGAGGGCTAAGTGTACGTCATTCGCACAGCTAAAGCGTCTTTATTGTAGGACTGTCTATAAAACAGAAAATAAAGTGGAAGCAGAATCTGTGATTGTATGTGAGAGAGAAAGAAGATATTAGGATGGTTATAAGAGAGACACGGCAAAAGATAGAGTGAGAAAAAAGAGGCAGTCAGTGAGAGATATAGAAAGATACTGTCAGAAAGAGAAAGAATAGAGTCATTGAGGAAGACAAAGAAAGTTAGAAGGACGGAAAGAGATTGAATAAATAGGTAGAGAGAGAGAGAGAGAGAGAGAGAGAGAGAGAGAGAGAGAGAGAGAGAGAGAGAGAGAGAGAGAGAGAGAGAGAGAGAGAGAGGGGGTGTAAGGAGAGATGATAGGAAAGTGAGATAGAGAAAGTGAGAGACTGAGAAAGAGACAGTGAGGGAGAGAGGAATAGAAAGTGAGAGACTGAAAGATAAACTAAGAAAGAGGATTTAGGTGTAAGAACGCTTGAGAGAGATAAAAAACAGTTAGTGTGGGTGTGTAAGAAAGAGGAAGAGAGAGAGAGAGAGAGAGAGAGTTTTGTTATTCAACAAAACTATGTTATCTCAATAGTTAATTAATTTTATGCCTTGTATTATCTCAAGTGTTGAATGTTATATTTCTTTGAGATAACACATGTGTACTTGTACAAAGAGATAACAGAATAAAAATATTTGATGAAAATATTCTAAGTCCCTCAAGTGGCGTACTTGAGAAATAAACTCAAGTACTTTATTTAGCAGAGCAAAACTTCTCTCTTTTTTGTTGTATGTGCAGGCTTGCCCTGCACATATGGGTAGCAGTTTTGCTCTGCTTACTTGCCCTTAGCCTCCGGCTAAAGCTGCCAACTTGCCCTCCAGCAAGTCCGAGGTCCAGTGCCTATACTTACGTAGCCAACGCATAAATGACGTCATCATCTAATAATAATCATGATCTCATGTATACTATATATATATATATATATATATATATATATATATATATATATATATATATATATATATTAAAGATTAAGATAAGATAAGATAAGACAATAAGATAACAAGAGTAGGTACCTGAATATTGGTAACCCTGTATGGTAGCTGCATATTGGCACACCCTTTGTTTTGTGTAAGGTTTTTTTTCCATTATGCGTTGGGCTACGTCGTTGGCTACGTAAGTATAGGCACTGGACCTCGGACTTGCTGGAGGTCAAGTTGGCAGCTTTAGCCGGAGGCTAAGGGCAAGTAAGCAGAGCAAAACTGCTACCCATATGTGCAGGGCAAGCCTGCACATACAACAAAAAAGAGAGAAGTTTTGCTCTGCTAAATTTTGTCAAGTACTTGACTTTATCATATCCACTTGAGGGACTTAGAATATTTTCGATAGAATAAATTATATTTATCAGCTGTTATCCGAACATGTGTTCAACACATGTTTATAGTGAAGTGTTTACTTACCTGTCAATCATTTTTTATGAAGGTTATATGTAATACGTGAACCAATAATAATTGAACACAATTTTATCTAAACCTTGAAATGTGGCCAATCAGAATTGAACACATTTTATTACATACTTGAAAGGCATATGGCATGTTAACATAAATAAAATTGTCAGTATGCATCAGAAGCCCGGCAGAAGAGATCTAGTGGAGATCAGTTCTAAGTGTGTTAGAAATTGTTTTGAAGTTTTCAACTATCCATTGGATTTTTATAGAATGTCAGTCGAAGAATATCAACGTCAGTTTGGTGCAAACGAAACTGAAACAGTGGACATAATATCAAATAATAAATTGAAGAAAAAAAGTGTTGCTGAAGAGAATAGAGATTTTACGAGTTCATTATTGTGTGAAGAAAACATTTCAGAAGAAGAAGGTGACAGTGAACAGCAAATAGGAAATA
The DNA here is from genome assembly GCA_963513935.1 of Aphrophora alni. Classification (NCBI taxonomy): domain Eukaryota; kingdom Metazoa; phylum Arthropoda; class Insecta; order Hemiptera; family Aphrophoridae; genus Aphrophora; species Aphrophora alni. Next base: position 20,641,376 of record OY740777.1, on the reverse strand, counting down.
GGTTGAAGGACAATATTTACAATCAAACAGAGGATTACAATTGACTTGAGCATAGTGCACTAGAAAATCTTCTATTTTCCAATTGTTAATAACATATTTTGTATGCGTTATAGCTGTTTCCACTATTCTGTCTGTCTTTCTGAGTAGTCTGATTCTTTTATTTTCTATTAAAAAAGGAGTTTCAAAAAAGTTGTCCGGTGGACAACAACTGTAGGACATAAGTAATTTTTCTATTTCTTCAACCGTAACTTTTCTACCGTGAGATCTTCCTGCCGGTTCAACTCCTCCTCGATTGTTGCTATCAAGTTTTTGATCTGTTGTCCCAATTTGTTGTCCACCTGTAGATAACTTGTCTGAGGATAGTAGTGACCCGTTTCCACGTGTCTGTTCAAGTTGCACACAATTTTGCCTCGAAAGGTCGAAAACCTCCACCAATTCATATTGTCCTCCGTCTTTGTGGCACTCAGAGGGATCAATTTCAAATCTAACAGGGTATCTCCAAACAACCCCTTCGATTCTAATTTGAATGATTGTTCGTTGCTCTGAACATAAATAGTGGAGCAGGTAGCACCACCCACGGCTGTTGATCTTATCCGATCGTACAGGTTTCCTTGATTTCCCACACCTCTTGTACCAGTTGAACTTTGTACAGTTGCACTGCCTGTGGGTCCATGTACACTCGTGGAGTATGTGGAAGTGGTTGAAGTTCTCAATTTGGTGGAAGGCCATGATGTAGAATTGTTGGTGCTGGTATTTGGTGTTGGAATATTTCTGTGACGATTTCTCTTTGACAATGAATGCGTCAACAAAGCTTTGAACAGAGTCCAAGTCTTGGACTCTACAAATGTCGTGAACAATATATGGTTTGAATCGTCTTCTGCCAATTGTTGTAATGATTGTCCTCCATGGTTCTGAGATACTAGATCCATCCAAATTGTCAATATCTGATACACATTCGATTGAATCTTGTCTTCCGCTTCTTGTAGAGGTACAAATGTTGTCATAGCTTCCATTACTATTTCCAATGTCTTCATTGTTAGTTGAATTGTTAATCTCAAAACCAGAGTTGACAAAGGTATCAATGTTGGTTTTTCCTGTCTCAATGATTGAAAACGATTGAGCAACATTGTGTTTTACATTACCTTGTGTCATAGCTTGAGTAGAGTAGTCTATCTCTGTTCTCGGTGGTATCTTCAAGTCTGTCAGCTTCCTCTGTTTCATTCCAGTCCCGGTCTTGTCCTGATGTTTTCTCACACTCTTCCCCTTCTGCAACAAACTTTTGTGTTGATCCTCCGTTACAAGATTCTCCCGATGTATAGCCCTCATGGCTGCTGATTGGTTGGAAGTATTTTTCTTCGATATATTTGTTATATCTTTTTTAAATTTTTTTACAAAATTCTGACTCCGGTCCTTCTTCTGAGTGTTTTCTCTTTCCCTGCTTTTGTTGATCACACATTTGGTTTCTGTTTCTTTTTCTTCTTCTCCTTCAGATAATTCAATAGGAGCATCCACTTCTTCCTCTTCTTCCAAAACAATATCTTCTAATACTTCTTCACTATTCACTCTTTCTTGGGAGTCTTCTTCACCTTCAATGTCACTTACAATATTGTCCTCCAACCTATTTCCTATTTGCTGTTCACTGTCCCCTTCTTCTTCTGAAATGTTTTCTTCACACAATAATGAACTCGTAAAATCTCTATTCTCTTCAGCAACACTTTTTTTCTTCAATTTATTATTTGATATTATGTCCACTGTTTCAGTTTCATTTGCACCAAACTGACGTTGATATTCTTCGACTGACATTCTATAAAAATACAATGGATAGTTGAAAACTTCAAAACAATTTCTAACACACTTAGTACTGATCTCCACTAGATCTCTTCTGCCGGGCTTCTGATGCATACTGACAATTTTATTTATGTTAACATGCCATATGCCTTTCAAGTATGTAATAAAATGTGTTCAATTCTGATTGGTCCACATTTCAAGGTTTAGATAAAATTGTGTTCAATTATTATTGGTTCACGTATTACATATAACCTTCATAAAAAACGATTGACAGGTAAGTAAACACTTCACTATAAACATGTATTGAACACATGTTCGGATAACAGGTGATAAATATAATTTATTCTATCGAAAATATTCTAAGTCCCTCAAGTGGATATGATAAAGTCAAGTACTTGACAAAATTTAGCAGAGCATAACTTCTCTCTTTTTTGTTGTATGTGCAGGCTTGCCCTGCACATATGGGTAGCAGTTTTGCTCTGCTTACTTGCCCTTAGCCTCCGGCTAAAGCTGCCAACTTGACCTCCAGCAAGTCCGAGGTCCAGTGCCTATACTTACGTAGCCAACGACGTAGCCCAACGCATATTGGAAAAAAAACCTTACACAAAACAAAGGGTGTGCCAATATGCAGCTACGTTACAGGGTTACCAATATTCAGGTACCTACTCTTGTTATCTTATTGTCTTATCTTATCTTATCTTAATCTTTAATATATATATATATATATATATATATATATATATATATATATATATTATACATGAGATCATGATTATTATTAGATGATGACGTCATTTATGCGTTGGCTACGTAAGTATAGGCACTGGACCTCGGACTTGCTGGAGGGCAAGTTGGCAGCTTTAGCCGGAGGCTAAGGGCAAGTAAGCAGAGCAAAACTGCTACCCATATGTGCAGGGCAAGCCTGCACATACAACAAAAAAGAGAGAAGTTTTGCTCTGCTAAATAAAGTACTTGAGTTTATTTCTCAAGTACGCCACTTGAGGGACTTAGAATATTTTCATCAAATAATTTTATTCTGTTATCTCTTTGTACAAGTACTCATGTGTTATCTCAAAGAAATATAACATTCAACACTTGAGATAATACAAGGCATAAAATTAATTAACTATTGAGATAACATAGTTTTGTTGAATAACAAAACACTTGAAAAGGAGATAGGAAATAATTATTTTTGTTAACACATATTTTAATTTAATACATATATTTTTTCAAAACTATAATTTTCTCTACAATAAAAATATTGGTTATTCTAGTACATTATTTTCACTATTTCTAATAAATTGTTTAGATTTTAACAATTGTTTTTCTAAAATTGTATAATTAAACTTTTTATTACCAACTGACCAAGCCATAGCGTAACCTATTGCAATTGGATTGATTTTTTTTTTACCACCCTCCACCCAATGGGAATATGGAAACCACTTGTAAGTTTCTACTCTATTCAAAAACTCATCATTGGAGGGAAATATATGGTTATTTGATGTAATGAAAACAGGTGTAGGACATATTGCTGTATCTGATTTGAATTTTACAGCAACATGTAATGTATCACCTGCTAAAAGCCTCTTTATGTTGTCCCAACGACCGGGATCTAATTTGGCTTCATCCCAATTTATTACTCTCCTACCATGACATTCTGCCATACTGAATCTTTCAAACTTACTTGGGTTTCTCATATTTCCCCTATTGATAAAGAAATAAGTTAAACTATCTACAAAATAGGTTTTCCCACTATTACTACCTCCCACAATGAAAACACTATTTTTTTTACCGTTAGACCTATCAGCTACAGAAGCAAGTTTTTTTAAAAATAGTTTTACATATTTAGTTCTACGAAATTGAAACAAAAGTAAATTAAACATATGATACATAGAATCTACAATGGAAAAATATACAGAATCAAATTCATCATAATTTTCTGATAAACGTCGCGTACAAATATTTATTAATATTTTTACTTTCTCACATAAACTTAGTTTAAAGAAAGTAAGGTACAAAAATAAATGTCTGTTTCTACGGATTTATCAGTTCTTAAGAACGGAGTCAAAATGTGGATTGATGTCAGTCTGAGGTCTGTCGTAACCACACGAGAGTACTAGTTTTATTTTAGACCATAGACATGTTTTGACAAGTGCTTTCATTTTTTGATAACTCTAAATTCGGAGTAGCCGCCGCCAAAAAAAAAACTTAACAAATTGGCGGTGAGCTGTTTAATTTTTAAAATCGGCAGTAACCGAGTGTGTATATATAAGTTTTGAAGTGTTTTGAGTCCAAAAATGTAATTAATAGGAGTTTTGTCTGTCTGTTTTCTGTACAAACAATTTCTCTCGGTACTCTAAAAATTTATAAAATTTGTTATGTGGGCGTATGCTGCCTATAAAATCTTCTTTTTTCTTTAACTTGAAATTTGGAAGTAGCTGTCATAAGACAAAATCGTATTCCTCGCAATCTGCTCTAAAAAAGTCTTTTCATGAGCCACAGTTAAAAAGAGGACATGAAAAATGCATGCGGTTATAAAAGTTTGATATTATAAATTGTACAATACATTTCCAAATTATATTTTTTGACAGTAACTTCTCTTACAGGTGGAGGGTTCGTACGATTACATGCAGACTTGAAATCTACAAATTTTTATCTAATTTAGTGTGTTAGACAGAACAACACACGTAATATAAACAAAATCTTATTAAAATGGCTGCCATTTTAAATATTTTAATTACATTTTTCTGAATAGGGATTTATATAACCAAACTATAGTCCCCATATAACAAATTTCTTGTTTTTCATGGCCGCTATCGTGCTTACGTAGAGGCGACAACGACTACGTCAAAGGACATCTCGAAACTCACTTTTAAGCTTTCCTGAAGACATGAAACATGAAGATGAGCAAAAATTGGAAGTACAAGTTTGCGTTTACCAAACTTGCCCTATACTTTCATATACTGGGTAAGTAATATTCTTAAACTCAACCATCCATACAGAAATGATGAAACTCTAGGAAGTCTGATCAAATAAAAGGAAATATACGAATTCCAACAACATATTTATTTAGTACAAGATGACGTTTCAAACACTACGTAATCATCTTCAGTTTATATGTATACCTAGTTTGTCGAACAGAACTTAAAAAGGTTAGGCTAAAGCTTCTGCATTTGATGATTGAATTTCCCTCAAATGTTGCTTATTTAAAGGAAATAATTTGTTTTATTTAGTTATACATATTCATTCCCTTTCTTACCCCCTCTCCCCAAAAGTTATTCTCTATGACGCACATTTAAACCCATTGACCACTTTTACGCACTTTTTACGTCCATAACATATCTCTGTCTCCCTCTCTCAATTAGTTTTACTGATGGTTCTAATTCAGCCCCTATAAAAAACATTATACAATTCAGAATGAAGCGGATATTGATCCTGAACTGAGAGGAAAGTAAATATAGTCGAATATAGAACCCGAGGGATGTATTAAACATGACTTCAGAGATTACCTTTTATGACCGAAACGTCAGAGCGAAAATCAGAGAGAGAGAGAGAGAGAGAGAGAGAGAGAGAGAGAGAGAGAGAGAGAGAGAGAGAGAGAGAGAGAGAGAGAGAGAGAGAGAGAGAGAGAGAGAGAGATGATTACTGAAGATGATTACGTAGTCATTGAAACGTCATCTTGTACTAAATAAATATTTTATTGGAATTTGTATATTTCCTTTTATTTGATCAAACGTCCTGGAGTTTCATCATTTCTGTAGGGATGGTTGGGTTTAAGGTTATTACTTATCTAATACTTACTTTGGTCCAATGACAGCTACTTCAAAATTTCAAGTTAAAGAAAAAAGAAAATTTATAGCTAACATACGCCTACATAACAAGTTTTATCAATTTTTAGAGTACCGAGAGAAATTGTTTGTACAGAAGACAGACAGACAAAATACCTAATAATAATTAGTTTTTTGGACTCAGAGCACTTCAAAGCTGATATATTACACATTCGGTTACTGCCGATTTAAAAAACTTAGCAGCTCACCGCCAATTTGTTAGGTTTTTTTTGGCGGCGGCTACTCCAAATTTAGAGTAATCAAAAAATGAAAGCACTTGTCAAAACATGTCTATGGTCTAAAATAAACTAGTACTCTCGTGTGGTTACGACAGACCTCAGACTGACATCAATCCACATTTTGACTCCGTTCTTTAGAACTGATAAATCCGTAGAAACAGACATTTATTTTTGTACCTTACTTTCTTTAAACTAAGTTTATGTGAGAAAGTAAAAATATTAATAAATATTTGTACACTTGACGTATATCAGAAACGTAAGAGATTCTAAAGCAAAGCCTGTGTTGAGACATTTTGTGTAAATTCAGTAGAGTTTAGTTAAAATAACATTATGTGGTTGTATGCTTTTATTGAAAATTTACATTTTATATTTAGTTATTATAAATTCTAGAAATGTTTATAAATGTAGGAAGGAACTGACAGAGAATTTTCAATTGATCTGTCATTTAAGGTTGAATGTACATTGAAGTATAGCAATAGCTTCGGTATTACATCACAGGATTAAGAAATCCCTGCTGGTTCTCTGTAAATCATTGCACTGAACAAGTTGATCCGACTTAGGAACCAGATTACGTCATGAAACTCCCAAAGGACAGAGTGATACGTTGGCAAAGATATTAAAGGAGGCTATAACTGTCTTTAACTGATTATAGAACATTCGTTTTAGTAAATTACTTGTACATAAAGAACATTCGTTTTAGTAAATTACTTGTACATACAGAACATTCGTTTTAGTAAATTACTTGTACATACACACAACACACTCACACACACATACACACACACACACACACACACACACACACACACACACACACACACACACACACAAATATACATAACCCCAAATACAAATCAAGTTCAAAATTGTTCAATGACTAGTTTCGGACGTATTGATTAAAAACGGCGAAATAGAAAGTGCCTCGTGGTATAGTTTGAAATTCAGAAATTGACAAACATTACTTAGACAAAATTTCAGTGTAATATGAACATTTGTAATCCTAAACAATGTGTCAAATCGAAATTAAAAGAAAATTTTGATCCGTGGAACCAAACCAAACCAAGGAAATGGATTGCTAGGGGACATTTTGGAATTGCCGTTTTAATAGTCACGGCCTGAAACATACAGAACATTCGTTTTAGTAAATTACTTGTACACACACACACACGCGCGCGGGCGCGCGTGAAGCTCTAAGTGGTATTTATATATATATATATATATATATATATATATATATATATATATATATATATATATATATATATATAAACACACTCATACACATGTTTAATTTTATGTTCTATATACTTGTTGGAGCCCCTGACTCCCCGGCTAGTAAAACTAAAAATGATATCATAATTATTACAACATCAATCAAATTAAGATTTCAACGAGATACTCAGCGATGTATCGTGATATTGGTACTGGGAAATCTCTTATTGTGGCTAGATAATGTATAAACTATTTTGTGTAGACCGAAGAACAGAATATCTTCCTTAGTTTTAGATGTTTTTTCCGACCTTGGAGTAGAGTATATGGGACTGGTTACACCAGAATACTACAGAAGTATTTGTCAATTTAATTAACTGAAAATAAAACTAAACATAATTACTTCGGTTTATCTAAGTGACATCTTTGTACTTAACTCATCTTTCTGTCTTTACTTCCTGACTATTCTGAAGGTTAATTTACAATAGTCCATTTTGACTGAGGTGTGATCTGGCAACCAGAATGTCAAGGCTGTAAAAATTAATTTCAAAATAAAATCATTTAAAGAATTTATGAAATATTTCCCGAAATATAAACACTAACTTCTAATTCTCAATTTTTATAACAGATTGCAAACATTATTAAAATTTATAATGTTCTTTAAAAAGAAAAAAAACTTTGTTCGATAATTAATTGTAAGGAATTTTAAAGTTTTTTTCATTGTCATTCAATTTTTATGATTCTCAAATTGTATATTTTGTAAAGTAGAAGATAATGTTTTCAACCAATTATATTCAACTTCCTCATTTTAAAATGACCGCATAGTTCTTAAATTACAACCCTGTATTCTTTAGATCACACTCCAACACTTTCATTCTCTTTTTTCTTTCTTAAGTCCAAACATAACAACATTTCGAGTATGTCTCTATATAGACTTCCTATGTGAAATAATCTCTAAAGTCATGTTTATACATTCCTCAGATTTTCTATTCAACTACCTCTACTCTGATTTCAGATCACCTTCAATTTCTCCGCTTCATTCAGAATTGATTCCTTGCTGATATCTTGAGGAAAGTGAATTGAAAACTATCAATGTGGGTAATTGGTGAATTTCTATATTAAGGGGGGGGAAACTTAAAATCAAATTCTATATAATTTTAAGATTTATAATGTTTTCTCTTATAAATAAATCGATTAATTTAAATAACAATCACGTCTATCTTATAAAATGTACTTATTTATTTATTTTGTTATAAAGATTATTTTAACGAGTTCCTTCTAGAGAGAACTATGCACAATTTTGTATGTAAAAAATAAAGCTCTCTCAAAATTTATTATGTAAAATTTTTACATTGAATGAACTACTTAGTTTAATTTTCTACAAATACAATCATTACTTACTTGCTATATGAAAATATTTGAATTTTTACAATTTTAGATTATATTATATTTTGATTTAATTACAGATTTTCAATTTAAGTACCGTAAGATCCATATTTCAGCTAAATTTTAATAAAGGAGTTTTTAAATTTTAAATCATACCGTTTCTTATAAATACTTACCATTACATTTATTTGAGTTATTCTGAATTTAATTTGATTTTATTAAAATGTATTCGACTTTGAGTTTATTTTAGATTTACTTGTTGTGATTTGGTCTTATCGGCATTAAATTTATTTTAAGTTAATTACAGTTTTAGTATTAAATAATTTTGGATATGAGATCTCTCTTAAATAAATTTGAAATAACAAAATACCCACATAATTTTTACAGTTTCTATTCGCATACACTGTTTTTTCTTGATAATTTTTAATCTTTTTAATTTTTAACACTTTATTTCGTTTTTTTTTTTTTATGACTTTGAAGTGTTTAATTACTTTGATTTTGGAACTTGTTTCAATTTTGAATCTTATTACTTTTTATTACTGATTTTGTATTATGTCTTGTTGCTTTAATGATTGTAAATTTTCATGTTTTCAAGCGTCACGACCATCTGTTTATTGCCACGCTTAGTAATTTTCAATTAACTTTGTTTTTCTATTGACTTCATTCGTTAATGTATCGCTTGTTGATTGGATTCTTTCCTTTATAAACTATTTGAAGTTGCTTGCTTGTACTAGAGACCACAGATGGGAATAATCATGGTTTTATGTGTAGCTTGCTTATTTCCCTGGGAACTTTAGTTCAATGAACCATAGACTTGACACATGTCTTTATTGAAACTTAAACTTGCCCTGCACTCTTGTACGTCTTTACTGAGTTTTATTTTAATGTCAATTGTTTATAGTAATGTGTTTAAAGATATACTACTTTTTTATTTATCTCTAACAATGTATATATTTTGTAAAAAAGTAAAATATAAAGATATTTTTTGAAATATATATTAACCTTCAATAAATATATGTTCATTAAGTTTTAACTAAATCAAGTTCTTCTGGGACGTAGATATGAATTTTATAAAATGTAAGAAGACATTAATCAACTTTGTAAATATTTGTAAGTAAAAGTAATATAGTATATTGTTAATAATAATTAAATGTACTTATTAATAAGACAAAAATTTATCATTATGAAAATAAATTATATAAGAAATATACTATTTATAATAATCAAACAAAAAATATAGATATTCAAACATTTATTAAGAGGTACATACATAATTGAACAACCACACAATTAAAATAATACTTTTTAGTAAGAAAAGACTTAAACTTAAAACAACAAAAACAAGTCAAATAATTTTAAAAGCTCCTTTTCAAAAACATATTTCTCTAATAATTCAACTCTTTCAGGCATCCCGTGTGTTTTTTTACAATAAGAGTACAGATTTTCAGCCCCAATTTAGATGCTGAGCTGTGACTCAGAGATTTGTTATTAACAAATTCTATTCTGATTTCCGTCAACATTGAGCAAACGACTAAGAATTGTTGGGCGTCTTCCTCTTCTTATAAATTGAAAAGAGGGCAATGGTTTTCTCTCTCAATAAAGATTATCTATTCAAATAAATTAACTCAACTCTTGCCTTGAACAACTAATCGACTATCAAAGATTTTCCTTCACTACATATATATTTGTTTTATAATCTTAATTATTGTTTCTATAAGCCGAAACTCTGGCTGTTATTACGACGAAATTCATATTTCAATCTCAAGTCAAATTCCACAGATTCCAAGATGCGATTGATTTTAAGAACATTTTCCAAGAAACAGGACAAAGCGAATCTTAATATTTAAGATTTAAATAGATTTACAAGAAGGAATGTTGCTTGAATTAATTTAACGTTTATAATTTAAACAGGACAGAGGTATCCATAGTGCTTATACATATTTATCCATCTTACATAGCAAATCATTTACCTTATTATTTTTATTGTAAAAAATATTGATACCGATGATCATCGAATAATACAAATTATTGTTATTGCTTTAAAACATATGTTTGAACGAATCGTATTGTAAGTTGTTTTACTCACTTTTTATTGTTAGTATAAAAATATAAACACATGATGATCGATATTTTGTAAAAAGAACTACATTAATAGTGATATTTCATTTGCATTAATGTTTCTGCTGTAACACCATCTTAAGGATACATTAAAGACAGCTTTATCGAACAATTTTAACGTATAATCGAAATAATGTTTCAAACATTTCAGAAGTCGGTAGATTACCTTAGGATTGCTTGAGTTAGTAAGTTTTAGCGTTTATTAATCGTCTCTGATATCCGCTCTGACGTCTCGGTTATAAAAGGTAATCTCTGAAGTCATGTTTAATACATCCCTCGGGTTCTATATTCGACTATATTTACTTTCCTCTCAGCTCATGATCAATATCCGCTTCATTCTGAAATGTTTTTTGGTTCAAACCTTTTTGTATATACTTTTAGCAATTTAACATCAACACTTTTAATTCATATGATTCTGTAAGGTATTACAACTGTATGGTTTCTAGAGACAAATAACTACTTTTTAACACTTTTTACAAATGTTAGTTTTGAACATAGATTTAGTTATATTAAATGTCAATATTAGATTCTACGTCATTCAATATTAAATAGTTTTTGGATTGCTACATTACTATGGCTTCTCAATCAAACAATTCATAAATTGTACAAATAAGAAATTTATAACTCGAAACGAATCTGTGGACGTTTTGTGTCCCGGTAAACGTTTTTGTTGATTATTATTTATGCTAAATAAATACATGTGTACGTATTAAATAAATACAGACGTTTTCAAAACAGAAATAACTGAAGTTTCAATTTATATACTGATTTATATAATTTAAATGATGTGCATAATATATTTGTCACTTATATTTTGTTTTTGTTTTTTGTCGGTCTATTGGCTTTACTTCATTCTCATTGGACTTACGAAAGCCTAATGCATTTATAAGCTCTAATTGAATGCAACTGGTTTCAAAACCGTTCACTTTGGAGTTACTAAGTCTGAATTACAATTAGTTAAACATGCGTGTTCAATTATGTCATACCGCTGTCTACTTGGGTTCTTCAAGTGTTTAGTATAAATTTATTACAGAAATATAAACACCTGTAATAAAAGGAATGGAAAATAAATAATAAATAAATATCTGTCAAATTTCCCAAATAGGCTATATTTTACTGTTTAGTTCTATGTGATTCGCTAGAACAAAATGGTAATACGGCTTCAAATTGGCGGTTATTTCCGAAGTTACTTCTTGCATAGGTATTACGTTAGGTTGTCGGCTCTATTCTGCAGTTTAGTGTTTTGTATATTTACAAGATCGAAGTTGGAATTATTTTAAAATTCCAAATGAAGACGATACTTTAGATTTCAAATTTATGATACTTTAAATTTCAAGGATAAATGGCCACACCTTTTAAAATTATTATTATTGTTCGAAATTCCGATTAAATTTACGCCTTAAAGTAGATTTTTTAATTCGATGGATATGACTTGATATATTGTCGGGATGTTTAAAAATGATAGTGGTATGGAACAGTTTCTCGGTAGGCTTCTTATATAGGACCTATATGAACTCATTTTTTTTCAGCTTTGTGGTCTGTATATATTGATATCAAAGCTGATGTAACAATTGAGCAAACAAACAAACAAAAAATCAAACGAAATTTGCGTCCTCACAGCGTATTAGCTACGTATAAATAATTCTTATTTTAAAAAAAAACTACAAAGTCTTAAATTAAATGTAAAAACATTATGTAATTGAGTCCTTTAAAACTCCAAGTAATCGCTATTCACAGTTTACTCAGTCATAAATTAATATCCTCATGTTGTTTATTATTGAGGAAACTTCAACTTTAAATCAACAAAGAAATTCAGTCAAACATCCACAAAAATGAGCAGAAACTAAACACAGTGTGCGTCGCTATTTTCCTTAACGTCTCTCGGGACAAAGGAAAACAAGATGTAATATTTCTGTATCACTTAGGCTAATTTGTAGTGATCTATGTCCCATGGGAGATACATTGAAGTTCTTCAAATGGAATTTGGTAGATTAAAATAAAATATTTTCAATTATAGGGCGTCCACATTCGATTTAATAGTTTTACAATTATTTCGGAACCTTTTTTACTTGGTATTTTCCGCACAATGGGTGATTACTTTTCATATATGCCTAAATATTTTAGCGAAATCGGCAGAGCTGATGTTGAGACATAACGTATTTATATGGTCGATTGTATTTGTGTACTATAGTCAATTTTTGTTTTTGTAATGATGAACAGGCGTTTTTGTAGAGATGTCTAAACTGTTTTGGTTTGGGTGTTACAGTTTGTGTTCTTTTCTTATGGTATTTACTCCCAGATTTGGAATTATCATGAGAATAATTATATTAAAACAAACCTAAAAACTGGCAAAACGTACCTAAATGCATTTTAACCATTTGATTAAAATCGGTTCTCGCAAAGTTGTTATTCCTTTTATTTTTAGACAAAATCATATTTTACCCTCCTACATACCGTTACAAATTTCTAAGAAATAAATGTAGTTATACAAAATATTAATGTCAAGTTATTTGCAAAATTATCTCTTTTTGACTCTTTTGTATACAATACGAGAGAGGGAATATTATATATATAAATTCAATGTTATCAACTTCAAGCTTGCTGTCTAAGGGACTATAACGAAGCATTATCAAATATTTTAATACTGTTTCAAAATCAATTCATTTTGCTTACTTCTCAAAATATGTTACAAAGACTATTGAAAAAATGGTAGACCAACTAATTGCTTTTTATATCAACAACAATATTGAAATGACAATAATATGTGTTGTTTTATATATATGTTTATGTACCTGTCAAAATTATAATGTACTTTTCATTACAGATATAGATGTACTTTTATTAAATCTAATAATAGAAATTGTATTGAATCAATGGTCTACCTGTAAAATATGTTTACATCATAAATGTCATCTGTCTGTAATATGTAATTTTTTTTAAAAGTGGTATGATTCATGAAAACTTTTAAAATGAGTGTACTTAAATTGTGATTATAATCGCTTCTATGGTAATTAGGAGATGACGATTATGACACTTACAAGTAATTTGAAATTTGAATCCTAGTTGATGGTTAAGAATAGTTGAAACAAATATATTACTATTAATTCATTTCGAAAGTTGCTAATGGACGGAGACTTATATAAATCTCGAAAGTAAATGATGAGAATTACAAGTGAAAGAATACATGCACAAATCATGATAGAGAGTTTGTATATCTATAGATTTGTTGAACTTATCAGCGATGTAAATATTGATCAAAAATAATAATAACATATTTAATATTTAGTTGAAGTTATGACTACAAATCCAATTGATAGGATCGGACCACATTTCATAGTAAAATGTTTGTGTATTTATGTACTTATTTTTAACTTATCATCAATGTAAAATCGTTTACAATAATAATAAGTGTTATTAATTTAAGTTTAAATTATGGCAAAAATACAAGTAATAGGATCGACGCAACTTTCATATTAATTTTTTTTTTAATTACCGACTTGTGTAACTTAATAGCAATGTAAATAAACTTCAACAACAATAATAAGCTTTAGAAATTATTACGAGTGATGCAAGTGACGGATCGGCGCACATTTCGTAGTAGAGTTTTTGTTTTTGTATATTTACAAAGTTGTTTATATTGTAACCAATATAAAAAATATTCAACAATAATAATAAGTTCAACAAATAAACCGATAAATTATGACCAGAGATGCAAGTGATAGAGATTCAGTGTACATTTCATAGTATATTTACAGACTTGTTTAAAATGTCATCAATTTAAATAAATTTCAACAATAATAATTAGTACGATTTACACTAAAGACCGAAGGTACTTGGTAGAACTCCATTATAATGAAAAAACAAACACAATATTTAGTAAATTCTACAATTTTATTTAGTCTTGCCGACCATGGTTTTGCCAGCAACGGCATTTACAAGGCAGCTTAACAAAGACTAAGGAAGATATTGAAACCTGACATATAATAAAACAAAAAAGAAAAACAGTTACTTAGCTAAAGGGGGGGAGGGAGTAGAAAGGAAACATGTGGTCATAAGGAAGACAATGGTTTTAACAAAGGTGAGTTTGACAAAAATTCTAAACCACCTTTAAAATTTGAGTTTGGTAAAATTGATCATTGATTACCAGTTTGGAGTCTTTACAAAATATTCTCCTAACCTCTAACATTTCTAATGAATTTAATTTCCTACTTTATGCATTGACATGGAGAATCTCAAACTTAAAATTATTGAAAAAATGAGACACTAAATGAGTTTTTAAATGATTGTCAGTAAACGTAGGTTTCCTAAAAATACTGAAACTATGATTACCATTTTTAATGTTTATAGTGAGGTCTAGAAAAGTTATTTGATTTTGTAAACCGATTTCCATAGTGAATTGTATTGCCTCATTAATAGAATTCAAATAATTAAACAGTAATAATTGAAGCTGGTAGTCAGATCCTTCAAATAAACATAAAACATCATCTACATAATCTATACCAGTATTTAATGTTAGCCTTAAATCGGTTATTACTGTCAAAGAGTGTTGATTCAAATTTGTCCATACAAATCTTAGCTAGCAATGGAGATAAGGGAGACCCCATTGCCAAACCATCGATTTGAGCAAAAACCTTGTTTAGAAATTGAAAATAATTTTGATCGAGACATACTTTAATTACATTAATCAGCTGGAGAGTTCACATATTAATCCAGATATCATTGTTTTCTGTGAAACGTGGGTTTATGATGATGAGGTTAATTAAAAAAATAATAAATGTGAGAAAATTACAATATGTTTAGTAATTGCAATAATAATTATCGTGCTGGTGGGGTGGTAGTGTATGTTGGACACTAGTTGTCTTGTAGAAGGTTTGGTATATCAACTGTTTACTCTGCATACTGTGCGTTGTTATTTCTCTCTATACTTCAGACTGAGATAACAATAATGACCATTTTTAGATTACATCATCAGCCTGTTGATACTTTCCTTTTATTATGAGCTGTTGTTATAAATGAGAAGGAAAAGTTTAAAATAACATAAAGAGTTAACATTTTTAGTAATTAGGGTATTGATTGTGAAAATATATAAATCATTAAGTTGTTTTATGTGTAAGGTTAATTAGTTGAATCCCTCATTATTAATGTTTTTAAAAAAAAAATGCTATATTGGTAAGAGTGTCCTACTCTTACCAATATAGCATTTTTTCTATATAGTATATAATATATATAGTGTTTATGTTTCTGAATGTATAACATTCATATGTTTCATGAAAAGTGTGTAAATAATGATTCGTGTATGCAATAATAAAAAAGAGAGATCTGACCCAAGTCTAGATGAATAAAAATGTATATCCAAGTTGCAAAAATAACCTAAATTTTGTTTTACTATCTTGCATTATAATATCTTCTGTATACTCCAATAAAAATTAACAATTTGTATTAACAAAAGTTTATTTTGGATTTCAGAAATTTGGGAATGGCATCGGACTGTCTTTTTAAAAGTCCTACGACTGTTGGAAGAAGCTACAGGTTCTCCTCCTACAAGCAGAGTTAGCTTTGCTTCTCCAATGTAGCAGAAGTCGAGACAGTAGAAATGTAAGTATTAATTAAATTTTTTACATTGTTACAAATAGTTTCCATGAATTTTACTGAGACAAACTTTAAACAAACTGCTACATTTTTGGGAACGGTGTTGTTTGGAAAATTATTGTATACGTGAAATAATGTTCCACGACTAATACATGTACTTTTATTCTCGGTTGATAAAGTTAATTTGGCTAGTAAACACTAGATCTAACTTCAATACAAAAATCGTAAAACTATTCTTCATATTTAATGTCTACATCTCTGAAGTCCAAGTAGAGATTGGAATTATCAATGTATTTCAGTTTTACATTTCAAGAAATAATTTTACTTTTTATCAAATTAAGCTGTGATCAGGATTCTTAATTCTGAAAATTATTTTTCTATTTCATTTCTTGACAATTTTAAATTCTCTCAAATATATAATCATTCCAGAATGCAGAACATTCTATTTTATGGTTGTAAGTAACGCGATTCAGTCAAATATTGTATTCTATTTTTTTACGAGGATCTTCGGAAACCAACCTCTGTTTTTGTCTAGAGCGAGAAGTAATAGGGGTAACAGCACCACTCCTGTGGTACTGTGTACAGTAGCTCAGTGCGCGCCCAGCTGTGCTAGTGGTAAGGTTATGTTGCTGTTTGTTTGCCTTTAATAATAGCCATTCAAAATAAGTGCTGTAATAGAAAACTTTACGAAGTGCAAAGTGCATGCTGTATTAATATTTCTGATGGAAAAAAATTGTCAGCGGCAGCCACACACGTGAACGGTCAAACAATAACGAGTGAAGATATATTCATCAGTAGGTTTGTTTGTTTTAGAAGAACAAACATTTAAGACGAGGGAAGAAGTGGTTGGTAATTTGTAGTTAGTAATGAACTAATTTAGGAAATTGTCCTGAAAAATCAGCCTTTCACAATATGCAAAGTTTCTAAACAATTCCACCGACCAATGTTACCAGAGGTTCGATGTTCAGTGGGTAACGAAAATTCTCTCCGAATATTGGGCTCTGTTTTAGATTTCGTTGAAATACATATACTTTTAAACTACGATCCTAAATAAAAAATAGTGCCAACATTTTAAAACTTCTCAAATCTCTGCCAAATCTTCAATTTTTCTACTCTGAATGAGAAGGAAATTAATGAACCTTAATTATGTCAAAAATTATGATGAAATAATTATAATTTTACATAACAAATTCATATGAGCTATTATTTTTATTTAATTTAACAAAAAACTTTAGAAATCACCATCTTTCGTAGATTGGTGGCATATATATAAGTACTTCGATTTTCTCTAACCACAGTTATGTACAGTTTATAAAGATGTTTGTGTTTAAAACCTTCAATACTTACTTAAAATTCATTGTTTATGTCTCCAGTTGCAATATAGTTGAAACTAAATATAGTATACTTATATAAACATATATACATATACCTGGTATTCCCGTCATGCAACTTTTGTTGTAGTTTACACTACGCGTTTCGAGAACAGGTTCTCATCTTCAGGTGAAATTATTTTACTCACATGTGAGCACGTCAAACAAAAATAAATAGTACAAGCACACACACATACACACAAAACACAACATAAAATATCGCACTGCACATTATTATAAAATTGTATAAAAATGTTACATTGTATGTAGGTCTACAACTTGTCATTGCCGCGGTCAATCGTCAACTAAACGAGAATGTCCGTTATCTCTTGCATCATGATTTTTTGTGTCCATATGTTGATATAGCAGTATTGTACAAACTATTAGATTTGAAATACAATTGTTCGTTGAGTAGTGCATCATTATGTTCTATGTTCGCCTTATAAATCTCATACTCCTCCAAAGCGTTCATCAGTCGACCTTTGTTGCATAATTGCAGAGGGATTAAATTAGTCGATAAATTATCATACACATGTCTACTATCAATCAAATGTAATGTATATTTTGACTTATTCTGTGCAATATCATTTTTGGGTAAGTGTTCCTTAAATCTGTCCCTGAATTTTCTACCAGTTTGGCCAATATAAAACTTATCACAATCACTGCATGTTAGTTTGTAGACACCAGAACAGTTGTCAATGTTTTTTATGGTTTTCGGTTGCAATATTTTCTTTATATTGTTGTGAGTTCCTAAAGATACAGTTACATTAAGCTTCTTGAATACGTTTTTAAAAAAAAATTGGTAATATGTTGGTGTACTCAGCAGATACGAATTTCAATTGTTTGATTTCTTTATTTTTGTTATTATTTAAGTGCTTATGAATTAATCTATCAACTATTGTTGTGCAATATCCATTCATATTTGCAATGTGCTTGATGGTTTGCACTTCTTCAAAATAATCTGGTTCATCCATCGGTATGGTAACCAAACGGTGTATAAATGAATTAAAGGCAGCCATTTTTGTTACCACGGGTGATATGAGTCAGCGTGAATGACTATATCAGTAGTGGTAGGTTTTCTGTATACTTTAAATTTCAGATTACTTATGTGTTTTGTGTTTTATGACCATTAGTTCGAGAAAGTTGATCCTATGATTATTTTTCTCCATTGTAAACTGTATTTTAGGGTATACTGTCGAGGTAATTATGCAACATGTCTAGTTGTCGGGTTGTTCTATTAAATATTAAAAATGTATCATCTACATATCTTTTGTAAAATACTATCCGGTTGTGATATTTATTGTTGCTTGTCAACAAAAAGTTATTTTCGAAATGGTTAAGATATATTTCTGAAAGTAGAGAACTTAATGGGGATCCCATAGCCAAACCTTCACTCTGTATATAATACTTGCTATCAATATCAAAATAGTTCTGCTTTAATATTATGTTCAATAACTCGATGATTTGGGTAATGGTATTATTACTCATTTTCCCGGTTTTAATGATGTTATCCTTTAGGATACATATAGGATCAATGATTGTAGCATAAAAAACAGTTTTGAATTTGTCGATGATACCAAGAATATCGCAATTAAACAGAACTACATTTTGGCTTCGTTTGATATCGTGAATTTATATACCAACATACCGATTCAAGAAACCATATGTATTAAAACCTCATCAAAATTCTCGTTTCAAATGCAATACTTTTTTATTAAATGCTCGTAACTCTGTAACTATTCATCCAAATATCTCGGAACGGTTTAAGATACCATGCCACATCCTTCGCCTATAATCCTTTACTGTTACAAGGAAGTAAAATTTTGGGTCTGTATCTCCCAATCTGGCATGTTAGAGCGAAAAGCCTATGAAAATTATTTGTTTGTTTATTTAGTTTAATATACGAGTATGAGTTAATGTAGTTTAATATTCTTACCTTGATTATTTTTAAGTATTTACAGATTTTCTTATAGTTCTCTTTTTTTGTTTCAGAAGATACGATGAACAAACAAGATACACATATGAAGATACACATATGTAAACAAGAGTTTAGTGTTGTGTTTGGTTTTATGATAGTGGCGAAACAAAAATTATATAGTTTTATGTCAATGGTTTAATGTAACTACAAGTGGTTATGTAGTAAGATGTATTATATAAAAATTATTATATACCAATCATTGCATGTACTAGGAAGAAAAAAATTGTAATCATAAAAATTGTTTAATGAATAAATGTATAATAATAGAAAAATGCCTTTTTAAATTTATTGAGTTATTCCTAACACATTTCCTGTTTCTTACAGAAAAAAGTTGTTTTTCAGGGAGAAAAATTTTGCAGGAAATGTATGGTAGACTGCTGTACTTTCCAACCATATAAACTGAGAAAATATTTGCTTGGTTTTTTGTCTGGTAAAAGGCAGCACTTTCCACAACATAAAAATTGTGAAAGTTATTGCATCGATTATTCTAAGGTAGAATGCAGCAATTTCCATAAAAAAAATAAAATAATTCCAGACCTCTTAAAAAACTTATATTCGCCTGATACTTTGAAAAGTTACAAAAACCTGTTATCCAGTGAATAGAAGTTGTTAGGTCTATTGGGATTGAAATATTAATGGTAACTCTAAAAAATGGAATTACAGCAGCATAGACCTCTTTTAACATTATATTCTTCTGATACTTTTTAAAAGACACAAAAACTTGATACCCAGTGAATAGAAGTTGTTAGGAGGTCAATCGGTTATGAAATACGCATAGCAACTCTGATGTTTGAATCACAGCTTCTTTGTGCTACCTCCTTTAAGATTATATTCTCCTGATACTGCGGTAAACCGACTAAATCCTGTTATCAGGTGAATACAATTTGATAGGCGGTCTATCTGAATTTAAACTGAATCACAATTAACATCCACCTCCTTTAAGTTTATATTCTCCGAATACTACGGTAAAACGACAAAATCCTATTATCAGGAGAATATGATTTGTTAGGTCTATCTGAATTGAAAACTGAATCAAAGTTTACATCTACCTCTTTTAACATTATTTTTTCCTGATATTGAGGTAAAACGACAAAATCCTGTTATCAAGTGAATATGATTTGGTAGGAGGTCTATTTGAATTAAAAACCGAATCACAGTTAACATCCACCTCCTTTAAGATTATATTCTCCGTATACTTACGTAAAACGACAAAATCCTGATACCAGGTGATTATGATTTGATAAGAGGTCAGTAGAGACGGGGATATTTGAGGATAAAAGTGTTGGAGGTGACCACGTGACTTAAACCCCGCCCAATGACTCTCTACCTCCACTCTTACCCCGCCCCTTTCCCCCTCCCCCTCAACTCTTTCCCCTCTCTTCCAATTTTGCCCCGCCCCTTGCCTATCCTCCTTTTCTTTTCCCTCGCTACTTGCCTATCCCCCCCTTTCATGCCCCGCCTTTTGATTCATGGCAACTCTGATAATTGAATCAAAGTTGCATTGACCTCTTTTAACATAATATTCTCCTGATACCTTGAAAACTTACAAAAAACATGTTATCCAGTGAATAGAAGAAGTTGTTAGGAGGTCTATTGGTGTTAGAAAACTGAAACGCAGTTGACATCCACCTCCTTTAACACTATATTCTCCTGATACTGCGGTAAAACGACAAAATCCTGTTATCAGGTGAATATGATTTGATAGGAGGTCTATCTGAATTAAAAACGGAATCGCAGTTTCATCTACCACTTTTAACATTATATTCTCCTGATACTGTGTTGTCGTTTACAGTTGGTCGGTTTGTTTTTGTTATTGTTTACAGATTTTTGGTTTGTTTTTGTTGTTGTTTACATGTTGTCTGTTTTTTATTGTTTTTGTTTACATTTTGTCGATTTGTTATTGTTGTTATTTACAGTTAGTCGGTTTGCTTTTGTTGTTGTTTACATTTTGTCTGTTTATTTTTGTTTTCACTTTGTCGGTTTGTTTTTGTTGTTGTTTACATTTGTCGGTTTGTTTTTGTTGTTCTTTACAGTTACTTCCTTTGTTTTTGTTGTTGTTTATAATTTGACGGTTTGTTATTGTTGTTGTTTACATTTTATAGGTTTGTTTTTGTTGTTGTTTACATCTTGTCAGTTTGTTATTGTTTTTGTTTACATTTTGTCGATTTATTGTTGTTGTTGTTTACAGTTAGTCGGTATGCTTTTGTTGTTGTTTACATTTTGTATGTTTGTTTTTGTTTTCATTTTGTCGGTTTGTTTTTGTTGTTGTTTATATTTAGACGGTTTGTTATTTTTTTTGTTGTTTTTTACAGTTACTCCTTTTGTTTTTGTTGTTGTTTATATTTTGACGGTTTGTTATTGTTGTTGTTTACATTTTTTCGGTTTGTTTTTGTTGTTGTTTACAGTTATTACGTTTCTTTTTGTTGTTGTTTACAGTCCTTCGTTTGTTTTTGTTGTTGTTTTACATTTTGTCAGTTTGTTATTGTTTTTGTTTACATTTTGTCGATTTGTTTTTGTTATTGTTTACTGTTAGTCGGTATGCTTTTATTGTTGTTTACATTTTGTATGTTTGTTTTTGTTTTCATTTTGTCGGTTTGTTTTTGTTGTTGTTTATATTTTGACGGTTTGTTATTGTTGTTTATATTTGTCGGTTTGTTTTTGTTGTTCTTTACAGTTACTACTTTTGTTTTTGTTGTTGTTTATATTTTGACGGTTTGTTATTATTTTTGTTTACATTTTGTCGATTTGTTATTGTTGTTGTTTACTGTTAAGCAGTATACTTTTATTGTTGTTTACATTTGGTCTGTTTGTTTTTGTTTTCATTTTGCCGGTTTGTTTTTGTTGTTGTTTACATCTTGTCAGTTTGTTATTGTTTTTGTTTTCATTTTGTCGGTTTGTTTTTGTTGTTGTTTATATTTAGACGGTTTGTTATTGTTGTTGTTTACATTTGTCGGTTTGTTTTTTGTTGTTCTTTACAGTTACTCCTTTTGTTTTTGTTGTTGTTTATAATTTGACGGTTTGTTATTGTTGTTGTTTACATTTTGTCGGTTTTTTTTGTTGTTGTTTACAGTTATTACGTTTCTTTTTGTTGTTGTTGACAGTCGTTGGTTTGTTTTTGTTGTTGTTTTACATTTTGTCAGTTTGTTATTGTTTTTGTTTACATTTTGTCGATTTGTTTTTGTTATTGTTTACTGTTAGTCGGTATGCTTTTATTGTTGTTTACATTTTGTATGTTTGTTTTTGTTTTCATTTTGTCGGTTTGTTTTTGTCGTTGTTTACAGTTATTTTTTTTGTTTTTGTGGTTGTTTACAGTCTTTGGTTTGTTATTGTTGTTGTTTACATTTAGTTAGTTTGTTATTGTTGTTGTTTACACTTACTAGTGACATTCACCTCCTCTAAGATTATATTCTCATTTGTCCCTCCCTATCAATTATTGCCCCGCCCCTGCCCCGCTCTTGCCCCGCCCCTTGCCCCTCCCCCTCAAAACGTGCCCCACCTCTTCCACTTATGCCCCGCCCCTTGCCTCTCCTCTTCTTTTCCCCCGCGCCTTGATTAGCCCCCTCTATTCGCGCCCCGCCTTTTACCCCTTACTAAATATTCATGGCAACTCTGATAATTGAATCAAAGTTGCATTGACCTCTTTTAACATTATATTCTCCTGATACCTTGAAAACTTACAAAAAACATGTTATCCAGTGAATAGAAGTTGTTAGGAGGTCTGTTGGCATTGGAAAACTGAAACGCAGTTGACATCCACCTCCTTTAACATTATATTCTCCTGATACTGCAGTAAAACGACAAAATCCTGTTATCAGGTGAATATGATTTGATAGGAGGTCTATCTGAATTAAAAACGGGAATCGCAGTTTCATCTACCACTTTTAACATTATATTCTCCTGATACTGTGTTGTCGTTTACAGTTGGCCGGTTTGTTTTTGTTATTGTTTACAGATTTTTGGTTTGTTTTTGTTGTTGTTTACATTTTGTCTGTTTTTTTATTGTTGTTGTTTACATTTTGTCGGTTTGTTATTGTTGTTGTTTACATTTTGTCGGTTTGTTATTGTTGTTGTTTACATTTTGTAGGTTTGTTTTTGTTGTTGTTTACGTTTTGTCAGTTTGTTATTGTTTTTGTTTACCTTTTTGTCGATTTGTTATTGTTGTTCTTTACAGTTACTCCTTTTGTTTTTGTTGTTGTTATATTTTGTCTGTTTGTTTTTGTTTTCATTTTGCCGGTTTGTTTTTGTTGTTGTTTACATCTTGTCAGTTTGTTATTGTTTTTGTTTTCATTTTGTCGGTTTGTTTTTGTTGTTGTTTATATTTAGACGGTTTGTTATTGTTGTTGTTTACATTTGTCGGTTTGTTTTTGTTGTTCTTTACAGTTACTCCTTTTGTTTTTGTTGTTGTTTATATTTTGACGGTTTGTTTTTGTTTTTGTTTACATTTTGTCGATTTGTTTTTGTTATTGTTTACTGTTAGTCGGTATGCTTTTATTGTTGTTTACATTTTGTATGTTTGTTTTTGTTTTCATTTTGTCGGTTTGTTTTTGTTGTTGTTTACAGTTATTTCTTTTGTTTTTGTTGTTGTTTACAGTCGTTGGTTTGTTATTGTTGTTGTTCTCATTTAGTTAGTTTGTTATTGTTGTTGTTTACAGTTACTAGTGACATTCACCTCCTCTAAGATTATATTCCCATTTGCCCCTCCCTATCAATTATTGCCCTGCCCCTTTGCCCCCACCTCTCAAAAATTGCCCCACCACTTCCACTTATGCCCCGCCCCTTGCCTCTCCTCTTCTTTTCCCCCGCTCCTTGACTATCCCCCTCTATTCACGCCCCGCCTTTTACCCCTTACCAAATATTCATGGCAACTCTGATAATTGAATCACAGTTCCATTGACCTCTTTTAACATAATATTCTTCTGATACCTTTAAAACTTACAAAAAAACCTGTTATCCAGTGAATAGAAGTTGTTGGGAGGTCTATTGAGATTGGAAAACTGAAACGCAGTTGATATTCACCTCCTTTAACATTATATTCTCCTGATACTGCGGTAAAATGACAAAAACCTGTTATCAAGTGAATATGATTTGATAGGAGGTCTATCTGAATTGAAAACTGAATCGCAGTTGACATCTACCTCCTTCAACATTATATTCTCCTGATACCTTGAAAAGTTACAAAAACCCTGTTATCCAGTGAATAGAAGTTGTTAGGAGGTCTATTGTTATTGAAATATTCATGGTAACTCTGATGAATAAATCGCATCTGCATTGACTTCTTTTAACAATATATTCTCCTGATACATCCTGTTTAAATGTAGGAAAGTGCGGAACTCTACCAGTTATCTAACTAAGCAATAACTTTCTAAATACATATACGTTTTACAGTGGAGAAAGTATTGGTATCTACTAAAAATAAAACGCAAGCCAATTATTTCAAGAAAAATATTTATTGATGTAACAAATTTGTAAATGCATATAAAAAAATATTGTTTTTAAAATAACAATGAAAAAAATATATAGATACAATTACGTTATTTTTAAAATTCACTTTTTCACCACTGTTTTAGTCTTTTTTAATACAACACTCAAAAAACACTTGGATTTTTTTCTATTGATGTCGTCAATGTTGAATAATGTGCTGCCATAATGAATCTGCAACAAAATTAAAATAGCCATTAAAACTATATAATAATTAATGGTCAAACTTTTTTGAAATGTAAACTTCTTTAGGCGCACCAGGTACAGAATACTATTAGCATGGGGTAAATGGGAATCAAGCGTCACAAACTTTCTAATACATAAATAATACTAAAACTAAAAATCGGTCCAAAATATTGCACAAACTTTCTCATACATACCTTTTTTTGCTAATAATCGGTCAACAATATTTTACAAACTTTCCTTAGACATAAATACTAAAACTAATGATCTGTCAAAACATTCTCAAACTATCTCATACATAAATACTGAAAGTAATGATCGGTGAAAAATATTGCATAAACTTCCTCTTACTTGAATAATATAACTAATCATCAGCCAAAAATATTGCAGAAAGTTTCTCATACATAAATACTAAAACTAATAATCAGTCAAAATATTGATCAAAATTTCTCTCACATAAATACTAAAACTAGTAATCAGTCAAAAATATTGATCAAACTTTTTCTCACATAAATAAATACTAAAACTAATAATCTGTCAAAATATTGCTTTCTCATACATAAATACTACTGTAAAACTAGTAATCGGTCAAAAATATTGATCAAACCTTCTCTAACATAAATATTAAAACTAATAATCTGTCAAACATTGCACATACTTTCTCATACATAAATACTAAATCTATTTGGCATAATAGGTCAAAAATATTAATTAAACTTTCTCACACATAAATACTAAAACTATTAATTTGTCAAAAATATTGCACAAGCTTTCACACACATAAATACTAAAGTAATGATCTGTCAAAATATTGCACAATCTTTCTTACACATAAATACTAAAACTAATAATAGGTCAAAAATATGTGTACAGTCTGTAGACTCAAGTTGAAGAGACGATAGTGACTCATGAGTATACAAAACTTTTCGGGTGAAATACAAATTTAACTATTATTTTTGACACTTATACAATAAAAAAAATGCTGGTTGCAATCAATTCTGCTGCCAAAAATTCCCTATTTAATTGTTCTAATATTTTTAAGAAGATTGTTTCACAAAATATATTTATATTTGTAAATGGTAATTCTGAACGTAAACAACACTCCTCAATGATGAAATTTGAAGTTATGTTCCAAAATTAATACACAAAAATTGAGATTTTGATCTTTATATAAAAATAAGACTATTGAATTAATGGCGTGATAAGTAATATAAGTATTACTAGATCCTGCTTGACAAAAAATTACTAGACCTTATTATAAACAAATTAATTAGATTATACTGAAAATAGAATAAATATTTTGATTTAAAAAAAATAATAAAACTTTTAATCTCGTTTCTCGATTTGGTAACAACTGAAGATGATGATTTCATCAATGAAACGTAACGTAAAGAATTATATATGCGTTTTGTAGAAATTTAATTCCTATAGTGGTAGAAATATATTTAGGCAAGATTTTAAGATATTCATGAAAGGGATAAAATTACAAAAATTATATTTGATAAAAGAATGATTTGTTACGTTTCGGAATTAAGATGCGATTGAAAGATGAGATAAAAATAAATTATTCCTATTATCCATCACAACAATTCTTGAAAAATAAGGCATCAAAGAATGATGGTTCATTTTACAATATGATTATGATTATATGAATATGATTACATTCAAAAATACTTTCCCTTATTTTTATGCCGGGATCCACAGTGTATGTTTGATGAAAGACAAGTAATATAAAGAGCTGTAATAAACTTTTTTTACATATTGAATCAATAAATTTTGATCCTGTAGTGAAGTCTCAATAAGGAACTAACGATAATATATTTTACTATAACCTACCATATTGTATCTCCATTCTTACCTATTTGGATGATAATCGAATACAAAAACAAATGAACAGATTATTTTTAAAAAATCATCATTTATAATGTTAAACAAATGTAAATGGTAATATCATGTTATCATTAAGAACTTGATAAATATTTTATACCCCTAATATTAGTAAAGAACCAAAATAATGTTTTCTTTGAATCCAATAAATATATTGTCTAGATAAAAGGAAAGGAAGGAAATGTATTGTATTAGAATAAGTTGTTAAATGTTATCTAACTATAATGTCTGAAATCTTTGAAATAAATATACTCAAAAAGATATTTATTGTTTTAAACTAATTGTGATATTGATTATAAACTTTTATTGTGAACTCTGTTTTGAAAATGTTAATTATATGTTTCTATTTATGTTTTCTGTATACAAGTTGATATTATTTAAAAAATAATAAATCATATCAAAAGTTAACAATTTTATCATTTTTTGATTATGGATTAATGAAAAATATTTTATACAATCGAGATGGATACTTAAATTGTAAACCATATCATGTGTAAAAATTGTGTAAATAATTAAATTTGTGCATAATTCTTTACTCTATAAAGTCGAATTTTTATATTTTTCTTGAATAGCTGGACATAGAAGAAGATATAAAACCGAAGATTTTGTAATGAACTCAGTTTTATATATCACACAACCAGGTTACCTTTAAAAAAAAAAATTCATAATCATAGGATGGCGGGTGTTCACCTTATAATGATTAAGGTGGTAAAAAGACAACAACTTACAACTAAATTTAATCTAAAATGATTTTTTTTAAGATGCCTTTACGTTTGAGTATCTGTCTGCGGCAAACTGTTGGATTAGTAGACGTCACAAAAATGTAATTGAATTTATATCTACAGTATAAATATCACTAATCCGTGGCCTACAGGTTTAATTTTAAAAAACCTCAAATTAAATTATTTAATAAGCTTTTTGATATTCAGCTAAACTGTCAACTTAGGTATACAACAGTAGCAAAACGTAGCACGTTAGGTCTAACGTACAAAGCAAAAGAAATGTATAAATAAAATTTCGTAGTTCTCGGTTGAACAAATCAATTATTACAGTATATGTAACAAATACTAAACTTTACAAGTGTTTTTACTTGAATTGCACGAGGACGACTACCACAGAAGAATCCAGGAGATGTTTACTCTTTATTGTAGAAATGATAATTAGTTACATAATTTTTTTTCCAAGAAGTGTAAATATTTTTTAATAGTTTTGTAAACACACAAAATTGTCGATACTGGAGCCCAGAGAACCCTCATATTTTCGTACAAGGCAATTCACAATCGTCTGAAAAATGTATGAGTGGGCAGGGATTTTTGGGTACGCAATTGTTGGTCCCTTATTCATTTATGGCTACTTAAATGGTATAGTGAATAATAATTTACTTGAACAGAACATCAACCTTTGATAAAAGACTTATTTGGTAATGCAGTAAATGAGGAAGAGGAGTTAGAGTATAATAACCTCAACGTTTACTTCCAGCAGGACGCTGTGCCTACTCATTACAGAGAATGAATCGGAACTGGTTAAACGATCATTTTCCTGACAGATGTATAGGCAAGCGAGGAGCTATGAGTGGCCAGCGAGGTCACCAGATTTAATATCATTTGATTTTTTTTTTGTGAGGCCAATTAAAATCTTTTAAGTACAAGACTGAGAATTAGAATTGAGAAACCGAATTATTCAAGAGTTCAAATATCTCGCGAAACATTTCAAAATAGAAATTTTTATTGGTTGGAGAGAAAGGTTGAACATTTTGAAAATCTCTTTTGATTATTGTTAAGATAACACATATTATTATGACTATTTTTCCTTTTGAAAGGTACTGTACCAACTGGTTTGTCATTAATCAATTTGTTTTTGTTTTTACTTAGTATTTGTACAGTTCTAACGAAATCATTTTTCAAATCATTACTTGATGAACTCATAGGACGATTTTCAATTTTTTTTAACACCAAAACTTGTTACGAAATTTTTAATTTGATAATATCAAAAGCCATAGGAAACGATAACGAAATTTTAAGTTGGGGGGGGGGCTGATAGGGATGGTTTTTGAAGTATAACCTTTTCTGCTAAAGTTTACAAAATCGTTTAGATATTGTTATATTTGTGGTTATTGTTAATAAAATTATACTTTTGTAATTGTTACAATATCTTTATTACATGTACTATCAGACGAGGCTGTTGCCTACGACCTGCTTACACCCGTCTTGCCTCCAGACTCTGCCGTGTCGTCAACCTAATCTTATCTCAAATACAATCATAACATCTCTCTTATTATTATTAAAAATTAAATTAACTACACTTTTAAACTTCTTTGTCTTTACATTACAAAACAATTTAATTACTTAAATAAAATTAATTCCTTGTATATCTAACTTAATCAATAACAAAATATTCATAACTTAATCTTTTTTCATTTATTACTTATTATCTAACTTTTTATTCCTGAGGATATCTTTTAGTAGTATTAACCACTCTGCCATATTTAGTTGTATATTTGTGTGGGTCTGTTACAGAAGTGTCTTCTGTACTAGTTGATGGTATGGGAAATTGTTTACTTAGACTATTTTGATTATTTAATTCATTGTAATTATCAGAATGATTATTAATGCCATGTTCTGTATTTATTGTATTGTCTGGTGAAATATGAATAGTATTACGTCTGTATGAATTTCCATTTTGATCTTGGATCGTAAAGGATCTGGTTTGTTCACATTTATTTACAATTCTACCTGGACACCACAATGATTTGGGATTTCTTTTAAACCATACATTGTTGCCACTAGAAAAGTTTTCCTTCATATCCTTAGCTCTAACATCATGATGTTGTTTCATGATACTTTTGTTTTTTATCATTTTTTGTCTATCTTTCTTAAAATTAATTTTAGGTTTCAGATGGTTTATGTGTCTAGGTATAGTGGTTCTTAAAGACCTTGACATTAATAATTGAGCAGGCGAACTTAAATTTTGTCTTGGAGTATTTCTAAATTCTAAAAGCGCAAGATAGGGGTCCTGCTTAGAATCTAAACATTTTCTAAAAATATTTTTGATGACTTTAACAGCCGACTCCGCCATTCCATTAGACTTTGGATGGTGGGGGCTAGAAGTTATATGATTAAAATTCCATTCTTTCATAAATTTTTTAAATTCATCGGACATATAATAAGTTGCATTATCCGAATAGAAATTTAATGGTATGCCATGACGTGAAAAGAATGATTTAAGTTTATCAATTATTGTTGTACTAGTACAATTAGATATGTGGGAAACTTCTATAAAGTATGAAAAGTAATCTACTACCACTATGAAATATTTTTTGTTTAGCTCAAAAATATCACAACCTACATTTTGCCATGGTATTACAGGTACTTTATGACATATTAATGGTTCATTTGATTTGTTTCTTTTGTATCTAGCACATGTTTGACAACATTTTACAAAATTTTCAATATCATTTGACATGTTGGGCCAAAATAGAATATTTCTTATTCTAGACTTACATCTTGAAATGCCACTGTGTCCTAAATGTATTTTGTTTAACATTGATAATCTTAATGTTTTAGGAACAACAATTGCGTTATTTTTAAATATGATTTTATCTATTATACATAATTGGGATTGCAATTCAAAATATGGTTGAATCTCAATCTCTACGTCCTTTTTATATTTAGGCCAACCATTTTGAATATATTTTTTTAATTTACACATTACTGCATCTTTCATGGTTTCTTGTTTAATATTTAGTTTGTTGGTCTCTGTAATAGGCATATTGCTAATTAAAAGATTTACCTGAACTTCAATTTCCTCATCAAAAGGATCTATTTCTTTTGAAGCTATATTACATGTTCTGGATAGAGTATCCGCCAAAAATAGGTATTTACCGGGTATATATGTAACTTTTAAATTATAAGGTTGTAATCTTAGTAACATTCTTTGCAGCCTTATTGGAACATCACATAAAGGTTTTTTAAAAATTGGTATCAATGGTTTGTGATCTGTTTCTACTAGTACATTAATACTACCATATACATATTGTTTAAAACGTTCACAACCAAATACAATACTTAACAACTCTTTTTCTATTTGAGAATATCTCGTTTGTACGCTTGTTAGTGCTTTTGAAGCATAAGCCACTACTTTTCCATTTTGTAATAATACTGCACCTAAACCAAATTGAGATGCATCGACTGATAACGTACTCTGTTTATTGGGATCAAAATATGTTAGTACAGGCGCTTCTGTAATATATTTCTTGAGTTTCACATATAAATTCTCCAAAGTTTTATTCCAGACAAAAACATTATCTTTTTTTAATAAATCTCTAAACGGTTTAGTTAATTCTGAATAATTGGGTATGAATTTCGAAACGTAATTTACCATACCTAAAATACGTTCAAGAGCCCTTGCATCTCTTGGTGAAGGCATATTAACAATCGCTTTTATCTTATTTTGATCTATTTCGATACCTTTAGCACTAAATTTATGACCTAAAAATGTTACTTCTTTAGCATTAAAAATACATTTGTCTTTGTTAAATTTAATTCCAGAGTCTTTAACTCTATCTAACACTAGCTTCACTCTATTATTTAATTCTTCTATAGTATCAGCATGTATTAAAATATCGTCTATATATAAAATTACACCTGGTATTTCATCAAAGGTTTGTAACATAATTTTATAAAAAATTTCACTTGAGCAATTTAGACCAAAAGGCAATCGTTTAAAAATATATCTTCCAAAAGGAGTTTGAAATGCACATAATTTAGCACTTTCTTTTTCTAAAGGTAACATCCAAAAACCTGCACTTGCATCTAACTTAGTAAAATACTTAGCATTTGTAAGCTTTGAAGAGAGTTCTTCAAAAGTTGGAAATTGTATATGAGACCTTTTGATTGCATTGTTCAAATGAAATGGATCTAAGCAAATTCTTAAATCTCCATTTTTCTTTTCTACAATAACAATTTGATTAAGCCATTCTGTTGGTTCATTAATCTCTTTTATAATGTCTAATTTAACTAATCTTTTTAGTTCTGCTTTTAATTTATCATATAATAAAACTGGCATTTTACGAGATGGACTTACAACTGGTATTGTGTTGTCTTTTAATTGTAATTTTACTTCAATTGGTATTTTACCGATTCCTTCGTCAAATAATTGCTTGTATTTCTCACACTTAAAAATCTCTACAGTTTCAATTTTTTTTATGAGATCTAATTCAATACAAGATTTTAAACCAAGTATATTAGAACAATTAATATTTGCAACATAAAATATTAATTTATGCACTTCTGTTTTACCCTTTACTTGACAATTAACACTACATGTGCCTAATATAGGAACACAATTTTTTGTAAAAGACGTTACTGATGTGTTTGTCTTTTTTACAAATTTATGGTTAATTTTAAGTTCTTTAAATGATTTAATTGATAAAATATTAATTTGTGCCCCTGTATCTAATTTTAGTAGGCATTCTTTTCCATTAATAACTAATTTCTCATACCATTGTTCTACTTCAGAATTTTGATTACTATTTATATTTACTATATCTATAATAAAGTTTAAACTAGGATCACTTATTGATGCTAGACTATTAAATTTTTGAGTATTGTCTAGAGTACTTACTAATTTGCGATTATATCTACACATATTGGCAAAATGATTCGCTTTTCCGCACTTATTACATTTTTTTCCAAAAGCAAAACATTCACCAAACTTATGTTTGTAACCACATTTACCGCAAGAAATTTGTATAACACGATTATGTCGTTGAACTTGTACATCTGTTGTTTGCTTCTGTTGAAACGACGATTTAGGCCTATGTTTACTTTTGACCTGTCCTTGTTTGAAGTTACTATCGCTGCTTGACTTTGATAATAAATAATGCTTCTTAGTTTTGTTGATAGAGTCAATATCGGTTGATGACGTACCCGTTTCAGTTTTAATATCTAGATGGCGTGCTCTTCTATGAGCCATTTCCTTTGTTTTACAAATTTCCAAGGCTGATTTTATATCGATATTTTTTGTCTTTAGTAATATTTCTTTTGCTGATGAATCTGTAATTCCACTAATGAAAATATCTGTTACCAGACTGTCCCTTAAATTTCCAAATTCACATGTAGAACTTAAATTTCTAAGTATAGCCATATATTGTTCAAATGATTCATTATGCAACTGTTTCCGGTTGAAAAAAATATGTCTTTCATACGTCACGTTGTTTAACGGAAGAAAGTATTCATCGAATACTGTTATGACATGTTCAAACACTTTTGCACTTTCCTTTGTTAAATTAAAAGAATTAAAAATTTCAACACCTTGATCACCCATTGAATGTAATAATAACGCAATTTTACGTTTATCTTGTACATTTTCAGTTAAAAAAGCGTCAAAATATAGATTAAATTTATGTTTAAACTTTGTCCAATTTTCAGTCAAGTTTCCTTCAAATGACATTTGACTAGGAATATTAGAGTGATAATCCATTGTAAAAAATATGTCTTTTGCTTCAGGAATATCTAATTCTTGTTGTTGTAATTTAGCCATTAAAACACTAACGATTTATAAATTTAGCTTTGCACTTTTTTAGGCTTACGTGTCTATACTAAAACTTACCGACAATCGGCCAGCTGTTCACATGTCTTATATAATAATGCTTTTTAAAGTAGGCATTTTATAATTAATAATCACTTCACTTGTTCACCACTGCCACCATGTTATATTTGTGGTTATTGTTAATAAAATTATACTTTTGTAATTGTTACAATATCTTTATTACATGTACTATCAGACGAGGCTGTTGCCTACGACCTGCTTACACCCGTCTTGCCTCCAGACTCTGCCGTGTCGTCAACCTAATCTTATCTCAAATACAATCATAACAGATATTTTAAAGTTTATGCAATCACGAGTTTAATTTATATTTATGAAAAAAATATAACATTTTATTTTTAAACATAGCGAGCGAATGCATGGGCCGATTGTTATTTACTTGCACGTCCATTATATATATCACAAGGTATCCATTACAAGTTTTGTTGTTGGAGGTTGTTTGGGGTTGAATGGGGGGGGGGGTGGTTTCCGTTTTGTACAAATGTTTTTTAGACTCCCTTTTATGGCTAAACAGAAAACATGAATACTATTTTTCGCTTTAAAAAGTAATTAGTGTTAGGGCGTTTTGAAAAATCACGATGTATATTACATATACCTAAATATAATTCTATATACCTAAAGTATATAAACCTCGAAAACATCTTACTCAATTTAGATATAAGATTTTATATCAGTATGTACATGACGATCTAAAATGAAATAAATGGAATGACATTTCAATATATTTTAAATAAATAAATATATATTTATTATATAATTATTATAACTTGTTTTAAAAACAAAACGTAAGAAATATTATATATATATAAATGTATGTAGAGAGAGAGAGAGAGAGAGAGAGAGAGAGAGAGAGAGAGAGAGAGAGAGAGAGAGAGAGAGAGAGAGAGAGAGAGAATGTGTTTGAATTTTAACTAAAGGAAATTTGACAACTGAACAATATATACGTGATGGAAACATATTTAAAAACTTTTCAATTCCTTCCGTTTTTCCCCTGCTTGGGAGGGAGGAGGAATGATATTGAAAAATATGTTTTTTGATTGATTACACTACGCTTGAAGCTAGAGAGAGGAGGGAAAAGAGGTGTGAAAATAATAATCCATCAAACCCTCATTATTTTCACACACAACACTCAGTATCATATTTATCTTTTACAATTAAAGGGAAGAATAAATTTAGTTCACACCTTGGAGTTGCACAATTACATGAGATGAAT
Source organism: Aphrophora alni (assembly GCA_963513935.1). Classification (NCBI taxonomy): domain Eukaryota; kingdom Metazoa; phylum Arthropoda; class Insecta; order Hemiptera; family Aphrophoridae; genus Aphrophora; species Aphrophora alni. The sequence continues at coordinate 20,606,505 of OY740777.1, read as the reverse complement.
CTTCTTTGGATTTATTTCATTTCTTTTCATTTAAAATAACTTTATAACAACATTTGCAGCACAGAATTTTTGAATTCAAGTGTTTCTTCCTCCTTCTTGGTCCAACCAAAATTGATCTCATACTCCTCTCACCTTTTCTTCACGTTTTTGTGGCAACCTCTTTTCTTATTTCTTCTTCTTCTTCACTTGTTTATTATATTATATATTTAGCACCACACTTTAATACACATATGTGGACTGAATATTTTAATTATATGAATTACAATTTCATATGGATATATACGAGTATATGTACTTAGGTTTGATGGATGAAAAGAGTTATGTGGTGAGCAGTTTGATGTGTGTGACTATTTTGGTGGCGGTCTTGTGGTTGATGATATGGTACTCTGAGGTGATAGTTTATTTATAACCTCAACTAAGGAATAATTATAGTATTTTCAAGATATTCTCTATACTGTAAGTTGGAAGTAAAAAGTAATACTTTTTATTTATATAAAAAGTTGTAATAGAAATACATTATATGAGCTTTCATACGCATTATAAGCTGAAAGATAAAATTATTTATCTAAGGAAGGAGTACTGTGCCATCAGGGAAACAACAGGTAAGATCTCCCCCCCCCCCTCTCGTTCAACATTCATCACGGTTTTGTAAACATCGTAAATCTTTCTGTAGCTATCCTCTCAACGCCAGGATAGTGTTCGTAAAATTTAACAAATTCTAGTCACGAGATGGAGCCACTCTAATGAAATCATAATTCACAACCATATAGGAAATACACTTCAAAATACGTCTTAAAATTATTTAGAACTATAATTTTTGTAGATTTAGATTTGGTATTTTGAAGAACCTTAGAGACTGAAACAACTGCTCTTATGAGGAGTTTAAACTCCTCTGAAATATTAATTTAAACGATTTTGAAACACCAATTAATAAAAGTTCTCTTGTAATGCATGGTCGTTTATATAAATACTTTTAAAACACCTCTTTATAGACATTTGTGAAAACCCTTTTCCCCAATTTTTATTCTGAAGCGAAACTGTAGTTTATACCATGAAACCATAACTAAATCATTAGTGGGTATGGAAAATGAACTTTCATTGTGAATGGTAATGATAAATGGACTAAAGTTACCCTATAAATTGTATGGACTACAACTAACAGAACTGTAAATGGAAATTTATATTTTCACTCTATAACTATTCCTTCTCTTTACGTGTGAACTACAAACAGCCTTATGCATTTTGTAGAGCTGATATATCATGTAGAACTAGTATAAATGGTTAAACATTGGATATCTTATCTTTCTTGGTGATGTGTATATTTGTATATATCAGTGTGTCTACAGTATAAATATATGGTCAGTTTAGGTTGTTAGTGAAGTGAGTTTCGACAAAGAAGAAATATCTTATTGCAGGGAATCGAATTTGTTTTTTAAGTGATTTAATTTTGTTCATAGTTAAAATAAAACATCTTTACATTCTCCTACTCGTACTAAAGTTACCAATTTCTAGGTCAATCTCATTTGGCCGAATATGACCGAACAAAGTCCGCCAAGCTATATTGAAATTTCCCATTATCGTTCACGGGAGTTTCCAAATCTCAATTGGCCGAATATGACCCAACAAAGTCCGCCAAGATATTTTTTAATATATCCCGTTGAAGTTCACGGTAGATTCCAAATCTGAATTGGCCGAATATGATCCAACAGAGCCCGCCAAGCTATATTGAAATTTCCCATTATCGTTCACGGGAGATTACAAATCTAAATCTGCCCAAGATGACCCAACAAAGTCCGCCAAGCTATTTTGAAATTTCCAGTTGTAGTTTTAGGGAGATTCGAAATCTCATTTGGCCGATGATGACCCAACAAAGTCCGCCAAGAGATTTTGAAATTTCCCGTTGACGTACACGGGAGAATCCAAATCTGAATTGGCCGATGATGACCCAACAAATTCCGTCAAGCTATTTTGAAATTTCCCATTGACGTTCACGGGAGATTCCTAATCTTATTTGGCCGAATATGACCCAACAAAGTCCGCCGAGCTATTTGAAATTTCCCCTTGACGTTCATGGGAGATACTAAATCTGAATTGGCCGAAGATGACCCAATAAAGTCTGCCTAGCTATTTTTAAATATCCCGTTGACGTTCACCTAAAAGTGTGAGGCTCAAATTAAAGAAAAGCTTTAGTCTGTATCCTTAATGTATTCCATGTACAATGAGAAAAAATTTAATTAAAAAGAGATTATCTTCTTTCATTTATGAACAATTTGTATCCCTTTTTTTTCAAAAGATAATTTTAATATTAAAATGTTAAACAAAAACTTTTACGAAGGATGAGTGATTGATGACTTTTGTTTTTTACTGTGGAGGAAGTTTAAAAGTTTTTGTTAGAAACACACGTGATGGAGTATGTTGTCTGCTGATACAACAGATTTTAAATGCTATTAACAAGAAGCTGTGTTACGTACTGTTTGTCCACCGACTCTGGTTATCACTTAAACTCTCAAAAAATGACACTTTTATTATACTTGGCACCGACATCCGTGACTCAACAGACGGAGAACCTTAATACTGTCACTCTTTGTTTGTGTTGTGTACCGCAAGTAAAGCCTTACAATTGTTTGTTCCTGTTTAGTATTATTGAATTTGTGTATGATTAAATTATTTTATTCAATCATAAAAGTCGAAGTGTTGCAGCATGAGTGGTTGCTAGGACGGGCACCCTTCATCTTGCTTTTTATTTATCCCGACTGTATTTTACGTACATTTGTAATATACTTAGTATAACAAAATAAACGTCATTTTGTCAAATCAAAAGTTGTTGATGACATTATAATTTTTTTATTTTATTTTTTGTTAAATAGGAATAAACATGTACTTTCTAGAGACTGTGGAAAACATAGTGAAATGAAAACTAGGTAACTTCTATAAGGGAAGAATAAAATCTTTTGCCGACTTTGTAATATCTATTGGCTATTTTATAAAAGATAATTTTAGATATTTATTGAGTTTTAAATTATTCTAAATTCGTTTTTTATAGTAGTAAAACACAAGGGCAGACATTTCAAAACCCACGTTCTTGGACTTATGAAAACAAACATCCGCAAAAAATCAACGTCAATATCAAACTCATCACATAAGTATACTACATGTATGTAAGAAAGTAATAAACCATTTACGAAATTAATCCATATTTTAGTAAAATGTAGCTGCAAATTAGGTTTTACTATTCATTAAATATGACTGATAATATTGTTCTTTTTCGTTGTTAAATATTGACACTATATCTATATTTATATTTATACATTTATTAACAGATTTCGTTGTTTTTTGAAATAAAATCCGATTTTTTCATACAAACTCCATACTGAAGAATGTTGAGTCAAAATTGGAAGTATATAAGATTTCCATGGTATTATATTAATTAATATTGATACTACACTATCGACCATTAATTATTACTAAATCAAAAATTAATGCCCATTTTTACGAACTCACTGATTCGATTTGTCTGGAAAATTTAGGGGGGTATGCTTTTATACAGTATATTACAATTAAAAGTTAAATTTATTTTTAGAATGTCATATTCAGTATCAATGAAAAAAGCATCGTTGATTCAAAATGGCGGGAAAAAGAGCACTTTTGCTTTACGCCCTCTGTATAATATTCCTTCCCTTTATATTTCACCGCTTTTAGACATATTACACATTTTGAATATATATACTCAACTGCCGCCATAAACATTTAACTAAAGAACATAAACCCGCCTTTGCCCTGCTATACTTTATACATGACTGGATAAGCTATCCAGTAATGTCGTCATAAAGTTTTACTACTGAGAATAAGACATCGATTGTTATCACTTATTGTACGGACGTATGAAGAACATGGTCACTAGACACACACTCTATTTACAATATGTTTGGTCTAATATAATACAAATTATATCTCGGTTATACAAAAGTAAAACGAGTAAATTCCTCTAATGTCAATTTTTCTTTTGCGATTCAAACACACGTGCAAGAGACATGAATCCGTCCTCATAAGCCATAGGAAGCATTTGAAAAAGTTCCGTCTTTTATTCAGTTTCACTATAAACTTCAAGTTAAAAGGTTACTAACTTTTAAACTTAGTGTTATTCTGGAATACACAGAAAACACAACTGCACTAAACGTCACAATGAACTGAATTGACCAGAGTGTTGATGTTGTCATAGAGGTGCAGACACTTAGAAGTTTACTGCCAAAGGAGAGCTTACATTATTCAATCCTTTCTCTAAAAGGTAGAAAGACAATCTAGTTTTTTAATAGACACTACTTTTACATAGAGAACAAAAAGTGGGGCAATAATTAGATCTTAATTTTCAAAACCACGGATAGTAGTTCTAGTACAACTCCAGCTAGATATGACAACGTAGTATATATGACTTTCTTATTGATAGAAGGGAAGGAATATTTTTGGATTTAATATTTTTTTCTCAAACTGAGGACATTTATGTTTAATACATCAATTAACAGAGACTTTATCAAATATTAAGTTTCAATTGTGTTCATGTGAAAGTTGAAATCATGAAACATAATATAAATGACATACAGAAACAATTAAGAAGAATATATTTTGGTACAAAGAAAGGAAGATATTGAGTGAATATTATGACGAGATTGTAATTTGTTTTGTACTTCAAGATAAATTTTCTGTGAGCACTCGTGTTGAAATTCACAATAATTACGTTAAAAATTCCCTTAACCACAAACTTAGGAAAACACCACACACATGTGGATAATATTTTTGGCAATTATCTAGAGTTAAGAATTAAAAATGAAATGTTTTGGCAATTTTGTTAGTTGTAGTTTCTATATATCATTTTAGAACTGCTATATATCAAGAATGTATAAATAAACATTTTTCAGTTTTGTTAGTTGTAATACCACAGATGTATTTGTAGGTAGCAAAATTACCTGGGGTTCATTGGTTTGTTTAAGGTACAGTTATGTTCATCCCACCCTACAGATTAGACACACTGGCCTCCTTCTCATAGGCTAGCTGATCTGTGGAGTGAAAGGTTAGTTCATTATACTGTTGAGAAGTAATTCATGATTTCACTTAGCACATTGTCATATGACGGGAGGAGGACATTTTTAACACTTACTTTGATCACAGGTAATTGTAAACAGGTAAACATTGCTTTTAACTTGTAATACTTTTTACGGGTTTTTAATAATTTTGAAATTCAAACAGCAATAACTACCGATTGAATCAACCTTTGGAAGTCCGATTTACGACATTCTTTTCACTAAAACAAGGCCTTTCAATTGATGTACAACTCAACATAGACTGCCTTTAAAGATTTTCTCTCGACTCTATGTGGGCCGTACCTCAAAGCTGTCATCCGGTCATTAACTGCACAGCAATGTAGGTTTCTGTTACCAGTAATGATGTGTGAACTTTGGTATTTTTTATCTTTTATTGTATAAAAACTGGAAAAGTGGTTCCAGGCTTAATTGTCACTCTGAATACTTTATAAATACAATTTATAAGATATTTCCTACAACATTGAGTATTGGACTTCAGTAAAGGTACACGTTTGTTTCTCTTTTTATTTTTAGCAGTAAACTTCAGGGAAAACATTTAATTAACAAAATAAATTAAACCAATATCAGCACAGAGCTCAAATTATAATTGAAATTTTAATTCAATTTCTACGTTGCCGTGGAGTATTATTTTGTATTTCGTATTTTTTTAAATTATTTTTTGTTACGTTTTTTCGTAATGCTCTATTATACTAGAAAACTCCAATTCGAGTAGGCATCCAATAAAATGTACTCGCATACTTATATACTCGCACTACGACTTTTATATGTGCAATAAAAAAAGTTAATTTAAGGGGAATAAACACGTTAACAAAATATTTTGATTACTTTTATTTAGTAAAACAACACTTGAACACATCCTAAAGAGAGTTTACAAGATGATTAGAACGACTTAAGTCTTTTAATGGAACCATTCTTTTTTCATATTTTAATATGAAGCAGTTTCTATCAATCTTTACACGAAGCCCATGTGAGCACATAACTACTGCGAATGCAGATGTCACGTGTGTTCTACATGTGAAATTATATATATAACAAATAAAATTAACAAAAAACGAATTAAGGAAACAAAAGCGTAATACACCCCAAAACAAAAAAGAACAAGGCGGGATATGATACGCAGAGACAAAGACAATGAGTAATTTTTCTACTTTAGTTAAAATTTCCAACCATCTAGTTACCCGTCTCTTAAAAGTAGCATTATTGTAAAAGTAACTCTTTTCTAAATACAAGCCAAGTTTAAAGAATTTCTCACCCCTCTCCATGAGAAAATGCAGACTATTTAAATATTTATATATCCTACTTTCTTGCAAGTCTAGCAGAGTTAACGTAACCATAAAGAAACGAACATTGAACATGAGCAGAAAATGTTTAACAGTAAACATGTCTGAAGTACAAGTTTAAATAAACATAGTCTAGTGGTTATGCTTATTGAAACTTATGCTTTAGATATTGAATAGCCTTGATATTTGCAAATTTCTATTCCCTTGTAACAATAACGACTGTATTTAGAGTGTCATCGAAAAAGGAGACAATGATTTCAAAGTTAAACAACAATGCTTTAAGGTTCAGGTTAATTATTTATGTTTATACCAATCGATGCAAAAAATAGTCAAGTGTTTCGTTATTACTTAGTAAGTTTAAGATAAACACCTCGCCTTGCTCAGCGATAGTCCATCACCGTCTAGGAGATAACATATCAGTAGTACATGTCGTCGTTGTGGAACTCATTTTTTAGATCTACGATTTCATTACCATAGATATTATTTTTAACTTAACCGCAGAAAAATTACGAGGTATCGGGTCGGTGCTCCCTTGACGACCCAAAAAAACAAGCTTCTGGTAAAGTGAGACTGTATAGCGTGGCGATTCATCTTTCTGAAAGAGTCACTTAATTTATTTTCACTTAAGTGGAGTCGAACAGGCATACAAATATTAACCGATTTTTAAGTTTTAACAGATTATTATTCTACAAAATCTTTTGTCTAATTAATAATAAAAACGTGCTCTATCAAAAATCAAGCATTATGAATGCAGCATAAAATTTAGCCAACCTGCAACAAATATTTTTGCCAGCTCTCACTGATATTTGCTCTACTTTTTACAGTCACTGCTTTATTTGATTGTGTTAGAATAAGAATATTGATATTCAACATTGTTAAAAAATTCACTTACTAAATGGTAGCTCAATGGTTAAAAGTGTCGGTATCTAATCAAGAGAAGCACTTGCGATCATGGGTCCAAACCCTACCCAGGACTCAAGGTTCAACGAATAATGGCCTTGTCTGCGCTGTAACCACTGATTTAAATTCAGCATACCACATAACACAATGAGTTTTTTTCTGTTGCATAGTTATCATTACTAAAACGATTACTGCCGGGGATATGAGGTACTAACGAAGGTTGTACAATACCGTCTGCGCATCGCGTTAAAGGTCATCACAACTACAAATAACAACCCCCTCCCCATTCCTATAAACCAATTGTTGATATAGAGTAGATAGATTATTGTTTACACTGTTTACAATTGAAATCGCGGACTCCTTTTGGATTAATTTGTACATAATTTTGAAAAACATCAGTCATATACAAATTTGTTTTGTTTTTAAATAGCACATAGCTCAAATTTTATTTACAAACATGTATTAAACAACATGACATTTTGTAAACAAGAAAATGGATTCAAGCTGTTCAAAAACGTATATATTGGACGAAATTCTGACTTTGAATTACGTTGACATAATTTATATACCTCTGTATCAAAATTAAAAAACATAACTTTATTTTATTTTAGATATTCTGTTATCATATTTTCTAAAGATGTAAACATGTAGTGATTTAACTATATTGTTTTTAAAACAATCCAAAATAACTGATAATGCATAAATCTGGTAATATTAACAAACGATTATAAGTAACTAGAAATAAACATTTCCTATATAGATGTACATCAAATGTCTTATCGCAAAAAACACGTTTTGAAGCGAAAGTTTTTGTTAAACTAAAAAGAGTTGTCTCCACGTTTTGAAGTTTTCGGGTAAAACTTCCACCTTAAATGTTTCCAATCTTGAGAAAGTATTTGGACAACAAAGCTATCAAATCCAGTGAGTTATTTATTATACGGTTTAAAACTTTGTTTCTGTGATTTTAAATTTTACAACTTTGGTATTACAATTTAACGGGTAGTTAAATTGCAAAACTTAAAGTGACTCAATATATGGACAGTCAATATATGGACAGTCAATATGTGGACAGTCAATATATGGACAGTCAATATGTGGACAGTTCTTTAAATCAGTTCTAGTTTAGCGTATATGATGTAAAATTGATCATCGGTGGAAATATTGTTTTTTTTTTGTGAAAAAGAAGAAAATAATCATAGATTATATCTTTTTTCCCTTGAGTCAGAAATAAATCTTAATAAAATTATATCGTAGGACATTCACAAATACACAAATTAGTAATAGTTTTTATTTTTTTATAAGCAATGTTTTTATTATTTTTATGAAAATATAATACAAAGGAATTAGGTCGTAGGACATTCACAAATACATAAATTAGTAATTTTTTTTTTTTTTTTTTTATAAGCAATGTTTTTATTATTTTTATGAAAATATAATACAAAGGAATTAGGTCGTAGGACATTCACAAATACATAAATTAGTAATAGTTTTTATTTTTGTATAAGCAATGTTTTTATTATTTTTATGAAAATATAATACAAAGGAATTAGGTCGTAGGACATTCACAAATACATAAATTAGTAATAGTTTTTATTTTTTTATAAGCAATGTTTTATTATTTTTATGAAAATATAACACAATTATTAGTACAAGACGTAGATAATTGTGTGTTTTTTTTATGTGGATGTTCAATGTTTTAGACTTGTAGAGTGTAAAACTTGTAAATCTCTTCACTTACTTCTAATAATCAGTGTTTCGATTCCTATTGTAAAACGAGAAGAACTTACATGGATTGCATTATGGAGCAAGATTCAAAATTGTGTTAACCAAAACGAAAACTCGGAAAAAGTAATATAGGAAAGAAAACGTATGAACGTTCAAATTTTGTTTAAAAGATCAGGTCTTGTTCCTCATCTGGATTTCAAAGATCGATCTTCCTAGTAGGTTCTTAGAGCAGAAAGGAAATAAGACATCAGTTTCCATTAAGGTATTTAATAAGAAATAATGATCTGCCTTATTTTCTTAGGTTAGGTTAAAGTAACGTTTGTAGGTTATACAAAGTAAAGTCTAATGATGAGTAATGAGATAGTAACTTCTGTAACAATTACATTTTCATTAACCTTTATGTTTTAATACATTTATAAAGCGACGTCTCCTTCATTTAAATTGTAGTTTGGTATTATGATGGTAAATATTCCGCTCGTAATACTTTTGCCATTTTTACAACCATTACTTCTTGTAAATAAAGACGTCATATGAATTCAAACACTAAACTAAAAGACGAAAAATTAAAACATCTTCGTTACTAAGGTACGTAAGAGATTAGCTGCTTACTTTGACGACTGTAACCACATCTAGTTTTTAATTTTATATCTTTAAATATTGCCAGTATATTTTACTTCTGCCATGATATAAAAATACCACGTTATAAAATCACAATGAATGAGGTTTACCAGTATGACAGAACACGATTACTTCACCTCTTCACAAGTTAATAATCAAGTTATAAAGAAATCAACACTCACAGATACATTCCATTTCCCCTTTAACTCTCTGCAGACACAAACTTTATTGGACATTTCCTTTCAAAGCTGTCAGTCAATATTGTCTTTTGTTATCGTAATTATAAATTGTACAACATTGTAGTTGTATCGTAACTTAAAACAAAAGTTTGACAAATTATGTAGATTATAACAGCTGATATTTTATTTTGTTGCAGGTTCTCAGAGTAAATATAATATAAAACTGTAATACCAATATTTATCTAAACAAACAACTAAGAAATAACAAATAGTTATTTTACATTAGAAGATAACTTCTTTTAAAATCAGTATAGTAATATCGCATTAATAATACTGGTAAAATAATAATATTTATAAATATAATTTATTTCTAGTAATGATTAATTAAAATTTCAAAACGGTGGAGAAATAAACAGTTAAATGTTATAAAATTTAAGCTTCTTTAATTTTATAATGTGTATGAATTCCCGTTTAGTAATCACTAGTGTTGAACATTTTAATGTAGGGGGTGTTATTTTTCGAATTTAAATGAATTATTTTTGCGTTGCCACTTTGTCTTAAATATAACAATTAAACAAAACTAAACAAAAAATGGGCTGGAGCCGTATTTTCTTTATTTTCAAAAATTTGAACTTCTTTACTTTTATAATGTTTCTCAAAGCGCCTGCTAATAACTTTGTCAACTCATTAATCATATATTTTTATAATATATTAATAGATATTTTACTTGACTGAGCAATCTTAAATAAACGATTAAAGTGTACAGCTATTTCGCCTATTTGCCAGGCATCATCAGAACATGTAGAACACTTATACCATTACAATTGTCATTCAGTCAGACAATATGAAAATCGACTGTCATTCACTGTGACACAAAATTTAATACAGTCTTAAAAATTCATTTTTATTTACGTTTAATTGTGATTTCTAAATGTGTGTTTTTAAATTATTTTAAAATATTGTAACGTAGTAAGTGTTCTACATGTTCTGATAATGCCTGACAAATAAGCGAAACAGCTGTAAACTTTAAAAGTTTATATACGATTGCTCAGTCGAGTAAAAGATCTAAAAAACATATCGTTTTATAGTAGCAATCAGAAAGGTCACACAAACATAAATGGATTTATATTAGTAATTTATTTTTATAAATAGTTTAATAAAATATTACCTGTTATATGTCCGTCCAGTGATTCTCTTTTTGTGGTAAACACTACCGTGGTTTCAGATAATATCACTCATCCATCATCAGGTGTTGAAAATGTCACTCACATGACATGACAACAGGAACACAACACACAAACAACTTATACATTTATTTCAATTTGTTTAATCTTCACATTCGTGGCTTTCCGTATATTTCGTGGATAATCTATTTTATCGAATTTTAGCGTATTTTAAATAATAGTTTGTTTTACCTCCATTTGTACATCTAATATCAGTCTCTGTTGTTATATGAAACTAAACTAAATGCATTTGGAATTTCAACACCTTGAAACCGTTCCAAGTGTGCTGGTGATGTTTTCTGTTTCACTTTTAGTTTCACAGTTTAACTTATTACCAAAACACTGACTACCAACATTTGTTATACTTTGTAATATATGAAGTAATAAATCGAAATATCAATTCTGGGATAGTTTTCAAGTGGTTATTACTATATTTGCGTTACACTAAACAAAATCCAACAATACGATTTACTTCTCACAAAACTACAAAGCTTTGAATGAAACGGCTTTTTTCATTCTGTTGTTAAATTAAACTTATATACATAGTGTGCAGTAAAGTTAGTTTGATGACTGGGTTTTGCAAATACCCAGACATTAGCATTACTGAGCAGGTTGCCTAAGTTACTTTCTTAAGTTATATCTTTTGGTTGTAGTTTCCAACATATCCCTAGGCTACTAGGCTATATTAGTGTTTTTAACTTTTTTAACATAAGGTTTATCATTTTATAATGGAGATTTATTAATACTCTCGAATCGTTGTACATTTGTTTTTTATTTTGTATTTCACGAATTTTTTTTAAAACACGCTATTACTAGTAGAATCCATAATTCCAAATTTTTAATGTACCTAAAAATTTCAGAATGAGGTAATAACAGTTTTCAAATTCATACTTTGCATCTTTGAAAATAATTTACGATGTCAGTAAAAATAATCTATGAGGTGATCGCAAAGCTAGAATTTCATTTATTCACTGTTAATTCTAAACCGGCATTACAGGTTAAACACACTATTCAAGTAGCATAGTTTTGCAGGGTAACAAAATGTACATTCTGGGAGCAGCGTGTTTTATTGTCCGTGTAAACAATGACTCTTTGTATTTGTGATTTATTAGTAATTACTTCCAAAGAACAGACGTTAAATAGATATACTACAGTTTGGTGTCAGTTTAACATTTAGACAATGTTAATGAATTACCTAATATATTACACATCCATTTATTCCGGCAGCCAAACAGTAGGTATGTAGGATATTCAGGCAGGATATGTTTACTATTGTATAAGATGGCATAAACAGAGTGATTTAATAACTACGTTACAAATTTGAAACGTCATATAAATGTATTCGAAATTTGTACAGAATCCGTTGAGTTGTTTTGTTTCAAAACAAATAGACAGCTGTAATTAATTGAAACAGGCGTTCTTTTATGCATGCATTCTGCGACAGTTCGGGTGGTGTTGAATGCATCTGCAACTAAATACTTAACATACCTTATTTGAAGTCGATAGTAGTTCCTTATATTATATTAATGGCTGAGTCTCAGTGTCTCATTTTAACTCACTCAGTTTTTTTTTTTTAAACAATTGAAACTGAACTTAGTCCATCTATCAATATTTCTATAAAATGAAAGCGTTTGTTGGCTGCAAATCCTACGACGCACTCCAATACACAAAATCACATTATTGGTCTTGTCTTAGGTCAAATCAAACGGTTTTATCCTATCCAACCGCCGACCTTGAACTGAATTGTCGAGAACTTGTAGCATCTCGATGTTATGGTGCTTATGCAAGCTTTCTTCATGCTTCCTAGCAAATCGCCGAACCTATTCATAAACTGTAGCAATTTGTAAATCCCTATGGAGATCGTCATTGCGTATGTACCATGGGGCATTAACAATGCCCCTCAGTACTTTATTTTGATGTTTGAATAATTTTGATGTTGCCTCTTTTTGCGCAGCCCCAAAGCTGCACACCATATGTCCAGATAGGTTTTAGGACTTGTTTATAAAGTAATAGTTTATTGTGCACTGACAGCTCTGAATGCCACCCAAGAAGCCAATGCAACTCACTCAGTGAACATGTGACCAATATACTGTGAGGAACTAAAACAATTTTTAACTTTTAACGAGTGCCGGTTCTGCATGATGATTTGTGTTAGACCAAGAATTTTATATGTTTTTGTGATATGTGTGTGAACAATGTGTTTATGTTATTAGCCGGCCTGATGATGCTGCCTATGGCAGCGAAACATGTAGCAATTAATATAATATAAGGAACTACTATCGACTTCAAATAAGGTATGTTAATTAATTAAAGTAGTTCTAAGGCAAAACAATGAATATTAACTAAATACTGGTTACAATTCAAGACGTAATAGAAACAATAAGGCGGTAGAATGCCTGTATCACGACAAGCATTCTCCCTCCCCTCCATTTTAATTTTATCCAAAAGAATGATGTAGAATACCACTCATGATATGTCATATTTTTTTTTAATCTTGACTATTAGTGCAGAAAAAAATGCATTTGGTAGAACACCCGGTGGACAAAAACCGTATATTTGAACGCCGGCACTCAACGTTAAGTCACCAATATTATCCTCTACAGGCGTTCTGTACCGTTTCAGAGAAGGGGTCGTCTTTATGAATAGAAATAAAACCTGAATATGATGAATTTGAGTTTTTGTAGGAAATGTAGCGTTGAATTTAGTTCTTGTATGAATGTTTTTAGAAAGGATAGTTAATTAAAATTGAATTAGACAAGTGTTGAACCTTAGATATTTACTTGAGTTTTCCGCTTGAACTAATATATTTTGAGACGATATTTTAAATAACCGCTTGATTTATTAAAGAGCTAATTAAATCTACTATTTAATGTCTCGATCTGTAATTATTAGTTCATGGGTATACATGCTTTTGCTACAATGAGATGAGTTACAAAACATTTATTGCAATGGAAAGATGGAAGTACATATAGAGGCAGAGTTTATTAAAGTATAATAATATGTGAGATACAACTAGGAGAGAGGTAGGACGAAATTTTGCGATGAATGAAAAGAAACAGAAAATTCCAGAAACATCTTCTCATTAGAGAGATACATTCCATGTTGCAAAAATATTAACAATGGAGAAGAAAGATGGCGGATGTTGAAATATCTTAGAACTTAACAATGAAGAACTGCTGGTACTTGCCTAAGAAAGAAATGAAACCAATTATAGCACCCTTAACTATATTTTCTTTCCAAAACATATTTTTTTACATATTCGTCTTTCCGCCCTTTAAGATAAAATCTTGTTCATGTTTTGAATGATGTTTTTAAAGATTTGGTTTGTGGTTCATTCTCATTTACTAATTGTCCATAGTAACAAATGAAACATTTTTATTTTTGAACAACCTGTTTCAAACTATAATTTTCATCAGTAACTTATATTAATATATGGTTATTTAATATATTAATATATATATTAATATATAGGCAGTTTAATATTTTAGTATGAAATCTATTTAACTGACAAATTTTAGTTTGTGTGTGTGATAAAGTAAGTGAAAAGTTTAGTTTCATTTGATTTGAATTGAATATAAATTAAATTTTTATAATGTAGTAAGTGATCAAGAAAAGAATAAAAGAAAGTGCAATGTTTTATGTCTTTCTTTGTGAATTGAAGATCAATAACAGTTGTGTAATATAATCAAGTGATCAAGAAATGGGTGGAAGAAAGTGCAGAATTTTGTTTCTTTCTATGCGAATTAAACATCAATCACAGATGTATAATATAGTCTAGTGATCAAGAAAAGGATGAAGAAAGTGTAGTATTTTGTTTATATTTGAATTGAACATTATTTACAGTTGTATAATATAATCAAGTGACCAAGAAATGGGTGAAAAAGTGCAGTATTTTGTTTCTTTCTATATGAATTGAACATCAATAACAGTTGTATAATATAATCAAGTGATCAAGAAATGGGTGAAAGAAAGTGCAGATTTTTGTTTCTTTCTATGCGAATTGAACATCAATCACAGATGTATAATATAGTCTAGTGACGAAGAAATGGGTGAAAAAAAGTGCAGTATTTTGTTTCTTTCTATATATGAACATCAATAACGGTTGTATAATATAGGCAAGTGATCAAGAAAAGGATGAAAGAAATTGTAGTATTTTGATACTTTTAATGTGAAATGGACATCAATCACAGTTGTATAATATAGGCAAGTAATGAATTAAATGTGAAAGAATGTGCATTGTATCGTTTTTTGGATGTGAATTGAGCATCAATCACAGATGTATAATATAGTCTAGTGATCAAGAAAAGGATGAATAAAGTGTAGTAGGCTATTTTGTTTCTTTCGATGTGAATTGAATATCAATCACAGTTGCATAATATAACCAAGTGATCAAAAAAAGGAAGAAAGAAATTGTAATATTTTGATACTTTTAATGTGAATTGAACATCAATCACAGTTGTATAACATAGGCAAGTAATGAATTAAATATGAAATAATGTGCATTGTATCGTTTTTTGGATGTGAATTGAACAAAAATCACAGTTGTATAATATAGGCAAGAGTGAAAGGGGGGGAAATGACGGAAAGTACACTGCTTGTGCAAATGTATCATAAATCACAAGTTTATAATACATGGAAATGTCCAAGAAAAGATGAAATAAAGTGGAATTTTCTTTTCATTAAATGTCAATTGTAATTCAATCACAATTGTAGAATATAGGCAAATGTTCAAGAAAATGATATTTTAAAATCACCGTTCGCTAATCACAGTACAGTGAACAATTGTGACACTAAACTGTACTAAACTTTAATCTGTGAATATTAAATATTTCTGGATTTAATTTGTGTTCAGAGATGAAGCTGAACAAATTACACATTGCGCGAAATATACAATCTCTCAGTGTGCATTCATTCAATAACTCATTGTTTCATGTTATTGATTGCGTTGTTTTAAAGCCACATAGAAGTCATTTCAGAGAATTGATTATTTTGTAATTTTACAGTTGTTTACATAGAAACAAAACACCTTCATTCACTAAACATCCGTCTGTAATGTTTATGTTTTCCTGACAATGTAAAATAAATAAAGCAAAACAAAACAAAACAGAAACATCTGTCATACATTTACAATGATATATTCATGTCATCATTTTAAACTAAAGTAATAAAATAGTTATATACTAAACAGCAGTTGGTTTTCTTTCTTTAGATAATATGTACGGCAAGTTTTATTTTTTCACATATACGTGTTACTTTTTTTTTGTTTTTCCTTGTTGTTCAAAGGCAAAAACATACAGGTTATCATCACATTTTTGAAAAAAGTTAAAGAAAACAATGTGAAATAAAGGCTACTAACCCCGGAACACAATAATATCGCAATTGTTGGAAGAGTACTTAAGTTGGTCAAGACCTGAGAGATAAGATGAAAGAAAGGGTGTAACCAAAGATTAGATGATAAAAGGTGACTTACTCGGGATTGCTAAATCTGTACTCACTGTAATGACCTAAGGGTTATAATTATTTTAAAGAAGGTTATTAAAACTCTATTATTAATGTAAAGGTCCTCTTTTATGCCGTTAATTAAAAATAATAATTTCTGATGCCAGTCTGTTTAAACTTGCATCTGTATCTCCTCTGTTACACCATAAATCTAGTGTATTTTGTTGGTACGAACGGCTTTTTAAAAACAATCTATTATTAACTCAAAATTTGAAATGTTATCAAAACAAACACAAATTTTGATATTTATAAAAATCCGCTTCAAGGGTTTTAATAACATTTTCCCAAAATTTAGTCCGTAGGGACCCAAACAAGATTTATTTTTCATATATCTCAAAATGAATATTTGGAAATTATAACTAAAATGTAAAAACATTTTAGTTAGGTTTACTTGTGTAGTTCATATTTCATGTTTTGTATTTCAACGATAACGTACATGCACTATTTGTGTACCGTGTTGTCTTAGTTCTCAATTTTATTAAGTTGATTGTTTTGCATTGTTCTAAAAGACTCCCATTATATCTACGCTCCAAGCTGTGTGTAGTAACACAACGATATTGGCTTTGAAGATGCATCTTCACTTCAGATATTTTTTATAAAGATAAGTCACATAATTCCAACTATTTTAACAAGAACACATTTTGTAAGTAGAGTAAGGTGGAAACTGCAACTTTTTTCAAAAAAGTTTTAACAGCAGTTTATATTTACTATTAACTATTAATAGAACCTATTATAAGTGTTAACTTTATCATTTAGACGTAATGAAGAGAAAGTATAGCAATTACTCAAAATTGTCATGTTAGTTTTCAAAAGAGGTATCTGTTTTTTAATCTACATAAAACCAAAAATTTAGTTGGCTTCATATTATAACGATCTCAAACGATCACAATGGATAAATAATTAATTAGGCCTAATATCAAATATTAAAATAATAATAATCAATCAAAAGTTAACATTAATAAATAATTGTGATTTTTATGTAAATTGAAACAAAACACATGTGGACAAGCAAATTTTACCGAAAGAGCAGCTGCAAGGCTAAGTTTGGAAAATAACTGTACAAATTGACAAACGTGACAAGGACAAGGGAAAGAAGACATTCTGTTTTACTTAAGAGAAGAAAGTTCGCCGACACAAATAAAAATTTAGTAGAAAACATAACGGAGTTTTGCTATTCAACGCAGCTGCGTGTTGTAAAAAATGGGAACCAAGAAAAAATGAGAAAGCGAATTCCTAACGGTATCTCCGAGGGTGAAGCCAGCGCGTGTAAGAAAAAACTAACGATTTTTACAAAGTTAGAGGTCCAATCAGGAGAGGCCTGAGTTTTTAAAAAAATGAGATTTAACCAATAAGCGAAGAGGACGCTACACTTGAATTTCGGGAGAGGTGAAATCGAACAGTAAGGAGAGTCAGTCTAAAACTGGGGTTAAGAGCGTGTAGGTTCTTGGCTTACAGCTAGGAATCAGAGTAGGAGGTGTTAAGTGTTAAGAATTAAACTGAGGGTTTAATTCTAAGTCATTGGTTAATTTAAAAGGCAGAGCCGCAACAAAATTTAGTAATTTATCTTGAAGTTTGTTAGAATCATAAAATTAAATAGAGTCAAAGACGATAAAATTCATAAAAGAAGAGGAGAGATCATCGCGTCGAAATCCATAGCAGTCGAGAACGAGTAAGGAGACCAAACAGAGTTAGCGGAGTGTCACCAGAGATTCACCACCAGTCAATGAACCAGTGTTAGCAGCATCCGACTTCCCAGGCTAAGGATACGTTGTGTTGTTGTGCATCGTTAGTGATTTGTGTTGTGTAAAAGTGCCAAAATTATAGCGGACGAGGAGAATTGTTGATAAGTACAAAATTTCTTAATAAATAATCATTAGAGTTAGTATTTCACTTTAATTGAGTCATTGAAAGTTCCCATGCCCGAGATAAGAGTCAAGTTTTTTTTTGTATAATTAATTTAAAAGTAAGGTAATTAAGCTAGCCGGCAAAATAAAGTAAATTTGGAAATATCAGTTAATTAAAGAAATTTGTCTTGTTTTTGTTATAAAATTGATAAAGTTAATAAGAACAATTTGGACAAGATCTGTTGAACATTTTGTAGAGTTTGATTTTTATGTAAATTGAATAATCCATTGTAGATTTTAAATTTGTAATCAATAATATTGTGTATTAGAGTAAATTAGTTTTAAAGAATGGAAGTGTGAGAGAATGAAGTAGCCTTAAGATATTTCAATGAATAGATAGATTGAATTGATACTGTTTGTAATAAATAATTGTTTTGCCAATAAATCCTGAAGTTAGTTAAAGGATAAAAACTTGTTTTGTTGAACTAATTTACTTAAACCATCATAGTTTCAAAAGAATTAAAATAAATTAAATTAAAATTAGATTAATCAAAAAAATATATTATATAACAAACGTTCTGTTATGTTATAATATATTTACCTATTTTTTTGTATATTATAACGATTAGAAATAAAACTGCAGAAATCAGAGAGATAATTTGAACTATAAACTGCATAGTATATGTTACAATAGGATCACGTACTACTAAATGAGTAGGTGATAATTTATGTTAAATCAGCTGAGTTGAGATTACCAAGACCTAAGGGTATAACAGTATATCAGGCAGGAGAGTGGACTACAAAGGAATTTGCGTAACCATAATAAGTGTTACATTAGACAGTCAAGAGGTAATAAATCTAAAATTTTACACGAATACAATTATTCTCTGTTGTTGTGATAATGTCACCAACCTTGCTTTCAACCCTCAACCAGATAGAATTGGTTTCAGTACCTTATCATAGATTATTGAAAGGGGAAGTTGTGGTTAACAAACTGTCAAAGAAAAGGATACTAACCCTGTTCATAATCAATAAATAAATTTAATATTTGGACAGTCAAGCTTCGAAGTTTGTTATAAACAAAACGTAATTACTAAATATTACACCCAACCTTTTAATTTGAGACACGTTTTCTTATAAACCTTTGATTAAATAATATCTATATGATACTAAATGTTAAAATAAATTGTTAAACACCCTAGTTAGGTTCATTCCATTGTGAATATTTATTGTGAGTTTCGAGGAGAAGAAAATAAAGAATGGTATTACCATGCGGATATTTTAGTACTAAACAATAAGACTCAAAGTGTTTGTTCGTATTTTACACTATGCTTCATGTACTATTTCAGTTCAAAGTATGAAATTTACTTTCCATCTTAATACATAAAATTATCTCTGATAATACTAATAAATATCAATTATTACAAAAATTACTTGTTTTCAAAAATTTATACTATGTGTAAAATAAAAAGTGAAAAACTATTTCGAACTTAATTAAAACAATTAACTAACTAAAAGAGAAGTGTCGCAGAGGTAATATAATACTTAAAAAATTTTAATTTGTGAATTTGACTATCATCTCAGATGTTTCTAAACAAGATATTTCAAAACACTTAAAATAAATGTTTTTCTACAACATTATTATTGCATCATACACTTCTATTTGACAAAAACATGCATAATCAAAAACAATAACTCAATTTTATATTTTATTAAATCTACGAAATGCGACAAATACTTAATTTCTAGAAAGGTTTTGTTATTTCAATTAACAAAATATAATTTAAAGGTTTTATTGCAGTATAACTTTTGATATTCATAAAATTGTTTTAGATTAAGTTGTTAAAATTGCAACCAAAATCTCATATCAAACCTGCTCCTGTATAAACTTGTTATCAGGAATATCATACTGAATATCAGTGTCACATTAAGCCATTAAAACGTTGTTTTAGTTTTAGATCAAGTCTGTTATCGTAAGTCTGTAATATTCTGTGCATATTAAGTGACACATTTACGTCACCGTGTTTAAATCAAAGGCTTTAAATTAAAATATTATCGTAAAATACATCCTTTTATCTTACAACAGAGAGCTAACTTTTATTAGAACACTTATATTTTAAGGCACTGAATTTAAGTAATCCTACTGTTTTGATGTAGTTGAATGAATGTTTATTTTTAATTTCAACTACATCCAGATTGATACAGTTTAGCTCACAAAACGTAAATTGTTTGTGAACTTATGGACTTGTAATTGGAACCTGATATAAAGTGTAATTCGTTCGTTTCACTGACTTATCTTATCGCATTTTTTTAGGGTCAAGGATACATTAAGATATTGGCGTAGCAGATAATGTAAGTATTTATAAAGTCCGACAATACACTTATTTTTTTTTAAATACCTAATAGTAATTAACAAAATAAAGTATCAAGAGTTCATTATAGTATCACTTTTGATGTTCATTAAAAATATGTTAATAACATTTAAACAGCAACGAAAATTCCATTAGAGGATGTCCTTACAGCAGATCTGTTCCTGTTTATACTTGTTATCAAGGTTAATACTGATACTCAAGTATCGCTTTAAGGAATTGAATGTTTGTATCAAATTCTTACTCTAATTATTTCTTTAACATTCTCAAATATATATTGTTGGTTAAGTCTTTAAACACAAATAAAATTTAATGAAAGTGCTAAGCCTGTTTTTACTTGATATTCGATTGATATTTTTTCCCAAACATTTACTTAGAATGCAGTTTATCCGATAAACCATTATTGATAAAAATATTTCTGGCTGTTAGTATCTTTTGAAATGAGTGTTTGAGCACTTACCCAAGTTTCTGTTTAATTTTCTGTTTTGTGTAAAAGCGATGTAAACTGAAATTGTTAAAAGAATTTAAAACAAAACAAGACAGCAAGATACGACATATCTGTCTACTAGTTGAGAGAATTTCGTGATATGATTTGTTTGTATAAGTAGAAATAGAACAAGAATCAAAGCCAATCACATCTGTACGTTTCTTACCGAAGTTAAGAAAGGAATGAGTATATTGAATATGTTCCAAATAAATTGAGCCACGTGTAGAATAACAGATGTCACTACTAACAAATAGGAGATTGGAATATCTATAAATACTTAAATTCATTACAAATATCTGTCTTATGTCCCACATTCAAACCTAAGATTGTTTTGGAAAACGAATATTTTGAAATTTGATATTCATAATACAATTTATATATTATAATAGCTAGTTTATTATATTATAAAGCATTATAATTCTACAGTTCTACAAATACTCTATTCTTTCAGAATTATCTCTATCGATTCTTTTGCATACACATAAATTATTCAAATAATTTTCAATATTTTAAACTCCAGATTAACCCTCTAGTGATAAAATTGTAAACCTTGTTTTAGGAATATTTAACATCATCAAATTTTAACAAACCAACAATTTAGTGAATGAAATATCATTTTATTATTAACGTTATACCAGTTCTAATAATTAAATAACAGTTGTGTTTTCAACAAACACAAAAATTAAAGTTAATAAAAGAAAGTCATGCAATATTACACCTAAATATCTATATTTTGTAATATAGATTGAAACCATAATTATTTTATAACAACTTTCTTATTTTAAACTATTTGAGTTATTCTTGCAGCGTTTAATTATATTTTAAAATATTAAATTTTTTTTAATTACTGTAATTACAATGCACATTACAAATAAGCACATCAAGTTACTGACATACATAATAAATGATGCTTAGACATTTACGTAAAAAATGTCCACATTTTCTTATCCCCATATTCTGCCATGATTTAAGTTGATCCTACGGGAAGAAGAGGATGCGGTCAAGTCAGGATGTAAAAACCTCTGTAATGCCCTTACTGTACCCTTGATACTTGGTACATTAAATGGGAACAGAAAACATTGCTTGATGTAGTTTGAAATGTAATTAGTTCAGATTCAAATGATAAACGTGAAGATATGTCGACATGACATCATTCCTTCTTATTAATTTATTTTTATACATAAATAAGATGATTTGCTTTGTCCTGTTTCTTAGAAATAATATTAATACCAATAGCATAATGCAATCTGAGAGACTTGAGATGTAGTATAGGGTTTTCTCCACCATGACTATGAAAATAAAGACTCTAAAAAAATATAAACAAATAAAGAATAATTGTTAAAAAATCTCTTTTAAACAATATGGTACATGACCACTTTATAGGAACTTTAACCATAACACACACAGCCGAAATGGTGAAAACATTAAAATATCGTTGAATAAAAATTGTAAAGTTGGTAATAAAAATTATCTTTTTTTAAATACGATTAAAAACAAGATTTTAAAGTTCTTCTTTACTTTTGTTTTAGATTGAAAGGCAAAATGAACTATTTAAATGGTTTTTATTTGGAAATTTTTATTTTCATAATTCTGGAAATATAATATTGACTAAAAGGCCTCATTTTAATATAGATTGTAAATTAATTCATTAAAAAATTTAACTATTTTTCTTAACATTATTATTTTCATAAATTCGACTTGTACTGTAGAACCAAACATTGTATGTTTATTTATTTTTGTGAAATGTGTATCAGTGTGTTGTGTAAACGTGTTGTTTCATCTGATGGTGGTATATGTTATACTGAAACAGCAGTTATGAAATATTAATAAATACTAAACACAAGATTGCTAAGACGTAAGTAATTTAGTAATAAACTTATTATTTTCCTTGTGATGCTGGGTCACATACTTTTTTTTAAGCCCTCCAACATTAACCAACCAAGAACCTCTTGTATACAAGGCGAGGCCCCTTGTCACAACCCTAATCAGCAACTCTAAAGGATTACTAATTATTATAAATATATCTTTTTGAAATTAAAATGTGCGTAAAATAATAAATAATATCCGTCTCATCTACCATACTATTGAAATACACTAACACCAAATTATTCTCATAGTTTATAAAAATTCCTTATCACACAATTAAATTATTTGTTGTTTTTAAATAGTATATTTCATCACTAGGACCTAAAGGGAAACTTTTCAATACAAGCTCAAGTTTAACAATGAGCGAGGATCGAAAAGCTTCTTTTGCTCCAAGTGATGAACTATATTTTTCGTCATACTGCAAATAATATAAGAAAACAGCTTCACAAAAACTAAAATGTTACAACCTATTTACCTTCAAATCGATGGTGACAGCTCTTTTAACGGTTATTTACAATCGAGAGTATCGGTTGTTTTTATAGATACTTTAATCAATCTTAATTATTCAATCTTTAATTAATTAGTATAAACGAAGTAACGGCTGATGACCTCGACTTCAGCTGATGTTTTTATGTCCTAGGACTAAAAAGAACAACTTTAGTATCTCAATGCATGTATTGAAAACAGCTGTTTTTGAAGCAGTATGACGAAAAATATATTTTCTAACTCGTAATACAGTTTACCTTCTCGACATATTACAGTTTAAATTTAAAAAATAATAACGACTGTTTTTTCGTGAGCGAAAGTGTTTAAAAATCATTTATTTTAAATGTAATTCTATTTTGAGAAGTAATCATCACGTCCGTCACAGTAAACATCAGCTGACATGTGTTATAATAACAGAAATCCATCTTGGTTACGATTTGTCAGACATGTACGTTTTGACAACGAATGTGATATGAATATGTCGTGACAGACTGGGATGAAAGTTGCGACATGTGACGTCATTCCATCAAAGTGATATTTAATGAGAGTTTTTAAACTCTCATACCATAATAGTGAATGTACTTTATTACAGAGGCAAGGTTAGGGTCATAGTGTCATATCTTAAACTACTTTAAAATACTTTAAAACAAAATATAATACAATTGATAAAATATTTGATAGACAATAAAAAATTAAACAATAATAAAAATACAAATTAATTAATTATACATCAAAATAATATTCATCTATATCTGTGCATTATAAGAATATACAGCAATATCTTTTTCTTGTTTGTCGTTTAATGGTTAAAAACGTCTCAGTCATCACCGCGTGATAAAAGTAGAAGAAATGAGCATAAAATAAAGACCCTCTAGTCGTCGATAGTCTAATAGCGTCAGGGTTGGAAGAGAACAAGAGTTGGTTAAGTGAGACCATTTTGGAGAGATGAGATTTAATGAAGAAAGATGTAGATCGAGACATGATCCTTTGGGATTGCTACACCTGCACTCACATGCGACACCAGTCTTAATAAAAATAATAATAATATTAAATATTATTAATAAATACTAATAAATAATATACTCTGTCTTAATAAAAAAAATAATAATATTAAATATTATTAATAAACAATAAAATAAATTTAATAATATACAACAAATATAACAATAGCTGTTCAAATATATACACATTACCTTGAGCCTTAAAAACACAAAAAGAAACACTATAGCACCAGAAAGTATTCATTATGACTGGAAAACTAACAGCATCTTGTCAAAACTAAGCAAGTATTTATGAATCGGTCGCGATTTTAGATACATTTAATATTTTTAGCAACGAGGCACAAATCCTGCAATTATTAAATTTGACGATGATTTGTTAAAAGTAAGCCCCTAATGTATTAAATTAAATCTTTCTTACAAGTAATAACAACTATTCTTGTAGAGTGTCAGTGGAATTAACAATTGACCTTTGACCAATGACCTTTCTGCAAAGATAGCGAGACAATCCATTGATTTGAACAACATGGAATAACAATAAAGTATTATTGTATTTCGACTAGGTAGGTTTTAAAACTGAAATCTGTTTATTATATTTTCTAACATGATCATCACATTTGTAAGTATCAACGACAATTTTAAAGACGAAAAGATATTTTAACTAGTCCCATGTAACTTAGTTACTGTCATGATTCAATATTAAATGACAAATTTAAGAATTTACCAAGTAAAATTTAAAATTAAATGGCAAAAAAATTAAATTTATACCATCAAAAACTTTATTACACGTTCCATCAACTTGGTATTCCAACTAAAACTATTGCTAATGGTTAGTACGTCATAAGGGTTGTTAACTATAGAAATATGAGGCCAATCATTGCCTTTTGTTGTAAGCTTAGGTAATCTGCTTGGAGTGGTTTTATTGACGAGTCTTTTATGATAAATACAAATTGTTCCTATCTGGGCAATAAACAAGAACAATGTCAATATCTAAAATTTTGTAACGTACATTTTGTCTTTAAACATAGTTAAGTATTTCTAAAAAATAAAACAAAAATGCTGCACATTTGAAACTTTGAGGAACAGGATGTTTTGTTATCAGAATTTGTTACAGTTTTCACGGATCATTCTTAAGGCAGACCTAATAAACACCATGAGAAGTAATACTTTAATTTCTGCTGTAAAAATAAGTAGATAAAACAAACAACAGTAATATGAATGTGTAATAATTGCATAGTGCTTAATTGTCCATGCATTTTGCAATATGTTTTATGAATTTATTACTATTATACATCAATAAATCTCTCCTCATTTTTAGTTATATATATAACTAAAAACCAGAGAGAGAGAGAGAGAGAGAGAGAGAGAGAGAGAGAGAGAGAGAGAGAGAGCATAAGGTAAAATAAAAAAAAATTACTTCCTAGTTTAATATCTTTGCCATCGTATCAATCTGTCCTATGGGAGATTAGTAACATTCCTATGTCGGATCAACTTAAGCAAAGCTTCACAGAGTCCCCGAAGGGGTTACTTTATCCTGTGTAATGTAATATCTAATCAGGAACTAGGATTATTTTTAATATTTGATTACTTGAAACAAATATATCTCTTGCAACTGTCGTTATGGCAAGCTTGTTATAGTTTTGAAACCAGTTGAATAATATCTCCACACGTCATACCTGGCGTTATAGATCTTTGACTCGCTCAGAAATTATTTTCCATTTCTCGCGTTTAATTGCAACTAACAGACTCCTTTCCACTGCTCTCATTTTTCACTTCTGATCCACATCTTCTAACAATCTCAAACATCATCTCCCTCTCAGCCATTTCCTTCTGGTTTCCTGTACACACGTTTCTATGGCGCAGGATCAGAATAAAGTTTCCACATGGCCTAAAGTTTTGATTGTTTTTTTTTCCAATTTTTCGCAAATATCTATTGTAGAAAAAGTTATATGATTAGTAGAAAAAAAATAGGTACAAAATTTTGTTTGCTTATATATCCTGTTTGAAGTCTTCCGTGTCCAAAATTTTGGTTTTTGGAATGATGTCTGTGAGGAGCTATACACCACAAACACGTTGTCAGAATTTAATCAAATTCGGTGAATCGCCCCTCATCTTTTCTTTACCAACACTTAAATCATTAAAAGACGTTGTAATAATGGTATTGAAAATAATTAGCCCCCCCCCCCGGTCGACTCACTCTTAGGTCATCCTGACGAACGAATAGGGATTAAAGGATAAAATAAAGCAAAAGCTTAAAGTTTCAAATATTTATTAGTATAAAAGAGCTACAATTGTTTCGCCTTGCGGCATCGACGGGCTACTGATAATTTACAGGTATAGACAACTATTCAAAACATAAGTACAGGAAACTGAAATACAATATAGAAATCGGGAAAGGTAGGGGGTGACCTAGCAGGTAGATAAAGGTTGATGAACTATAGTACGGATGGGTTTTAGAAGAGGTGACGAATTTAATACAATTTGGTCATTTAAGTTGAGAATAGGCCTAAGTGAAATAGATCTATTTATTTCTAAACATTCTAAATTATTTAATCTATTGCTTTTATTTTCTATATGTAAGAGTTTAACATTCAATTTCGGATCAAAACTATGACCCGAGTCCAAAAGGTGGTTAGCAAAGTTAGAGTTTCTATAGCCATGTTTCCAGCTATTTACATGTTCTTTAATTCTAACTTTTATAGATCTACCTGTTTGACCTATGTACTCAGAGTCACAATCTTGACAAGATATTTTATAAACTCCACTATTTTGTAACATTTCTTTTTTATCTTTATTATTAACCAACATTTTCCCTAGATTTTTTGTACAATAAAATGCAACTTTACGATTACATTTAGTAGAAATAAGGTTACTGATTTTATAACTAGTTCTGTTGATATAAGATAATTTACAATATCTAACTATTTCAATGTTCTCGTTATGGGAAGAGTGGACTAAATTTTCAGCTCTACGCTTTAACTTTTTTCTTAAAATATTATCTATTAAACTAACCTCATACTTATTATTAACAGCAATTTGTTTAACGACATTCAGTTCATCATAAAAGTCATTAGGTGAAAGAGGTATACTAATAAGTCTATGTACCATGCTGTGAAAAGCAGCATGTTTATGGCTGATAGGATGGTTAGAATCAGCAGGTATAACTGTATCTGTATAAGTAGGTTTTCTGAAAATTTTAAATTTATGATAACTATCACTGATATTAATGTTAAGGTCCAAGAAATTAATGCTGTTATTGTTACCCACTTCCATAGTGAACTGAATGTTGTTATTTACAGAATTTATGGTTTTAAGGAGAGAGTCTAACTGTCTATTAGTGCCACTAAACAAACACAAAACATCGTCAACATAACGGTACCAATAAATTATATTTTTAAATAAAGGATTGTCTTTACCAAATAAATTATTTTCGAAATCCGCCATGAAAATTTCTGCTAGAAGAGGTGACAAAGGTGAACCCATTGCCAACCCTTCTATTTGTTGGTAAAATTTATCATTAAATTTAAAATAATTTTGACAAATGCAAATTTCTATGGCTGTTTTTAATTCATTACTAATTGTAGTATCAACATTGGTATCGCTAATAATGTCATTGACTATGTTTTTACATTGGTTAATGGGTATACTTGTAAACAGGCTTTTAACATCGAAAGATACAATTTTAGCATTGGAAGGTATAGTAACATTTCCAATTTTGTTAACTAAATCTAAAGAATTCTTAATACTATATTTAGATGTAAAATTAGTGACACTTTTAAATACAGTGATTTTATCCTTGAATATGGAGTTTCAACAAGAAATATCTGCTATTACATTAAAGTTGAATAGGGATTATTTCCTGCCGTTATTTTTACTCGAATATCCTTGCTTACATTATTTCCTGCCGTCAGCAATGCAACCAGTTAATCCCTTTACACGTTGAGTAAAGTTGGGCACTAGATTAACTGATTGTTCTTGTGCCCTATCCTGGTTCATGGCCTCCGTGTATTTTGGGTTCCCTATTTGAAACCGCTCTTAATTCCTATATAACTTTCCCTAAATTTTCGAGCTTGCTGTTAAGGGGACATCATCTTCATACAAAGGTATTCAGGACACTGTAATATCTATCCACTTCATCTCTGTGAATCTTATTAGAAGTTGTAAGGTTAAATTATTATGTAGTCGATAAATTGTGCCTTCTTAGTCATTATCTAATTGAGATTTGGTCAGTTTACAAGTTGTATGTTCAAGGATCAACCGATTTAAATTCAATAACAAACAGGACAAACTGAGTATTATTAGACCAGCGAGCAATATTACAATATTACTCCAACACAGCTGTTCTGAATACATATTGTGCTTACGTATGCAACTCTAATGACTAGGCAACTCGGCCGCTTACTAGACTGTGTTTTTCTAAAGTAGAATAAATGTATTGAATTCTATAAACCAGATGTTTAACTATCATGATTCTATATTTAATTATCATGAAACTGTGGTTTATTATTGACAAAATGTGACGTAATGTTTTCATTATTATTGAGTAGGATTATAAATAGCAGTCTTTGCCTTGAAAGCTCCATTCATGGGTTTGTTGATATTTAATACAATTTTGTTGTTTCATTTATTGCTAAAGCTGTACTCATAATGTGTGTTTGATTTGATTTATGTAATTGTATTTTCTTTCCATATATTTTCCAACCTTATATATCAGCTTTAATTAAAAATAATACTGAATGAAATAGTACTTTTATTTGACTACTTTCCAAAAACATTTTAAATTTGTTTTCTCAGAAAAAATAATTTTGATTTTAATTCGGGATAACTTCATGAAAGTAAAGTTTAATATTTATAAATACTATTTTCTTTTACCAATTGCTTTCAAATAGAATTAAATAATTATCTTCTAATGACGAATTAATTTTGTACTTTACATAAATCTGTTACAAAAATAGACCACAGATAAGATATTCAAATCCACAATTGACGTCAAATATCAACTTAACGAAAATGAACAAGCATTGTTAAGTGCAGTTATTTGCACAAATTATTCAAGTGTCCTGCTTTTGGTAAATAATGTGCTCAATTCAATGCGAAAATGTATAAGAATAAAGAAATAAGTTAGTGTTATAGTTTTAGGTGAAATGCATGTTGTTTAGGGAAAAAATAAGGTAAACAGTGGTCACTGAAATTTTAGTCAGTAGTGAAAAATTCAGTTACTTTCAAAATTGATACAGGAGCAGAAATAAGAAATAAATATAATCGCAAAATTTATATTTGGGGAAATTATGATGAAATTTGATTAATAAATAATAGTAATGTTCAACATCATATAAACAATTTTTTAAGGATTATGCCAATTTTTTTATTTTTATTTTTTACTAGTAAAATATAAACAGAAGAGTAGAGTCCTAGATTTTTACACATTAGATGCTAAAGACTCTAGCATTCTAGGTCAGTCAACTTCAATTGATTTTAATTTATTTTTTTAAACGATAATGAAAAAGTTAGCTTTTAAGAGAATTAAGTTTTATCAAGATGGTTGTGTAAAAGATATTAATACTAAAACTAGTTTACCGGTATCTCTATTAGAGAAATATTCATTTTATTGAATTTTGTATGTTAGCATATTTTGACGACAAATCGGGATGATTTCATTTGTTTAATAACGCAAAATTTAGGGGTAGCTGGCATACAAAAAGATACAAATTTAAGATTTTCTCCAAAAACGTTTATCGAATTTTAACGCAGATCTATTTGTCAATACCATTTGTCTAAAAACCCAAACAAATGGTAGTGGTCGCGATTTCTAAAATAGTGGCAGTTTGTTAGTTATGAGTAAAAAATCATAAAACCGTTCAAGGGCTATTATCAAATATCTTTTTACAAAGGTTGTTCAATCGATTTCGGTCAAAATTTTGTGAAATATGAAGATTAATTATTATTACCCCAACCCAAATACAAAAAGTATTTCAAATATAAATTACAGTTTAGGGGTTATTGGAAAAAAATGAATCTTGACCATGGTTATTAAATTTTTGATTTTAATAAAGTACTATTCAAGTTGAGGACATGTTTATGATACAAACTAAGCAAAATGAGACCATTATCTAATATATATATATATATATATATATATATATATATATTAATCGTTGTCCAGCTTTCATTGTCATTTTTTAAATGAGAACTATCGAACTGATATTTTTAATGGCATTTATTTGAATTCGTTTATATTTGCTTTTATATATGGATACTGAGTTTGTGCAATTTCAGTACCGTTTCTTAATCTAAAATCTATTTGATTGTATTATTCATTATTACACGTTATTGCATACGTTAATTTGATGTTGCATAGGATACAATATACCACAGTATTACCGAAAGGATATAAATGGAAAGGATATAAAGATTGTTAATTGAGTAATTTAATGTGACACTTTCTTTCACATAGACTTATTTTGGTGAATTTTAAATTAAAACGGATGTGAACTGATACTTAAAATTTTTAATCACAAACTGTTTAAAGACTTTAGTCTCTGTTGTGATTGTGTTTCTTGTATTTGAGGGATTTTTTTTTTTATATATTATATTTAATCATTCACAAGCAATTCATTTTCGTTTATTTTTTGACACGGGATTTTGTAATTAAAATATAAAATAAAACCAACAGTAAATCTTTTACGAAGGGAGAGTGATTGATGACTTTTTTTTACATAGTTGGGAAAACTTTTACAACTTTTATTGTCAACAAACAATAAAGGCTTATATTTTAACATCGTAAAACAAGACAGTAATTGAATTTAAGAATTAATGATGCCGCTTTATTTTGCAGTAGAAATTAAATAATTTGACAACGTTATTACTGAATATTTCCTTTTTAAAATAGAATGTTTTATCAAGCAAAACTCAAGTTTAGATTAGGTAGTTTGATTACAAAAGAGTCAACTAAATTAGAGTGTAATTTATTCATTGTAGGTTGGCTCACAGCGAAATACTTGGGTCTAATCTGAGTCCTCATGTCTAATAGATTAGCAACAGGATATGTATCTTCTCTGGAGGCTGATGAACATTTAGTAGGCCATCGTCTATGTACTGACTTTGATGGTCTAATGCGACCGTGCAGAAAGTTCTAGGTACCTGAGGTGGAGGCAAGTCTATAGATGAAGAACAGAACCAAATTTAAGTTCCAGTATCCAGGGATAGGATATAAATTAGAGATTAGATCCTGTAAATCCGGAGCGTTAAGAATACTCTTACAGAGCCTGTTAAAGGATGGATAAATCAAAAACTACTGCAGTGATAAGAATTTAATCTCACAACCAAAAACGTGAGAAAACTATAATAAAACTATCTTTTTAATTGTTTTTATTGAAAATGTGAATGGTAAAATCTAAAAAACCGTCAGAGAAGAGATGGGTTGAAGTTGTTGTGGGTGTGAGTGACTCTGGGAGTGAGGGGTTAGAAGTCCTTTGCCGTTATAGAGGAGGTAGAAGAGAAGTGTGTAAATGTAATTTTAAAAGGGATATAGTATGGAGTCAATTAAATAAATCTAGTTTACAAACTATTTATGTTAAATAAACTTTTCAATTAGGTCCATCACACCGGATAATGATAGACAGCTTTTCCTACAAGCTTCTTCCTCTGTAACTTGGATTCCCACATGATCTGTTCCAAGGTTATTCCTGACATAACTCTTTTAATCTCGTTCTTCTCGCAGATACAAAAAGTTCATTTACACAAATTTTGTTACTTAATGAATTTATCTTAGAACATGGAAAACTATCCCAGAATCCTACCACTACATCGTGAGTATACTAACAGCAAACGACCTAGTTTTAGTGAGTAAGAATCTCACACTATTGTGAGCAATATCCATAAAGAACTTTCCAATTCCACGAAAACACAAAATAGCCTTTTTAGTTAAATTGTTGAAGACGTGTGTATCTGAAAACATTGTAGCTACTGTATTTGCTTATTTACTGAAAATTCATTTTGTTGAAAAGTATTTCTTTTATATTTATTGAATGACATATTTATCACCATAAAATAAATACAGAGACAAATACTATAAATAGAACATCTGTTTTGTGTAACTTTAAAAGAGCATCACATCGGCAGTAGAGTTGTGCAGGCAATGTTCCAGATTTTCACTTTACGTTACTGTAGTGTTTACCCACGAATGATCAAATAATATTTTCTGTAACTGGTTACAATGTAGGTAATTAAATAAAAGTGCTTTGAGTTGTGTAACCTTTAGAATAATAATATATTTAATAGTATTTATATTTTAAAATAAATAGTCTAGAGAGAAATTGGACTACAATTTCGTTTAACTGAATAATAAAATAAATACACAGAGCCCTAAATTACTCAAATATCGTTGGGATTAGAAGAGATCAAGACCTGATTGATAAAGTGAATGAAAGGGGTTTTACAACACTAAGAAAAGTAGATCCAGTTTCTGTAGCGAGGCATTGAGGATTTACACAATTCCATTATTATCAATGTTTCTTCTTTTTAATTTAGCCATTTGTGCTCCCACATTGAATTGATTTTAAGTCGATCTATAAAAAAAATTTCGATCTAAAAAAAAGCTTATAGTTTAATCTTGTATTTGAATTGTAAACATTTGCTTGTAAATGAATGTCTATCTCGGAGTTTTTACCTATCGAAATTTTATTAAATGTTACTAACCAAAATGTTGTGTTGAAATAACGTTTGCAATATTTGTTACTGGTAGTTCCTTCATTTGTAGGATTTTTACATTGTATTTCCTTCATAAACGTGTATTTCTTTTATGGTGGTCAACATTTATTATAAGGGGGGCTTCTATAGTTCAATAATCCACTCGTAGTTCGTAAGAACAAGCTGTTTAATTAGTCTTAAAATTATGTCCTATTGTCCTAAACCGAGGAATTGAAAAAATCTGAAAAGGTAGGAGGTTTTGATGTCATTATAAAAAATGTAGGCAATATATATGATAGTGCTAACTTTGAAAAATAAATTAATGTTCGTCATTCACATCCGATTGAATATATTTGGAGAAATTATTTTTCAAAATCGTTAGAGCCTATTTTTGTCGTGTCCAAAAATTGATTTTTCTTCAGCTGCTTCACTTTTCAAGATACGATTTATACGCAAAAAATATACAATATTTTCTATTAAATATCCCTATATTATTTTAAGTCCTCAAATAATTAACGGCTACACAATAGAGGGTTATTCTGATGACAATGATATACAATGTGAAAATTCTATTTTTATATTTTGAAATATTACAATTATTCATTGTACAGCAGAGAGGACTAACAAGACTCTACTAAGTAATGTATAACCACAGAAATAGTTATATAGATACTTTTTGTTGTACCAGCATTGCACCATAAAAATAAATGTTGTGCAGCATTAAAAGATTTATATATTTACTAATTTCTGGATACGTGTATAATATAAAGTTTTCGAGATATTTGACATCTACCTATTTTCAAAAAGCTGAGTGAAAAGTTATCAGATTTGATGGCACAATGGAAACTAATAGTTTAAAATATCATGAACAATGTTACCCTGTATCTCAATCAGTTACTGAATTAAATCTTCATTTCTAATAAATGGATTTATTCTAATAGGTGGATTTTTTTTCTATATTTCGATGTTCAGATTTTTTAACAGACAGATGATAATGAAAACACCTGTATTTATATTTCAACTTCAAAAATCCCTTGTGTAAATGAGTAATAATCTATGGAAAAAATGCACAAACAATCTTGAGCACCCAAAGTAAAAACGATTTCCTGGAAAATCCACTTTGAAATGAATGTATTCTTATCACGGATTATCTTTAAATTTGCAGGAAAAGATGTTTCATAAAATTGATTGGTTCCAGTCAATTGAAATTTCTCTCTCCAATGAAATATTTCGAATACAATATTTTCCAATCATTGATAATAAATCGTGAATACAAAATAACAAAATAAATTGACGAGGAAAACAATTAAGCGAAATTCATTTATAATATTCCTTCCTACGAAGCCATAATGTGATTTATATTACAGTGCCTTTGACAGTGAAATTTGCTTCAGTGAAGTCAAAAGAATACTCATAAATGTTGTAAGGAAGGGAGACAAGTCAAGCTACTTCCAAAGTTAATGAAAAATGAAATGAAAAAATCCTTGTATATTAGTTGTTTGTTTATACACATCTGTAAATATTGTAAACATTTTATTACATATAAAGAATGTCCAAAAAGTAAAACTTAGCACATCAATACTATACCTTAAAATCTACTTTTTGAAACAACTATAAATTATTCATCACCTTATGGGGAGGCCTCACAGGGAATCAGAAGAAAACCTTAAATGAGAGCATAGGTCTAGTTTTACATCATATTAAAGTCTCTGTTAGAATACAATGCCGCAAATCTGACCTCAAAAGATTTAAAGTTACAATGTTGGGCTCGTTGAAAATGGCTTAATTTTCTTTCTTTGTATGAGTTACATAAGTAAAACCTCAATAATCCACACTGGATGTAGGAACAATTTTTCTTGATGGTGAGGGACTTTAACATTCTTATAACACTTAGAATTTAAATGAACTCTATGCAGTGTGCCCGTAAAAAAAATTAATAATTATTATATATATTATTTATTTATAATATATATACGGAAGGTCCACAAATACCATAAAAATATGAGAATAAAGTAGGAATGCGCAATGAGAATGGTGAAAGACAACATCTTCAAGGCCACTTACAATACATCGGGTTTAGTGGTACTCTGAATGTAAACAAATATTTGTAAAAATGTGTGATTTACGATTTTAGATCGCTTCACGATCAGTAATTTGCGACTTTCGACAGAGAAACTGCATTACAAGAAAACTTTATGCCAGATAGATTTTGAAAATATTAACCAAAAGACAGAAAAGAAACGTTTTATGTAAAAATATTTGCGCCGTTTGCAAACAAAAAAAGAAGATTTGCTTTTTAAATTCATCACTAGAGATGAAACTTGTGTTTTTGCAGGCAATTGTCAAGTAAAAACAGGAGTATATGCAATGGGAATGCATAATCTCCGACGGCAAAAAATATTAACTACACAAGTACTAAACAAAGACCAGAGCACTGTGGTGAAAATATATACAGGTACACTTTCAAAAGTCCTTTACCACACTTGGGAATAAACAAAATAACAAAAAACAAACTTTTTGTCAAAATAATTTATTCTTATAAGATCCTAAAAAGGGTCTAATAGGAATAAACATTTTACTTTTGACAAAAAGTTTGTTTTTTTGTTATTTTGTTTATTGCCAAGTGTGGTAAGGGACTTTTGAAAGTGTACCTGTATACACAAGTACTGCTTCAAAAATTATAGCGTTTTTTTAAGCAAAGAATAAAGTCTAATTGTTTGATTGTGTTAAATGTGTAATGACTATTATTGGTAACACGTTCTGTGAAACCCTATAGAAATTTGGCTAAGCCATACAAATAAACGTGATTTTTTTTTTTATCCAATGGAATGACAACAGTTGAAACGGTTTAATTGACAATATTTGGCTGGACAATTATAATCTATTTGTTCTGTACCCTTAATCTCGACATGTACTTTAAGAAAGTGATCTATTTCACCTCTTAAAAATATGATGTAATACAGACTGACAATTTATAACTGGCGGGAGACTTTAACGAAGATATTGAAACGTTATGAAAAGTGCGTGGAAATCTACTTCCTAATTACTTTGAATACAAAAAAACAATATGATGATTTTTTGTTTATAATTAATCTTTTATTGTGTTTTTATATTAAAACAGAACTTATTTAAAAACTCATCATATACACATATTTGGGAAAAAAATCATATTTAAATGTACCACTAAAATAAAAATACTAGATTTACTATTAACTTTAAAATTATTCTGATCAGCTGTTATATATTTATTTATTATAAACTACTTTAGAACCTATGGTGATGTTTTTTTTTTCTTTCTTAAAGTGCATAGAATATCAATGCAAGATAGTAAATTATTTAAAATGAATTTTAACGGGAGCTATTATACTTTTTTCTTTTTGCTTAAATTTAGTAAGTATAAAAATAAGACAGGAATGTAAATTAAGAATTTCTGATCCTGTTACATTTTGTTTACGAAAAGAGAGATTATTGGTGGTAAATACTTGATTAAATTCTACATGAAAAAGAAAAACAAAAGTAGTAGCTAAAAAAAATTATCTGTGAAGAAACATTATTAATAATATAAATTAAAAAACTTTACAGAGATTGTAACATCAGATCTTCATATAACAAATCAAAAGACTCACAAATATGGTACAGATGTTAGCTGTATTGAAATGCAACATATATATCAACATCTTCCAAACAAGCTCTGTGTTTTTATAACTATTTTGTTTTCTATAGGCTGTATACAACAATTCTCATTTAAAGTTCACTTTGTTTTTAAACCTAATTCGACATTTATATCACCCAGAAAAACAATTCAGTTATTTAGCTTTGCTAATATTGGATTTTTATCGCATGAAAAAGTAATTTGTGTTTCCTTTGATGTGAAAATTTTGCGATAAAATAAATAAATGATAATCATAGGCAAACGTAATCATAAAAATCATGAAACGTGCACTTTCTATGAATAAAAACTTGTGTCTGTAATTTTTCATTTCATTTATGATTAATTGATTTTAATGTTTCAATGTACTTAAATAAATTGAAAAGTAGATAATTGTAATCACTCCATCATAAGTTTACACGAAAATGATTTTAACACTAACCAAGGTTCCTCAAGATTGTCATTATTATGTCACTTTAACAATCATTTTTTGTCGTTCCGATTTTCAAATCACTTTGACGTGACAATTTTCCTTTAAATTCAGCGCTATAGAATTATCACAAGAAACTGTCATCAACATTAAAATAACTTTAGATCATTTATCAAAAATTCTCACTCCGTGTATATGTGGTTTATTTCTATGAATTCCAAATTTATTAAAGCTTTTTCTCTATAAGAACAAACATGTAGTGAATTCCTTTCATCACCTCCTTTTTCCCCCGCGATACTTCTACTCTAACAGCCTTGATTGAGGGTTGCCGGAATGGCAAAATGCAGGGGAATTGTATTCCATCAAATCAGTTTACCCCCTGCCTCGATAAAATACTTATCACACATTAAGGCTAAAAAACAGTTGTCCACCAACTGCAAGAGAGACTGGATGTGTTCAAGGAAGTGCATGTCTTCTATTGTACAGGATAACCTATATTTCAGGTACTAAGCTATTATTTTTTGTTTTGTTTTTTGTATTATAAAAACTATTTTTTTTTTATAACACCCAGCCACCTGGGGCATCAAGGGATTAGGGTGACGCATTATACATATAGACTCATTGTTTACATGATTAGTTTGATCCTGTATATATACAGCATAAAATAATGGAGTTCAGTTGGGAGACCTATCACTAATTATCCTGAATGAATATAGGAAGTAGGTCATCTATAATCAGATAATTACTGTGAGTTTAAAAATGCATTCTTGTTATATATTGTTGATTGTATAGATTTGACTGCTATTGTATACTTGAACAAAACACCACAAATACGTTGAAATAATAAAAGTTAAATGTTTTACGGGTTACTTGCTCTTTATTTCGGAATTTTGAATTAACATTCACTGGTGTTAGTGAAAGTAAACGTTATACAGTACACATTATCACCACCATTGGTGTATCTCGGTGGCCTAAGGACCAATTCGTTAAAACGATCGACTCCTATTTTTATTTCACTCTAATTCAAAATTTTGATTATTGCGAGATTAACACATTTAACAAAAAGGAAAGAAGATTAGATCCTACATTTTTCAAAAGAGAGGAATTTAATATGAAATTTAATGACTGAGATTAGATCTAAGTAATATTTATAGGCTATACAAAGTAAAGCCTAATGAAGAATAATGAGATCAGGTTATTAACTTCTCAAACAAATAATTACATTTCCCTTAAACTTCATTTTTAATACATTTATAAAGTGATAACTCTAAGCAAAGTTGACGTAACGAAACTTTTAATTTATTTAAGTTTGTTGTAAATGTCACTCTAGTTGTGTTTTAATTTAATTCCAGTAATATTGTTAGTGTAAACTAAAGCCCAACACATGTTACAAGTCAATGATCTGCTGCTAATATTTTAATATTCCCTTTAACCCTTGTCCAATTATCACGACTTTTACAATCAAATTTTTCCTTCTTTTGTACTAAAATAATTCCCTCCTAGTGTCTCATAACTAAGCAAAACGGAATGAAGACACACCAAAATAACATAAAATATCCCCGTTGAGTAAAACATAAACTACAATATGGATATAATACTTTTGTATATATGGAATGAAGATACACCAACATAACATAAAATATCACTGACGAGTAAAACATAAACTACAATATGGATATAATACTTTTGTATATATGGAATGAAGATACACCAACATAACATAAAATATCCCCAGTGAGTAGAACATAAACTACAATATGGATATAATACTTTTGTATATATGGAATGAAGATACACCAACATAACATAAAATATCCCCAGTGAATAGAACATAAACTACAATATGGATATAATACTTTTGTATAAATGGAATGAAGATACACCAACATAACATAAAATATCCCCGACGAGTATACATCAACTACAATATGGATATTATACTTTTGTATAAATGGAATGAAGATACACCAACATAACATAAAATATCCCCAGTGAGTAGAACATCAAATCGTTATAACATTTCTTTATGTACAACTCAAATAATGAAACCATCATACATATTGTTTTATTTTGAATAAAAACTTTAAGGGAATATCATATTGAGGCGCGCTGCTTAGGGGAAATGACCAACTCAATGTGTAGGCTCAAACAGATTACGATGTTCAATTCCCCAATAATATACCTGACATATATACTGTTCAAGAATTTAGATTAAGTATGACAATAATCGGACGATGCTATATAGCATTATCAATCAACACAAACATATTCATGTCTTACCTGTTTATCTATCGGTAATAACAAAATTATTTCCTTAAATCTACTTGCAATGAGAATATTAGATAAAGTAGTTTTTTGCACAAATTAATTCAATTGTCGCCTTGTTATTTCTCAACGTCCAAAAAGTTGACATCTTTACTAAAACTATGAGAAATAACAACAGGATTTCTACCAGAACAACACTCACAGAAATATTCAATTCCCACCCATTTGTCTCAAAACAAACACATAAATGATAGTCTTCAAAAAATAACTAAAAGTCATGAACAAGCTTGTTAGTAAGGAGATACGAAGCACAGATGTATTCAATGTCCATTCTATTGTCTCTCCGCTGACACAAAATTGATTGGACATGATCATTCAATTCTATCAGTGTTCTATTTTGTTATCTCACGTCATTACCTGAAATTGGACGACGTTTTCATGTATTGTTTCTCAAAGCAAATGGTTGTAAATGTTGAAGGTGTTAACATGATGACATTTTACAAAATAATAGTTGACACATTGCTCTGAGAGAGAGAGGGGAATTAAGGTTAGACCTAGACAGTTATTTCTCACATTCTAAAAAATTTATAGGGTGTTTTCGAAAACAGTAAATTGGTTCAATTTTGAAGATTTCATTGACAATATTTGATAATAGCGTCAGGAAAGGAATAAAATGTCTCCAAAAGATAGAGCTAGCAATAATAAAACTTATTTTACCTCCGTTCGATCCGCAGAGACAGCTGTTGTACAAAGGCAAATGCTTTAATGTTTTAACCTGAAATACACAAGTCTGCATTGTCAAAGTTAACTAAAATTATTGATTGACGTGATGTCAAACAATAACCAAAATGAATAAGAGTCCTGTCTTTTAACCAGTGTATATCTGTTATTCTGCGAATGTTGTAATTATTTTACAGTAGCATTATTGAGAAAAGTCTAGAAACTTACAGAGTATTATTATTGCCGAAATAACAGGATTATCAGGTGTCACTTATATAAAGAGATGTAAAAACAAATATAAATATATAATCTTATCTTTAATTCATCTGTGTGTAGTGAGGAGTTGTTTTTGTATTGAAACCTAACATAAGAAAACACAGATCGTCTCACTATCTCAGAAGGGAATGTGACGCCGCACATGATCATTAGTACAGCTTTGGCTAATTACACTGCTACTTTTAAACCTTTGTATTTGCTCCTCTCAGGAATTCATTGTTTGTTTGTTTTGTTTTTTTTCAATTCAAGCAATTAGCCATGAAACAATTGTAATTAAGTCTTTGTTTACTTAATTATTCTTTTATTTTTAACGAGACCTAAGAACCAGTGTGTTGGTGTTTACATTGTGCGGAGGCGCGGATTTTAACTCATCAGTTCATAAGTTAGAAGTTTATTATACTAAATCAGTGATGTTTACCAAGCTCACAGTAGTAGTAAATTAGTTTTAGCATTGCTGTTTAATTAGTCGGTTTTTAGGCACCCTTTTAGGACTTACCTTTGAGAAAGCTGATGACAGAGATATGTAACATATTGAACCTAATGCGACGTACTGATAACGGACAGTAAAGGAAATATGTGTTGGTGTGTATTGAGTAAGATTAAGCTTGAATGATTCTCTTTATTTGTATGTTCTATGTGCTTCAGTATTCCAAGTTAAAGTGTTTTGCAAAATTAACTGTATTCAGTAGAAAAATGTATAGCGGTGTATCAACATAACCCGGCACTACTAAAACACTGATATACAATAGTTAAAATACAAGCAAGTAACATTATCATTTACGAATTGGTTTAGGATGGCATTGAAAATCGCATTATTCTCTTCTGTAAAACCCAATTGACTTAACATTTGGGTCAGAATGTACTCCAGTATTTTGAGTTTATGAAATTCACTAGGTAGGGCCTAAATATCAATCATAGGACCTGGGAAATCAGTCAGGATGTCGTCAACCAACTTAAGACAACCATCAACAGATGAAAAATTAATAAAGTGCAAGCATAGATAAGATTGTCCTGTATAAAATAATAAAGTTACTTTGTCTTTCACTGATATTACAACAAAATTACTATTTCAATGGAAAAACGTTTTAGTGCCATGTTCATCATATTATCTCCCACAGACAAACTTTTTTTAATTTGTATATTTATTACAGAATTACAACTAGGCAATAAGAGCGTATCTAGTAATATACATTTAATACTAATGTCACTGTTTGTTGGAGGAACACCCACCGATGGACTCCTGATGAACGCACTCCTGATGTTCATATGTGATTTGTTACACTTTCTCATTGCAAAGTTCTAGAGGCTTCGTCCTTTTCAAGCGACGGGTCTCGCCAGAGCTGTCTAGCAAGCAAGCTATTTCCTTGTTCTCGTGCTGTAGAAGTCTTTGCTTGTGTTTCTCTGCAAATCTTTTGATTTCCTCTGAGACAGTGTTTATTGTAAGGTATACATTATCATTCACTGCTATTGATGTTGTCATTTCTTAGCACACTTAAAAGTGCAGAAGGTTTTAAATTGTGTCGTTATTTTCTTGAATCTGACATTTGCTGGAGAATACAATATGGAAAATAAAAATATTTGTGTAGAAAATAAAAACTGTGATTTTACTTCTTGAAAAGTTGACGTCAGAACAGAGTACTTTTGTCGTCACAAGATGATGGACTCAAAATGTGTGTTTTTGACAACATATTATAAAATTATAATAGTTGAATAGACTGCATTAAAGGTCAGGGGAAATCAGATTAGAATTCTATTTTTGCGTCACAATTTAGGGAATTGATAAGGATATTGTTTAAACACGGTGAACATTTAATTCAAAATTATTTTATGAGTACAACAGAAGGTGAAGACAAGTGATAATAGGGAGGGTTAACGAGTAAAGAAGTAAGTCCTTTGTAAAACAGAGAGCGTTGTTTTATAGTGCAGCGTTCTCTACGTAATCAAAATTGAGACGGTGCATTGGGCGAATTCACAAACGTAAACAATTAAATTCGTGCCCTGTTATGTCAACAACGTGCAGATATATGTTGTTCTTGAATATTACAATATATAATTTTTTCATTGTTTGATGGACATATTGGAAACTTGACACGTTTTAACAATACCTGAATAAATAGGGTCAGTTACCTGGCCACAAGTCTAAAGAGAACTGAGATCAGATAGGAAGATTTAATTAAATGTCATTATTTTACCTAATACACTAAACAATGATTGTCTCACTAGCTCAGGACGTTGATTAAGACAAGATGGCAGAGCACAAGTTATTACTTCATCAGTAGAGCGCTCGCTAATGACGCTGCAACTTAATACCCTTTGTATTTACTCTTCTCAGTAACACAGTGTTTGTTTAATAACGAATTCCCAGCAAATACCAGTGAAACAAAACTTGTAATTAGGACTTTATTTATGTTAATTAATTATAATTTAATGTTTAATAAGCTTGGGGAACCCACATCTTTGAATTTAATTAGAGAGATGGGATTTTTAACTCATCAATTACAAAATATTGATCTGTATGACATGTAAAAATCGGTAACTTTAAAAAAAAACTGTATCTAAGTACTCACTTTCCAAACTCTTCAAGAAGAAACTCATAATTATAAGGGACGTTTATACGAGAAAATATGTACCATAGTGAACCTAAAATGATGCTCTGATGACGGACTGTAGAGGGAACTTGTGTTTTTGTGCATCTTTTTTGTTTAAAGTTTAATCATTCTGTTCCTTTGTATAATAAAGTATTTCAGGGTATCTAATTTTAAAATTTCTCCCATTTTGACCAAAATATGTAGCATTACAAATTTTAGAACATAATTGATAAACCCCACTTTTGTTCATTTATGGTATTTTACCTTTACTATTAATTAACATAAAATGCTGGTTTACAACATTTCTTCTTTGATAATAGATTTCCTAATTTAGGTATATTGACAAATTAGAAGTTAAAATGTTAAATAAAAAGTTTAAAAATATTGCCAATAAACATATTTTCCCAGTGAGGGTGATAATAAATCCACAAAATGGCGGAAGGTAGGTTATGTAGGTCAAGCTAGTTATTTATTAGGAAATGTATATACAGCGTGAGTCAAAAGTATGGATACACCCTGTTAAATTTTAAATGGATAAAGATAG
The DNA here is from genome assembly GCA_963513935.1 of Aphrophora alni. Taxonomy (NCBI): domain Eukaryota; kingdom Metazoa; phylum Arthropoda; class Insecta; order Hemiptera; family Aphrophoridae; genus Aphrophora; species Aphrophora alni. Next base: position 20,562,775 of record OY740777.1, on the reverse strand, counting down.
AAAAATGAAACTCAGAACACCTTTCTAGGAAATAAAAGTGAACTTTTTAGCCACTATTACAACTTTGCCCATTTCCCCAAAATGGGATTTTTGGAGGGCAGCTCAAAATTTTTAAATATAAAGACCCATTAAGTGACACATCATTTTAAAGTCCTTGATTAAAGAAGAAGAACAGTGGAAACTAGAGCTTTCTATCTCAACCCAGTACAAAATGGCAGCTCATTGGTTGTCTATTGGGGTTATTTACCACCTGAATGTGGATGTTCATATTTTGCCTCAATGAAGTTTTACTAAAATTCAATGAGCTGCCATTTTGTACTGGGTTGAGATAGAAAGCTCTGGTTTCCACTGTTCTTCTTCTTTAATCAAGGACTTTAAAATGATGTGTCACTTAATGGGTCTTTATATTTAAAAATTTTGAGCTGCCCCCCAAAAATCCCATTTTGGAGAAATGAGCAAAGTTGTAATAGTCACTAAAACGTTCACTTTTATTTCCTAGAAAGGTGTCCTGACTTTCATTTTTCTATCTTTATCCATTTAAAATTTAACAGGGTGTATCCATACTTTTGACTCAGGTGCCTCAATGAAGTTTTACTTAATTTCAATGAGCTGCCATTTTGTACTAGGTTGAGATAGAAAGCTCTAGTTTCCACGGTTCTTCTTCTTTAATCAAGGAAATTAAAACGAGGTGTCACTTAATCGGTCTTTATATTTAAAAATTTTGAGCTGCCCCCCAAAAATCCCATTTTGGGGAAATGGGCAAAGTTTTAATAGTGACTAAAAAGTTCACTTTATTTCCTAGAAAGGTGTTCTGAGTTTCATTTTTCTATCTTTATCCATTTAAAATTTAACAGGGTGTATCCATACTTTTGACTCACACTGTATATATATATATATATAGGCCTATACACAAATTTTCGTACTCAAGCACTCTCTCTCCCTCTCTCCCTACCCCCTTTCTCTCCTCTCTCTCTCTCTCTCTCTCTCTCTCTCTCTCTCTCTCTCTCTCTCTCTCTCTCTCTCTCTCTCTCTCTCTCTCTCTCTCTCTCTCTCTCTCTCTCTCTCTCTCTCTCTCTCTCTCTCTCTCTCTCTCTCTCTCTCTCTCTCTCTCTCTCTCTCTCTCTCTCTCTCTCTCTCTCTCTCTCTCTCTCTCTCTCTCTCTCTCTCTCTCTCTCTCTCTCTCTCGTGTAATATATTACACAACTTAATAATTTTCCCCCTCCCTACTTTTCTTCTGTTTTTAAATTGAGAGATAAACAAAGGTTTTGAACTCCTATAAACCGTTAGGTAATCACATTTTTAAGACGCAGCATACTATATTAGTTATTTCTTCACTTGTGTTCTGTAATTCTAGTTTCACCACACCAAGTTAGTATTAAGTTTACGTTATTTTGAATGCTCTAACGGGCTATGCAAGGTATATTTCTCAGATTTCTAATGTTAGTTTTAGTTTTAGCAAGACAATGAAGAACCAATGTACTACGAAGCTAAGAATAATTTTAAAAATTCATTTCAAAGTGCGTTGTTTGTTTTGATAATGCAGTTAAATTAAAGATAGGAGTAATATATTTTACTCGAAAATATATGCTATGTGATCAACCCAAGTTAACTTATTAAAAAAAAACAAAACAAAAAACAAACAAGGAATTCCTGAGAGGAGCAAATACAAAGCTTTAAAAGTAGCAGTGTAATTAGCGAAAGCTGTACTAATGATCATGTGCGGCGTCACATTCCCTTCTGAGATAGTGAGACGATCTGTGTTTTCTTATATTAGGTTTCAATATAAAAACAACTCCTCACTACACACAGATGAATAAAAGATAAGATTATATATTTATATTTGTTTTTATTTCTCTTTATATGAGTGACACCTGATAATCCTGTTATTTCGGCAATAATGATACTCTTTAAGTTTCTAGACTTTTCTCAATAATGCTACTGTAAAATATTGACATTGACAGAATAACAGATATACACTGCTTAAAAGACAGGACTCTTATTCATTTCGGTTATTGTTTGACATCAGTCAATCACTAAATTTAGTTAACTATGTCAATGAAGACTTGTGTATTTTATGTTAAAACATTAAAGCATTTGCCTTTGTACAACAGCTGTAGCCTCGAACGGAGGTAAAATATATATATATTTTTTTTCATTCCTATCTTTTGGAGACATTTTATTTCTATACTGACGCTATTATCAAATCTAATATTGTCAATGAAACCTTAAAAATTGAACCAATTTACTGTTTTAGAAAACACCCTATACATTTCCTAGATTGTGAGAAATAACTGTCTAGGTCTAACCTTAAATTCCCTCTCTCTCTCTCTCTCTCTCTCTCTCTCTCTCTCTCTCTCTCTCTCTCTCTCTCTCTCTCTCTCTCTCTCTCTCTCTCTCGTGTAATATATTACACAACTTAATAATTTTCCCCCTCCCTACTTTTCTTCTGTTTTTAAATTGAGAGATAAACAAAGGTTTTGAACTCCTATAAACCGTTAGGTAATCACATTTTTAAGACGCAGCATACTATATTAGTTATTTCTTCACTTGTGTTCTGTAATTCTAGTTTCACCACACCAAGTTAGTATTAAGTTTACGTTATTTTGAATGCTCTAACGGGCTATGCAAGGTATATTTCTCAGATTTCTAATGTTAGTTTTAGTTTTAGCAAGACAATGAAGAACCAATGTACTACGAAGCTAAGAATAATTTTAAAAATTCATTTCAAAGTGCGTTGTTTGTTTTGATAATGCAGTTAAATTAAAGATAGGAGTAATATATTTTACTCGAAAATATATGCTATGTGATCAACCCAAGTTAACTTATTGTCAATTAAAAGCCTAAAAACTTTGCACTTTTTACCTCTTCAAGTACACTATCATCGCATATAACACGTGGTGTCTGATTTGGACTGTTTCAAGTTAAAAAACATGTACTTTATCTTATTAGAATTTATTGTCAAATTATTTTGAACAAAGTATTGACTTGCAGCATTGACTTGTAGAATTGCCTTATGCTTTAAATTTTGAATTGAATCTGCTTGGAAACTCAAAGGTGTATCATCAGCCATTTGCACTATACTGTCTGCATGCACTGTTGATGATAGGTCATTAATATATATTAAAAATAGCACCGGTCCGAGAACTGATCCTTGAACGGCCCCATATCTCAACTGGGTTAGTTTTGACAGCCACCCTGCAACATATACATAGTTTAAATATGTTGGACAATGATTAGAGTTGAAATATACTTAACATCTATAATTGGTTGCAATGATGTAAGGCAGTCAAAAACAAATCCAAACCAAAATATACTTGTAGATTTCACATTTGGACTTAAAAAGTTACAATTAAACCCTATTTGAATATAAGTCTTATAGAATTATATTGATACTGTATTTGTATTAATATAATATTTTGTAGTATGGTAGAACTTCTCTTAGTAAAATGTTCTGACATTCATAGCTTCGTAAGTTTTAATATCCTTCGTACGCGTTTCGGAGTTGCTCATCGTCAGAAAATATTGCTTAGTTTGTTTTGAGACTAGAGATTCTCCATAACGTTCCAACGATAAAGATAAAGATCTTTATATTTTGTATTTCTGTATGTCTTCTTCATCCATATTGTTTTCTATTTTTTTATTGAAGAAAAACTAATCTAATTTGTAAGAAAGTTAATTAACACATTCTTATTATTTCATCGTGTGTTTGTATATTAGTTTAAGAACTTTTATTTAAGCAATTTTAAATTATCTTGTCCTCAGTTATTTAATATCAAAAATTAAGTTTACAGAAAGTAAAAAATACTCCCCTAAAGTGTTTCTGTACTCCCCTAAAAGTTTATATGCTTTGTAAATGAAATGCAAGTAAATACATAACATATTTTTCCATTGAAATAGTAATTTTGTTGTAATATCAGTGAAAGACAAAGTAACTTTATTATTTTATAGAACACAATCTTATCTATGCTTGCACTTTATTAATTTTTCATCTGTTGATGGTTGTCTTAAGTTGGTTGACGACATCCTGACTGATTTCCCAGATCGTATGATTTAGATATTTAGGCCCTAACCAATTTCATAAACTCAAAATACTGGAGTACATTCTGACCCAAATGTTAAGTCAATTGTATTTTACAGAAGAGAATAATGCGATTTTCAATGCCATCCTAAACCAATTCGTAAATGATAATGTTACTTGCTTGTATTTTAACTATTGTATATCAGTGTTTTAGTAGTGCCGGGTTATGTTGATACACCGCTATACATTTTTCTACTGAATACAGTTAATTTTGCAAAACACTTTAACTTGTAATACTGTAGCATATAGAAAATACAAATAAAGAGAATCATTCAAGCTTAATCTTACTCAATACACACCAACACATATTTCTTTTACTGTCCGTTATCAGTACGTCGCATTAGGTTCAATATGTTACATATCTCTGTTATCAGCTTCCACAAAGGTAAGTCCCACGCTGAAGGGTGCCTAAAAACCGATTAATTAAACAGAAATGGTAAAACTAACTTACTACTACTGTGAGCTTGGTAAACATCACTGATTAAGTATAATAAACTTCTAAGTTATGTACTGATGAGTTAAAATCCGCGCCTCCGTCACAATGTAAACACCAACACACTGGTTCTTAGGTCTCGTTAAAAATAAAAGTTTAATTAAGTAAACAAAGACTTAATTACAATTGTTTCATGGCTAATTACTTGAATTAAAAAAAAAACAAAACAAAAAACAAACAAGGAATTCCTGAGAGGAGCAAATACAAAGCTTTAAAAGTAGCAGTGTAATTAGCGAAAGCTGTACTAATGATCATGTGCGGCGTCACATTCCCTTCTGAGATAGTGAGACGATCTGTGTTTTCTTATATTAGGTTTCAATATAAAAACAACTCCTCACTACACACAGATGAATAAAAGATAAGATTATATATTTATATTTGTTTTTATTTCTCTTTATATGAGTGACACCTGATAATCCTGTTATTTCGGCAATAATGATACTCTTTAAGTTTCTAGACTTTTCTCAATAATGCTACTGTAAAATATTGACATTGACAGAATAACAGATATACACTGCTTAAAAGACAGGACTCTTATTCATTTCGGTTATTGTTTGACATCAGTCAATCACTAAATTTAGTTAACTATGTCAATGAAGACTTGTGTATTTTATGTTAAAACATTAAAGCATTTGCCTTTGTACAACAGCTGTAGCCTCGAACGGAGGTAAAATATATATATATTTTTTTTCATTCCTATCTTTTGGAGACATTTTATTTCTATACTGACGCTATTATCAAATCTAATATTGTCAATGAAACCTTAAAAATTGAACCAATTTACTGTTTTAGAAAACACCCTATACATTTCCTAGATTGTGAGAAATAACTGTCTAGGTCTAACCTTAAATTCCCTCTCTCTCTCTCTCTCTCTCTCTCTCTCTCTCTCTCTCTCTCTCTCTCTCTCTCTCTCTCTCTCTCTCTCTCTCTCTCTCTCTCTCTCTCGTGTAATATATTACACAACTTAATAATTTTCCCCCTCCCTACTTTTCTTCTGTTTTTAAATTGAGAGATAAACAAAGGTTTTGAACTCCTATAAACCGTTAGGTAATCACATTTTTAAGACGCAGCATACTATATTAGTTATTTCTTCACTTGTGTTCTGTAATTCTAGTTTCACCACACCAAGTTAGTATTAAGTTTACGTTATTTTGAATGCTCTAACGGGCTATGCAAGGTATATTTCTCAGATTTCTAATGTTAGTTTTAGTTTTAGCAAGACAATGAAGAACCAATGTACTACGAAGCTAAGAATAATTTTAAAAATTCATTTCAAAGTGCGTTGTTTGTTTTGATAATGCAGTTAAATTAAAGATAGGAGTAATATATTTTACTCGAAAATATATGCTATGTGATCAACCCAAGTTAACTTATTGTCAATTAAAAGCCTAAAAACTTTGCTCTTTTTACCTCTTCAAGTACACTATCATCGCATATAACACGTGGTGTCTGATTTGGACTGTTTCAAGTTAAAAAACATGTACTTTATCTTATTAGAATTTATTGTCAAATTATTTTGAACAAAGTATTGACTTGCAGCATTGACTTGTAGAACTGCCTTATGCTTTAAATTTTGAATTGAGTCTGCTTGGAAACTCAAAGGTGTATCATCAGCCATTTGCACTATACTGTCTGCATGCACTGTTGATGATAGGTCATTAATATATATTAAAAATAGCACCGGTCCGAGAACTGATCCTTGAACGGCCCCATATCTCAACTGGGTTAGTTTTGACAGCCACCCTGCAACATATACATAATTTAAATATGTTGGACAATGATTAGAGTTGAAATATACTTAACATCTATAATTGGTTGCAATGATGTAAGGCAGTCAAAAACAAATCCAAACCAAAATATACTTGTAGATTTCACATTTGGACTTAAAAAGTTCAATTAAACCCTATTTGAATATAAGTCTTATAGAATTATATTGATACTGTATTTGTATTAATATAATATTTTGTAGTATGGTAGAACTTCTCTTAGTAAAATGTTCTGACATTCATAGCTTCGTAAGTTTTAATATCCTTCGTACGCGTTTCGGAGTTGCTCATCGTCAGAAAATATTGCTTAGTTTGTTTTGAGACTAGAGATTCTCCATAACGTTCCAACGATAAAGATAAAGATCTTTATATTTTGTATTTCTGTATGTCTTCTTCATCCATATTGTTTTCTATTTTTTTATTGAAGAAAAACTAATCTAATTTGTAAGAAAGTTAATTAACACATTCTTATTATTTCATCGTGTGTTTGTATATTAGTTTAAGAACTTTTATTTAAGCAATTTTAAATTATCTTGTCCTCAGTTATTTAATATCAAAAATTAAGTTTACAGAAAGTAAAAACTACTCCCCTAAAGTGTTTCTGTACTACCCTAAAAGTTTATATGCTTTGTAAATGAAATGCAAGCAAATACATAACATAATTGAAAAAAAAAAAATTATGAAATATTTCACAGGCTGCTTCTATCTGTGCAAATTAGAATTATTCTTGTTATCATTATATATACATAACGTTTGTTTTTAAACACTACGAATTAACAAACATTTTGTACTTCGATCCATCATCTAGATTTAATTATTTAAAACGATTAGCAGTAAATGATAAGTAACAAGTTACAATTTTTTTAACAGTTTACAAAATACGTATTGATTTTTCGAAATCAGTTCCAATTTTTCAACATAGATTGACACAACTTTATTTTGCAGCCGAAATATTTCCAAAACTCTACGTATTAATTATGTTGTACATTTTGAGCATTTATTTACTTAACGCTTTAAATCAGCAAGTCATTAAAACTCCCCGCTAATTTTTGAGTGGAAAAGTAGAAAGAGTTTTGTACACAAATATTTATTTCTTTAATATTATTTTACTTTATTTAAAACTGCTTGGAAACTGATATATAATCGGAGCAATGTTACTTAAATTGTACTTTGTTAATATTTTAAGTGGACAGCGGTTTTAACCTCAAAAGATAACTTCAAAACTGCTTTCATTGTTTACATAAAGAGAGTAATAAGGAAAGGCATAGGTTATAATTCAGAGTATTATTTGTAATTAGTTAACAATTACTAAAACGGTAATATTGATAACGTTTAATATATTTGAGTGTTTCTTTTACATTGTTGAAAACAATGGGGCAATGATTGTGTTCAATACAACTTTACCAAAAGAGACCCTGAAAAGTGTTTGACGTGTTTCAGAGAGAATATTGTATTATTTTTATTAAATAAGAAATATATATCAAACAAATACAATTAATGTATTATATAAAATATAAAAACAAATCATTAACTTCATTTTGTGATTGATTTAGTCGAGTCAACTACTGTACATTTCGTTTTATTAAATAAAAACAACTGATTCAACTCTCAATGTGTTCCAATACTCCCGCATATTTATGAAGTGTTCATTTAACCTGACATTTCTGATGGATTGACGAGAAATTTAAATGAAATTGAATTCATACATTTTAATAAGTTTTATATTTACCAATGCTGTATAAATATCAAAGACATTTTAATGCAAATAAATCAAGATACGACTAAAATCCAATTAAGTTTGTAAAAACAACTTTTAAGCCATTAAACCATGGTCATAGATTCTATTGTTTCAGTAATAAATTTTGCACACATTTTTCACTCACTCATTCACAATAAATGTCATTCAGATAAATGTCGGTGTTGTTTATGAAATTGTGAAAATTAATAAAGTAATAATAAATATTTTTAAACAAGGGCTTAAACTTAATTAACTTGTGCCCTAAAAATGTCCGCAGCGTAAGTCATATTTGATTTTTAATGACAGAGGGTCAACATCAATTTTTATTTATGAACATTTGTTCATACAAATGAAAACAAATGAAAATTTGTTTACATTTTTACTTACGGATTTTGGTTATTAAGTTTGGAGTTTCTATAATTTTAACGAAAATATAGACCCAATTTTGAGAAAATAAGAATCTTATAATATCCACATTGACGATTTATTGTTTTTGTAAGCAATAACTTGGAAACCTGCATTGTTTGGAGCGACCAAAACGTTTTTATTGCGTTTGTATGGAGTGAAATTTGACCATAATAATTCAAGCGTAGGCCTATTTTAAGTAAACTTACTTTTATATTTTAAACGACAGAGAAGAGACGCTCAATAAACAGACAGAAATAATTCCAAATACCATGGTTTTGACTCAAGGATTGAACCCAACGTTTATTTTTTTACCCAAACATACTTTCTACCAAACATTTTGACCCAAACTTTCTGTTTACTACGTATTAGTGACAAAGTAAGAACTCATCGGTATTGGATTTTGTACACTGAACTAATGACGTCACAATACGAGATATTTTGGACTTTTAGGTTAATCACCTTCTGTTTCTACCCTCTGGAGTTTCAAGGCCACGAGTTACTACATAAAACGTATTTATTGTGGAATACTTAATATAAATTATATGTCCCAATCAATCTGCCAAACTCTGTGGAATGATTTTGAACATCAAAATAAAAAAGAAAGTTTCAATAAATATATGGTCAAGAAGTTACCATCTGTCTTACATCTGTCTGTCTTTGTGTCATTATTTTTAAACAAGGTATAAGTCTAAAACGAATTGTGATGTCGATACCAAATTTGGAAATCAATTTTATACAGTTAATTTATATCACAAATAAATCTTATAAGTTGGCAATTAAACCGTTTCAATATGGAGGTCATTACGATTTTCGATGCCAAATAACTCAAAACCATTATTTTACAAACTACTAGTTGCAAAATGTGAGGAACACGTAAATGTCGCTAATTTTGTTGTATGTTTCGAAAATTGCTAAGATATCCGTAAAAAATATCTATAAAAAAAATTATAATGATTTACTAGGACACACAATAGCTTTTCTTAATCCTCCAACACTTAGTTATTAAATTGGCTGCTGAGTACTGAATGACCCAGAAATTGTTTTCTTCTTCATTATTAAAAACCAGTTTGAAAACTGTTATTTTGACTCTCGTTCAGCTAAATATATTGTATCTTGTAAATTTTAATAAAATCAATAACTATGAGATAGTTTACATGCAATTTTTATCACAAAAACTTTGACGTTTATGTCAAGAACTATAAGATTTTGTGAATCACTGGAAACAATAGAATAGATCGTTCTACAAAATTTGATACTGATGTCCCATCCGTTTTAGTATCGATATATCAACCTGTCCTAGAGATCTTGTTTAAAAAAATATTAAACAGACGAAACATGTTTGGGTAAATGTTTATTGAAAACATTTTTTATTATTTTGATATTAAGAATTACTTCTCAAAATTTGGCAAATTTATCGTGAAACACACTATATATTTCCGATTTCAATTCATCTTAGGGTCTTTCGAAAGATAATATCAACTTTAGAATAAACACCAATGAAGATTGTCTCTCCAAGTATTGCAATCTCCGTCGAGCAAGAACACATCGCACTCGTAAGGAAGGTGTCCTGTGCTATCTGCTCCTTAACAAGAGATGCTAATTATATAACATCATAATTCTTAGGTTTCCAGTTAAGTGCTCTTGCTAAGTCCTGCTTCTTCAATAAGAGATAAAGTGTTGCTGTAACTGTAACATTTCTAAAATAAAATCCAATGTGGAATACCATATTTTTTATTTCATCGTTGATGCCTGGTTAGCTTTTTCGAACTCATCTTATATTTCTAAAGCCAATATCATTGAGCACCTGACTTTTGAATTGGTGATTATTATTATTTTGATGAGTCTACATTAACAGGTTTATTATAATTTATACATCTACATATTCAAGTATTTCATCATAGTCTCTATCAAAATTAAGAAAATACGATTGTTTGGATGATTGTGAATAAATTCCCGTCTATTGCACAGTACTTTGTTAAGAAAGTGCCAATATTGCGAACTGCTAGAGGTATAATTTTCATAAATTCCATATTGCCTTATGAATGCTTTACAATAAGTTTATTACTAAATTACTTACGTCTTAGCAATCTTGTGTTTAGTATCTATTAATAGTTAGTAATAAACGTATAATGGTCTTCCTAATATTAGGCACCCTAAAGATTTTAACAAAACTAACTGTCCTCTCTTACTCCAAAAATTAAATTGTATGTTAAATGTTCAGTAATTTAATAAGTCGTTAGGTAAATGTCTTATATTGTGAAATTAGCTACAGTAGCAAATAATCGAAATCTATGGAGTCGAGAATTATAATTTATGAATAAATTTGAAAGGATATGAATGTATTTTATCTAACTTCTACCATTCACGAATACTATGGTAAATGTTTTGTTAGATGTTTTCCAAACTGACATTTACATCAGATTTTGTGCCTTGGTAGATTTTATGACCAATAAGGAGTAATATTTGATTATTGGGTTTATAATTTAATTTTTTTGTTTGTAACAGAGAAATGGAGGCTAAAATGATCAGTTCAATTTGTCCACTTCGGTCACAATGGGCTTTTATATTAAGTCCTCCAGGATAGACGAACTGTCGTGAAGATGTGTGGGTAAACACTGGAGCAAGATAGAATTAAAGTAGGAATATCAATTTTTATTTGCCTCCAGCTATCTGGTGACAAACAGCTCTTAGCAGGCCACAACGCTATTTCTGAGGTAGCCTCTGGGGTTAGAATAAAGTTCTCTTCTGGCATTACCTCAATATGGTAAATCCGAAATCTTGAGTTATATAAAAAACAGGGAAAAAAATAACTAAGAAGAAGCAAATATGCTCAAAGTATCCACACATACTAAATTTCATAACATTATCACAGAGAGACAGAAAGTAGATATCATTCCAAAACGACTCTTGAACTCAGAGGACATCCAAATGTAAACACGCTAACCATACAATCTCCCTGATTATTTTGTTCACATATCACATAACTTTTTCTCTACTTCGTGTCTATGATAAAGTAGTAGGTAAGAATTTGTAGTTGTAGTTCAAATTCTACTGCAATCTAGCTTGAAAATTATGAGTTATAGTAACACTATACTATGGTTTTACTAGACATTTAAACTATATAATTATAGAAGGCTATCCGATTTTTCCTTACAAATAATGCAAACATTCAAGAATGTACTAGCGAAAAGAGAAAAGAAATATAATTTCCTTACAACATTTATTATTAAATATTGATATTAAGGTGAAATAGAAGTTTACATCTTTTTAAATTTGAATTTTTAATTATTTTTTGAACGCCATATTCAGTGTAAGGTGAAATTCAATTCAAGATGGTGAACAACATTTTTTTTAAAGTTAATTCTACTGCATAACACCCTATTTTTCCATAATGTAATCTTCGGTTCCTCTTCTGTTTCACTCGTTTTATACATTGGGAATACAGAAGCTAAAGTGTCACCATAAACATTCAACCAAAGGACGTAAACCCGCCTTTAACTTGCAATACTTCATACATGACTCAATAAGCTGTAGAGTAATGGCGTCATAAAGTTTTACGACTTTGACTAAGAGTGGCATCTATACATCAGCTATCATTACCAACAATACGGATGTTTACTGAATAACGCGTATATTACACACATACATCGTTTTCATTTTATAACAGTATCTTAATTCTAACTTTAATTTTATCTGATACTAATGGATTATTATATTATTAATACTATTTAGTAGGACGTTTGCCATTATTTGTGTATACAAAACTAATAAACGACGTTTCGAGAGTATAAATCAACTCTCGTTATCAAACGTTAAACTTGTTGCATAAATGAGAAAAATCACCAACATAGACTAGTAGCTTAAAAGTAAAACTATAATCTAAGAAAAGAACTCAAGCCTAAAACTAGACTTGAGCTGTGAAAGATAAGACAAACTTGATCAGATAAAACCACCACACATAGGCCAACACTAAACAAAGGAGGTAAGCAACTACTTTTTAATGGTTTTATCTGTCCACTTGCTTCATCCCTAAATACCATTAATTTTTGACCTAAATTAAAACACAATATATCTCTGTCTTAAAAGAAAATAAGGATGATTAATTCTGTGTTAATTTTTATTTCGCCAAATCAAACTCACTTTTAAGAGACATGAAGTCTTCTCCATACGCCTAAGTAAGCATTTGCGATATTTCATTGGTGTTTTGTTCAATTTTACTCTAAATTGCATATTGACTTACTGAACTTTTAAACGTAGCATTTATAAACAAACAAAAAAACATAACTGAAAGAAAAACATTATGAAGTGCGTTCCATTTGTTTTGTACTGTATGGTTGGCAAGTAGAAGATATTTTGAAGGAAAATGAGTTTAGGTTTGTAGAAATTCATGGATCTTATAGATACAATAGCAGTATGTGTTATATTCAATCAGTTGGAGTTTGGCGAAGACTATATGTACAATAGCAATGCCTTTTTTTAATTAAACGACTTTTTAAGACAAGAACTGTGAGCTCTGACAAAAATATGATTTTAAAAAAAAACTCAAATTATCCATGCTGTTTAAAAGAGCTAAATTAAGTAATGATGGATACTGGAAGATACCACGTACCAATGGTAGCTGAAGTTTAAGAAAAAAACGTGTTTTATTAATGTAGAAAGGGTCGCCTATTGTTTGTTATTACTGTAAAAAGGGTCGCCTATTTTTATGATGTAATGGACTCGTCCAGTTGCCTTAAGGTGGTTTTACATTTAAAGTATTTTAAGCCAAGGTCATGCGAATGAACATGAAAAGGTAACATAACCTAACAGTAACAGCTAACTAAATAAATAGTATAGTAGTGCAACATGAGAGAAGATTTTATTTCTTGAGTTCTTCGTTGACATTATTCATACAGCCTTTTTAGATAATATGGACAATTTCACAATAACCTCCTTATTTACCATAAGTGGCCACATGTGCCTTGTCTTATTTTATTTTATTTTTATAATTTTGTAATTTTTTAAATTATTATATTTTTTCCAATTTTTCTCTTACTTGCTATTTATTATAAATATTACTAGGGGAAAAAATTAATGGCTTGATAAAAGTCATGAAATAAGTCCTGTTTAGGTTAGTTACATTTTTCCATTACACTTATAACAATCAACCGGATTTATTTACTAACTTGCGTTCTAACACAACAAATTTTAAACCCTTTTCTGAAATAAAATTCGTAAAAGAACTCATACTACGGATATCCTGACTGAGGCCATCATTACAGGTAGTTTATATGACCGCAAGAGTCACAAATGGGGTGGACAGAATAATAGGCCACTCATTCTCAGGTACCAGTGGTAGATGGCCTCGTCCAGTTTCCATAACACAAATTAAGTTTAATAACTATCTTAAATGTGAAAAATGGCTGTAATTAAGTTATTCTTGTAAATATGTGTCGGTCTATTGATCCAAGTTAATGTTTTAAGATATTTTATTTCCGTAATTTTGCTGCCTTCTTGGCTAATTTATTAAATGATTCATGTCTTAATGCTACTTTAATAATAAAAATAATTTAGTTATTTCTAATTCTTATATTATTTTTCTTAATACCTATATATAAATATGTAAATTAATTATTTTCATTACTTTTTAAAAACAGTTACATTTGCTATTACACTTTAGGTGATTATGTAAAGAAGAGCACTGAGTATTGTCTACATACTTTTCATTTTGTTTATTTTATATTATTATACACTAATATATAATAATTTGTGTTCAATAAACACACTTCACCATTATTATAGTCTTATTATTAATGCTAGTAAGCCTATTTTTACATATATTTTAAAATGGGAAAAAACATTCAAGCCAAGTGATAGAGATATCAGGATACCTACTTTTGTACATGTAGGTGTAGAGTCCTGAGAAAAATAACAACGTTTGTTTGCGCCCATTCTGATATTCAATTCCATATCTTTATTCTAATGAAGAAAAATATTTGTATTTACGAAATTACTTCCTTATGTACTCTCGAAAACATATATTTTTGGGGGTTTTTTCATTGGTTTTTTTGCATATATAGTATGAGTTAAATATATATACTCGTATATTTTCTTTTTCAGAACGGAGACTTCTTTAGTCTTGCAACGTAAAATCTTTTTACAGAGTGAATAAAAGAAAATATATGGAATTAATTTCCATTCACAATACTATAGAAATTATCTTGTAGAATACTGTGTATTTTTATTTTTATTTTATCAGAATTGTGTGGAAGTGTTAAAAACCTATGTGGTATGAATTTTATTTAACAATTTTATAAATATTCTTTTCACAAAACTTTCATCATTTAACAATGTATTCATTGTTCTAAACATGAAATTATGCATTCTAAAATAATTATATACCACTCTTTTTAATTATTTCTAACATAAAAGATTTATTTTATTTTTTACCCCCAACGTCAGATGAAATAATAGAAAATTATTTAAACACAGAAGTTAATAAAATATATCCAATTTATTTCCTAATATCTGGATATAGTACTAAATATATTAAAAAATTATATATTTTACTAATATTTAAATTTTCAATTTACATTCATTTATTTGATGGTGATTTGAGTAATATTAAAAATCTCAACCTGAGCTAACGCTGAAGTATAAGAAAGGAAATCACCACCTCATTAATTCCAGTTTGCCCCAAGTCCTTCAGACTCACTTCAAAATTGCAATTTGATTGGATGACTGTAGCGTATCCCCCCCCCCCCAGAAATGGAAATAGCTCTCCAGCTCCATACCTTTGAACATGAAACCCACCTGTATAGCAACGACATTCCTCCCAAGAGTAGCCTAGATATTCAGTATTCCTTTTAAAGAATCACCAGTTTTGCTTCAATGACTAAGTGATCATGATCAGTTGTTACACAAACCTTAATGACACTGGAATGTGTGTGAAAGTGGTTATAGTAGAGAATTGTGTTTTCAATTCATTGATGAGTTACGTTTCTAGAACTGTAGCTCATTAAAATTCAAGTATTTCATTTGTTTCACTAATTATTTTTATAAAATATTTTTATTGTATACTTTAAAACCCACCATTCACAGTTATACAAACCAGTTCCCCCGCTCATCGCGGAAGATGTCCACAGGAAGGTGTGACAGAAGAAACCTTCAGTACAAAATGTCGTACCGGATTTCCATCCGGTTGTTTCACTTAGATCAGACACTCGGTATTGGATCTATTAATTTTGAAAAGTAATAAAAAATACACGGAATAAAATTTTATTTAATAGGCAAATAATACTCCTATCGAATATACCATGTTTTCTTTTACTAATTAACTTCCAATTGTTATTTTGATATCGTAAACACGGTGTTTAATTTTAGACCAGACAACGGGGAAGATATAGAAGAGGTTGATATATTTGTCTTCTCGTCAACACCGAGCCCTGCTGATGTGTATTTTCTATTTTCAGTTTTGGCAATTCGTATTATGATTTAATGTTGAACCTAAAGATTTTCAATACTAACAAAATTGGTTACTAACAAATTATTTTTTTCAAGTACCAGATAATCCATATTTTGTTTAACGACAATTTTATTTTATATACATAAATTAAGAAACAAAAATAAACTTAATATTTATCTAAATCTCTTAAACAGCTTTAAATAAATCACTGCTGATGCACTCACAAACTGACAGATTATAAATTTAAAAAAATGTTTTATTCAATAACGAAAGAACACAATAACCGATACATCTAAGAAAAAAATTTAACATTGTTATTTTAATTCAACACTATGTAAAAATATTAAATGGAAAGTTACTCTGTTTTAGAAATTCGTATATATCAACTTATATCAACTTTCGAAAGCTGAAAACATATGTTTCAATTTTAAATTAGTGTTTTACACTAAATAAACCAACGTTAATAATTTAGAAAATAACATTTAAATATATCTTCAATGACTTGAAATAAACGTTTCCAATAACAGTATATGTTAAATACTTAAACGAGTAAAACTTGAAATTCATTACCTATTTTAGAAGTGAAAATGTTTTGTGGAAACTAAAAGAGTTATGTCTCCACATTTTGAACATTTGGGTTCAAAACTTCTACCTTAAAAGTTTCCTAACTTAAGAACGTATTTCGACAACAAAGCAATCAAATCCAGTGAGTTATTTATTATAAAGGTTAACAGTTTGCTTCTGCGAGTTCAACTTTATAACTTTTTGTTTATGGGCAGTTAGGTTGAAAAATATCTGTATGAGTGGCTCAATTGATTATTCTAAATACTAAGTTAATATTTGTTGCCTTTCCTTTTCAGTGTGTGGATGTTTTATGCAATTATAATAATCTTAGAAATATTTGTTTTTGTGAAAATGTTTGTCACTTAGCGGTAATTAAATAAAATTTTGATTGTTTTTCCATCTAAATTTAAAATAAGTATTGTAGTAGTCCTAAAACTTTGAGATACATAGTACCACAGTTTCAAACCTAACCTGTACTCGACACAACGAGTCTGACCTAACCTGACCCCTAATACAACTTCATATATACACATACAGGGTTTCGGAAAAGAATTTTAAATAATAATTGATTATTCTTAGGCTGCAAAAAAGTATAGCTACGCCAATTTACGATAGTACTAAAATAAAAGCTTAAGAGGCTATAAACTCAAAATAAGAATTTGATATTTAAAAAGTGCTAAGCTATTATAGAAACAGATAGGAGGCTAAAAACTAAACCGGAAACCCTTGATTAATAAAATAAAATTAATTTTATAAACTGTAATCCTACATCCATGGACTGTAAAACTATACTTAGGCGTTTATTCCACTGTAGGAAGTGTATTTAATTGTATAAGCGGAAAGTTAATGATCCATGACAACCATACACTACTTTTGGTGTATAGAAAATAATTAATATTGGTAAGCTTACACCAATTCTAATAGATTTTTGCATTCTCATAGATCAGCTATTATAGATTAATTTGCTTATTTCGAGGTTATGTTTACGAATGGACAGAACCATTTGTATTTAGAAATGAATTAAAGAAAGCAAATTAAAGTGAATAAATATTTGGTAAATTCACTACACTTATTTGTAGACTTTCTTAATGAGAAGGTCTACTTTCCTGTTTATATAACGTCGTCTAAGATAGAAGTAATATTGGACTAAATCTTGTTTGCCCTAAGTCAAAAATATAAGGTGAACAAGTTGCTACATCGTTGGAGATTCATTAATACAAAAATTATGAATAGTTCTTCGTTTTGTTAAAACGATAATTTTTAAGAAAATTTAGTTCAAAGGAATTAGCACAACAACATGTATAGTTTTATTTACACCTATATCAATTGGATTATGGTGTAGGTGGTGGAAGGTTGTGGTACATCAATAGTTTTAACAGTCTATTATGGGCAAGTGTATCATTATTTGTGCTATGGAATTCTTCTTTGGGGAAACTCTTCGGCTCAGAATATGAAAAGAGTATTTATCTTGCAAAAAAGAGCCTTATTACGGGGCTAAAAAAAAAGTTGTAAAAACTATTATAAAACATTTGGAGTACTTACACTTCCGTGTATTTATTTACTTGAAGTGTTGCTTTTCTTTAAATTCAAGTGTGATCAAGTCTAAAATATGGATATACACAACTACAGCACCAGGCAAGCTTGTGAGTATCGTGCCAAACAGCGCAGGTTAAATTTATACAGTAAACTTCCCTCACAAGCTGGTGCAAGCTCATGAAAAAGCTTCCTGAAAGCATTCAAAATTTCCCCAACTACAGGATTTTTAAAAACAGTCTTTAACAATTTCTATTTGGATGAGTTTATACATCATGATCGTACTATTTCATGATGGTTGTGATCTCTTTTTTGTTTTATGCTGACTGTACTGTAACATATTTATATGTAATGTGTCAATGATTGTATTTTCTCTATTTTTAAGCTACTTGCTGTTTAATTGTATGTTGTAATTTTTTATTTGTATTGTCTCAATGTAATGTAATGTGAATATATGAACTGTTTTATGTAAATACTATTTGTTAAAAAAAAGTGATATTCATTAAATAAATAACTGTTTAGTATTTATTTTGTAGCGCGAGGCACGTTTTAGAAAGATGCATTAAATAAATTGATGTTAAATATTGTAGATTAGTAGTTTGTTGAAGTTTTAATATTGCTGATTTCCTTCTTGTAGTATGAGTATCCAGTGTCGTAAACTCCGGTCGTCGTTGGAGAAGAACTTATTTGTATTGTATAGTGGAACAAGATCCAAAATTGTGTTAGACAAGACGTAACTGTCAGAAGTATAACAAACGTACGAAATGAAATTAATAACTTTCAAATCTTGTTTATAAGATTATGTCGTGTTCCTGCTTTGGGTTTCAAGGATAGATCTCCTGAATACCTTCCTAAAGTAGAAAGGAAATAGAGTAATATCCGACATCATTCTCCAGCGAGGAATTTAATAAGAATTAATGATGTCCTGTAATGTCTAACATTAGGTCTAATGTTTGTAGGTTATACAAAGTAGGTTCTAATGATGAGTAATGAGAGGTTATTAACTTGTGTAAACAATTACAGTAGCAAATTTTATTTGCCTTTATGATTAATCCATTTATAAAATGTCGTCGTTTTAATCAAAGTAGACGTGACAAGCATCTTCTTGATTTGTGCTTGTAGAGCATTGTAGTTTTTTAAGTGAATTGCAACATAATTAAAAAAACATCGTGATTAACATAGTCTGCTCGTATTATTCCCAGTTCTTATTAAGTTATTAAGACCATTACACAAAACTCTTTCGCTTCTCTTTTATTAAAACTTACGTAAATATTTTTGTGACTAAACATCATCATATGAATTCATACAAAAAAAACCTTCGTGCAATGTTCATACTACGGAAACGATATTGCCTTATGTGTAAACTACTAACTTCCTGTACTAAAGTACAGTGTTAGAACGTTTACTAAATATACTTAAATTAACAGCAGACATTTCTTGATGTAACTTGTTGATATAGCACTGAAGCTAAAGTTTCAAAATGTTAATAGCTACAATTGCTTCGCCTTGCTGCATCTTCGGGGAACTGATAGTTAACAAGTTTTGACAACTATTTATACGTACACAAGGAAAACAAATTTTAACTTAAATTAACCAAATTGTATTTAAACTATTCACTCCTTCTAAAACTCATCCTATAACATAGTTTACTAACTACCTGCTTGGTCATCCCACAATTCCTCCCACTTGTCTTCACTCTATTGTTCCTATATGTTATTACAATTTTGAAACTTTAGCTTCAGTGCTTTATTGAAGCTTATTAAAGATTAAAGAAATTGATTAATACATATTAAAATTATAATGTTAGGTATAAACAGGGTTTATTAGTTTTAACTAAGAGTCAAGAGGGTTGTTAACGATTATAGATGGGAACTTCTCAACACAACATGTTATTGACCTTCCTATTGCAGCCATTTCCATGTGAAAATGGTTATTTTTGTTCAACAAAAGAGTACTCAACATGCCTTCTCGTAGTACATTTTTGTTGTTCGTTAAAAAGTACATGTTAGATATTAGGCTGTAAGAAACAGTTCCAAGTAAGTAATTAGGGACTGTGTTACTTTCATAAACAACAAGAATCATTTTTCTGAAAACATTGTAGTTTTCGATACTTAAAGGAACAGTCAATATACTGTAAGATTTTATACTAGCCTTATATCTTGTAAGAGTAATGGATCTTGGGGTCCACCAGATTCGATTTCCTAAATCAATACGGCTTGACTGTGAAAGGATTTATGTGACTCGGTGTTTTAAATAAGTACAGAGACGAAATTAACTTGTGTATTAAAGTTTGAATAAATAATAATTTTGTTTTATTTACAAATATTTATTGTAATTTTTTATTAACATTACTTATATAACTTACTAGAATTTACTAAATTGATTATTATTACAAATATTCAGATTTGAGCTAGGAAGAACTGTGCCATGATTTCTAGAAGTCCACTCAACATTTAATTACACAAACTACCATTTTGTTTTAGAACGTTTTGTTACAATCTAATATACAAATGCTTACATAATGAAGTATTTACATATTACATGAAGCTATGCAGTTTTAATTTCTATAAGAAATTTATATAAATTTTCACTATTTTTTTTTTATTTTTCTAGCTCCTGTAAAATTACTTTGAAGGTATCGTAAAATTCTTATTTAAACTAATTTATACAAAAGAAGTTTCGAATTTTTAAAACCTAGCGTTAGGTACGAATATTTGCTTTAAAGGAAATTTCAGTTATTGTAAATCTGGTTTGTTGTATTGACTTTAATTTAATTTAAAGTTAATTTTAATTTTAATTAATTGAGTTTCATTATGAGATCTCCCTTACATGAATGTTTTAAATTACTAACTACTCACATAACTAGTTGTGTTGCCGTTTGTAGGACTTTTAAGTTTAAACCATTTGAGATGTCAAAGTGATTTTTTCCGGGTTTATTCTCCTTTCAATTCTGCATCTTTTGATACCCATATCATTGGTTTAAAACAATTTTGATCTTTTTTGAAAAACTTTTAAACTGCAATTACTCGTAAACTCTTTGAGATTTTTGAGTGTCTTTTTCAGGGTTTTACTCTCCTTCCAATTCTGCATCTATTGATGTGCATATTATTGGTATTGTTAAATGTTGAAATTTTTACCAAAAAATGAAAAAAATATTAAACATTTTGAAATTTCATTAGCACCCCTCGACTCCAAATTTAATTCTGCTTCTATTAAGCTATAGAAACATTCAAAAATCAAAAACTCACTTTTTCGCCTAAAAGAACTGCCAGGGGGGACCTTACCATTTTGCAAAGTTGGAATATTGGCTGTATTCACGAGTTAATTACTCAGAACCTATAAGAGACATTTTCGAATTGAAAACACCACAGTAAAATTTCAACTATCTTCTTTCCTCATGTAAATTTTGATATCATTACGATGTATAGTTATGGAGCTACAGGCGATTTAAAAAAGTATTGCAAGTGGCGAAACGGGAAATGTTAAAATCTGGTATTTTTATTACCGTATAAATTGCAAATAACTCTTAAGTTAACACACCTTTCATCTTTCTTTATCGGTAATTATTATTAATTAAAATTCTTAATTTTCATTTAACAATTAACACTTGTTTTCATAATACTTTTTATGGCGAACTTGCCTTTGAAATACACTCATTAATTTGATTTATGAACTTGTTTAAATTTTGAGTCTTAAAACGTTAAATTTTGGAAGAGCCATGTTATTATGTCTGGCTGGTTTGATTATTGTCGAAAGACTAATCACGAGTTTTAAAGCGTCCCCCCCTCACTTTATATTTACGCTGTTAATCATTTCAAATTAGCTTTGGATTTCATAGGTTGATGTTTGCTAGAATCAAGATCGTTAATCCGTTATACTACATGAACCATTCACCATTATTATTTAACTTTTTTCAGTTACCTCCATTGAATACAAAACCCTAGGAAGTAGTGAAAAAAGTTAATTTATGTTTTATAAAAGAAAAAATATATCTATCCAAACTATGATCCTCAAAGTTTGTTTTTATCCCCCCCCCCCCTCCTTTACAACCAAATAATAAAAAATCTCACCGGAGTCTTGGGACTTATGATCACACTATTACATCTTGTCTCACTAAACCACCACAAATATTTAAAATAAGTTAAATTGAGATTTTATCAGATTAAAATTAATAAAATTTACTTAAAATGTTAACTGTTAGTGAATAATAATGAAAATTAATTATGACTGCTTTTTCATAATATTTCTTTGTCAATGGAAGAAATTGAAATAATATTTGCGAATAAAATTGCAATATTGTGTTGTGGTATACGTACATTCGTCAAGTCTTGATGTTAGATGATATTTATCCTTTCTAAACATATTCAATAAAACCTTGTTTATAGGATAAAATTTGTTTTTGCTTACGTACTACCTTAACAACGTGTGCGCGTGCGAGAAATAGAATGAGGGTGTGTGTGTGTGTGAGAGAGAGAGAGAGAGAGAGAGAGAGAGAGAGAGAGAGAGAGAGAGAGAGAGAGAGAGAGAGAGAGAGAGAGAGAGAGAGAGAGAGAGAGAGAGAGAGAGAGAGAGAGAGAGAGGTGTTTAGTATGTGTATTAGATACGTTACTGGCTATGTTGGTATTATTTATAATGTTATTGAAATTTAACAAGGTGTTTATTTTACTTATTTATTTATATTAATTGTTATCATAAATTTCAAAGCTGAAGAAAAGCAAACCGTTTTTTCTATATTTGATAAATTTAAGCTTTTACAGTTTTATAAAGTTTTTGAACGCTTGTTTTTAGGAGGGAGATTTTTGGAATATCTGTACGAAACGATCTGCGGTTTGCACTGCTTCCATCTACTACATTAAAAAAATCATTGTTAAGAGTTACAAATTAATAATGTTGTACTGAATCCACCCCTTTTAACAAACAAATCAATTTTGTTTAGAGATCGACCTAAACTTAAAGTTCTTTAGTCTTAAAAAGTTTAAACGTGTTTTTTTTCTAATCATCAGTTTACAACGTTGGAGATCAAATTTATTTTTTAATAACTCATTTTATGGTAATTAAATATATATTTCAACTTACAATTTGTTTTAGTTCCAATTAAACAACAATATTCCAGTTAATTGGTGTTATACTTAACCTGAATGAAATATATTAAGAATTTAAATGAGCTGTTAAATGTGCCCTGATACTTTTAGTTTTATTCACTCTGTGTGTGTGTATATATATATTGTTTTACTCAATTCATGAAATAACAGATTGATATTGAATTCATTCACTTTTAACGTTACGCTAAACTCAAGCATCTCACAAAACTGTTTGTTTCCTACACAGCTGTACAACATTCAATATGTTTGCTTTGTGCATTCTATTGTTCACTCAAGTCTATACATGTGACCAGTGAAGTCAGACGGAAGACTGTGTTTTCTGTATACAGTGACATTACTAAATTCGTAATAATTCGACCAACGCGACTTTTGTGGACGGTTTTCAGAGTCTGAGAGTCGAAATAATTTTATATTTTACGTAACCATTCACCGGAAAGTTGTTTTATAGGGCCCTGTGTTCTCTATCCATATATTATAATCTTTAAATCAGAGGTACTTAAGACAAATAACACACAAAATGTTAAAATGTTAATAAACCTTCAATTTCATATTAACTTTAATTAAATTTGTTGTAGTAATTATGTACAATTCAGTGTGTATATTTAACACCTCCAATTAACACACATAATTGATGTGAGTGAAAAGTTTCCTACTAAATTAAGTTTTGCAGAAATATTTTATAAGAAGAACTTCATCTTTTCAGCATCAATGTTGTTACTTTAATTAAAATAACAATTCCTGTAGGAAAAAAATTAAGAGTTAAAATTGTATCATTTGGAAAGAGACAATAAACACCTTAAAGATAAAACAATTTTATAATATTAGGGAATATTTCTAGTAGAGTTTCTAGGAATTACGGCCACCCACATATTATTACGTCTGTGTAGATACCGCTGTCATGTAATACATCATTTTAAAGGGTTATTTGAAACAAAAAACGGACATTGAGAAATGTTTGTTTCAACCTCTAAAACTACAATGTCGGCGTTAACATGATTGTATTAAGAGAGCTACAAAGGAAATTTCCTTTTCCGACTTCCATTTTATTGTCCTTTGAACTCAAATAGAGTTTTGAGATACTACGTGACGTTTCAAATTAATGGACAGTTGACTAAACGTACAAGCACGCTACAAGCTATTAACTGAACTTAATATAGTTGCATATGGGTTTTCTACGTTAAATTACATTTCTAATGAGACCATTCATATTAATATTTTCTATTTAAAATATAGATCAAATTAAATATGACTCCTCCTGCTGTTATCCTGTCGATGAGCCCTCGAGATGGATCCAGTAATTCCCAGCTGGCAGGATAAGTAATCACGTCGACCGAAAATCTGTCAGGATGGACCGACGATCGTGATTTTAGGCGTAAAGTCAAGAACAACGCAAGTTTAAACGAAACATTACCTTTTATTGCAAACGTTACTAAATATCTCTTTACATTAATGGAATATTCTGTGGAGGAAAAAATACGATCCCCGCCCCCCCTCAATTTAAATTTGAGGATTGCAAATTTAGAAAAAGAAATGTAGAGAAAATAATAGCTGTCGCGAGTGACCAATCCGTACTTACACTGAAACAATGTCTCTAAATGGTGTGCATCTGTGAGTGGTGATGTTAAAATACATAGATAATGTAACACATTAAGTAAATACAAAAGGGATAGGAAAATATATATATAGTATAATAAAAACACTTGACTTACTTGACTTATTTCCTTTTATCTCCTATTGGAGCATAGGGCGTCCAGAAGAGCTCTCCATCTGTCCTCTTTCTCCAGCAAGTGCCTTCACTTCTCCCCAAGTCTTGTTAACCTCTTTTGAAATAATAGAAACACTATAATTATTAATAATAATAAACCAAAGTAAAAACATAGTTCACATTCAACTATCCAAAAAATAAAATAATAACCAACCAAAACTATTTTATAACAAAAATATCATTTCGTAAGGTCTCAGTAAAAAGCAAAAACGATCTATGTAAACCGATTTAAAAAACAATCATATTGATATATTTAAATAAGGGCTTCATTTTTGTTCCTAAGCACGTTCTCAAGATATGTGAATATAATTTAAATTGTACTTTTATTCATGACAGTCTTGGTTCATTTTAGTTTTTACAAAATTATTCCTCAGTTTTGATCTTCAAATTTCACTACAATTTTAAACAATTTGATAAAATATCTATTTCATAATAACCCCATGCATGGACGTCATCAAGAGTTCATTATTGGGGGGGGGGGACATATGACGGCGGTCTGGTGGTATGGGATATTTTTTAAATTAAACTTCTCAAAACATCGTTTTTATGCATTTATTTTAATATTTTGTCAGCAAACGAAATACTCTTAAACAATAAATCTAATTATTATAACTTTTTTAAGCTGAGCGGAGAAACAAACCTTCTGCGCAATGAGTCAGATCAGATTCAAGACGAGACGACGATACTCACTACCAACATACTGGATTTTATTGCATACAACTATTCAAAATTAATTCTATTTGCGTTTGTAGGTTTTAAGTAAGTCATTCGTTCTTAGCAATAATATTTTTACATCTCAAATATTGGGGGGACGCGTCCCCCCCGTCCTCCCCGGCGATGACGCCCATGACCCCCATGGAGAATTGTCTGGGTTTTTTAACGATAACCTATGAACCGATATTTTAAGAGAAAGGTTCCTTAGAGGCTGCAATGGGCAAAAGCTTATCAAAATAATTGAAACTGATTTTACATAAATCGTAAATTTTAGTTTAATATTTATTTTGGGAGCTACTTCAAATTTTGTGTTAAAAGA
The DNA here is from genome assembly GCA_963513935.1 of Aphrophora alni. NCBI lineage: Eukaryota > Metazoa > Arthropoda > Insecta > Hemiptera > Aphrophoridae > Aphrophora > Aphrophora alni. The sequence goes on along the minus strand of OY740777.1, from coordinate 20,536,851 downwards.
AAAAAGTTGAAAACACGTTCCTCTAGAATCTGATTACAAACAAAATTTAATTAAATCATTAAGCAAGATTGAACTGCAAAGCAGAGCATGTACAAAAAATGGCAGATGTCAGAAAGAAAGACAGACAAACATGAATCCAAAACCCACTTTTTTATACTCAGGAGATTTTTTACCTCAAGACGGATACATCGCAAAAATGTCGACATCAATTTTTTTTTACTTATTAAATAACATTCACTATACTACTACGTCAGCAAAACTCTCATCTTGTTTATGATTCACACATTGGTTTGTAATTGGGAAGAATGGAATTTTATGAACCTATTATCCCTCATGGGAAGTTCATTTACAGTTTATAATACCGCCGCAAGAAATAAGCGACCATTTATAATAATGTATTAAATAATCTGGTTTAAGTAATCTCTAATATGTCACAACGCTCAAAGTTTCATTACAATTTAGTAACAATTGAATTTAAAATATCCAAATATAAATTCGTATTAAGTAATCAGTAATATTACAATGCGATAATACACTTTATTTGCATAGTTATAAAAGTAAAAAAATATAAAATAAAGTAATACTGACGTTTTACTAAGTACCAAAATGTTGGGATGAGACGGGAAAATGTCAAGTCATTACTTGAAGTAGAAGACATCAGGACTAACAATCCTGCAGAACATAAGTTGCGGTAAGGAATGTGTAACCGTTATTTACAATTTCTCTTACGCTCAATTTAAGCTAATTAATACTACAAGACAAAGTAGTTTACCGTATTAATTATTTTACCAGTCATCATTTTACTTTATTTATTAACATAATCCTTATTTTACAATATGTTTAGTTTACTTTATTTTATAAAGCAATATTTATTAAGACAGGAAGATAAATGTATTTACAAAATACTTATACAGATAAGATTTATGATACACATACCATGCCCAATTTTTTGGTTTTTATGAATAAAGACCTGCATTATTTAGAGGGTTTCCAACAAATCAATTTTATTTGGTTTAACTTGAAGCTACACTTGGGGAATATTTGAGATTTATCTAAATTTAAGTCTTCGAACTTTTTTTAAAAACCGCACTTGATTTGCCCAAAATACACACAATTTGATTATGGAAGCCTACGCGTTTTGGGTTATAGATCACTGCGTCTAAGACAGATCGCTAATTACGAAAACAACTTTTTGTGACTCAGAGGACTTCAAATTTGATCCGCAAGCAAACTCAGCATCGATTTTTGTGATCTATCAAATTACTTCTTCCATAGAACGTCTATTTTAGAAAATAAATAGTATATTTCATCACTAGAACCAAAAGTGAAGCTTTTCTATACAAGCTCAAGTTTAACAGCGAGAAAATAAGCGAGGTCGAACAGCTTCTTTTGGTCCAAGTGATGATCTATATTTTTCGTTATACTGCAAACAATATAAGAAAACAATTTCACAAAAACTAAAATGTTATAACCTATTTACCTTCAAAAGTTTGGACAAGTTACACAAGTTTGCAGCTATTACAGCTGTTTAGTTTGTGTTAGTGGTACTTATTTATAAAATCGATGGCAACAGCTGTTTTTTCTGTTGTTTACAATCGAGTGTATCGGTTGTTTTATAGATGCATTACAATCGTTAATTAATTCGTATAAGCGAAGTAACAGCTGATAACCTCGACCTCAGCTGATGTTTTCATGTTCTAGGACTAAAAATAACAACTTTAGCATCGAAAAAGAATATTTTACGAAAACTTGAATTTCATGAAGAAGAAAACTAAATATTACGTTGACACTACTTCAACGAATAAATTGCCATCATCAGTTTAAATGATCACAAAATCTCCTATAAATTCTACTGAGGTAAGTTAGAAAAGAGCCAAATAGAAAACGGTAACACAATTTCATATTGAATTATTTATTAATTGTTGAATACGACTTTTTCACAAATTTATTTAAGTAAATTGATTAGGAGTAGTACAGCATCCAGACTGTACAATGTTTACTGATAAATAAAGTTGCACATTTTCTGACTCTTGTTATTGCAATTTGGCTTTGAATATCATTTATCTGTTTTACTACAAAGTTTCAATATCAAAAACAAACACACCCTGGTGGAAACTATAGCAAATTAATTTTCCTGCGATCAAACTGTGTTGTTAATCAAAAATTAAACTCCGAAATTGCTTTTTCAAGCAGATAAAAATATATAATTAATTTGTACAGTAAATGGTTGGGTACAGTCAGCAGCAAAAAGTAAATTACTGTATTATAAAATAGAATCTGTTTATAATATGTTAGTGTACTATTTTATCTCATTGGTAAAGTTGTAATTTAAGTCAACATTAATATAATAATTAGATTATCAATTCTTGTCTTTCATCATAATGAGATGAGTTACAAAACAGTTATTTGGACGCAAAGATAGTTATACTCGAAGACGCACAGCGTAATGAAGTTGAATATACACGATAAGTAGGAGGGAGGGAGGGAGGGAGGGAGGGAGGGAGGGAGGGAGGGAGGGAGAGAGAGAGAGAGAGAGAGAGAGAGAGAGAGAGAGAGAGAGAGAGAGAGAGAGAGAGAGAGAGAGAGAGAGAGAAGAACATTTTACTTTGGATGAAAAAGACACAGAAATAGCGAGAAAGATCTCCTCATTAGAGAGAAGCATTACTATTCGTATATATATATAGTCTATATATATATATATATATATATATATATATATATATATATATTATCAATACACAGGAAAGATGGGGATGTTGAAATTTTTTGAAATTAACCAATGAGGAACTTTCTAATAAATTTCAAAGAAAATAACGAAAACAATTTATTATCGTTATAGTTTGAAAGTGATTTGATGATTCAATCAATACTGAGCAGTACTGAGACTAAATACAAATGTGTTGAGATAAAACCATTATGCATAAGACTGCAAAACACAAACAGGAGTTCATTTCTACCCCTAAAATATAGTGTATTAGTGTTTTTATCCATACAAATAATCGCAAAAGTCCGTCTAAACCTTATTAAAAAATATAATATTATTAATTAAATTACCTTTGTAAAAAGTCAACAACCAATTCTTATATTCATCGTTCCGTCCATCCAAGATTAAAGCATGCCTTTAACACAAGCCCACGTAATGGATATGTTTTTTTTAAAAACTTGTTTTGCTGTTATACAAATTTGACACATATCGCTTATGGTCGATTTCGATACATTTGACTTTCTCTGGCATTTTTAACACCGTCTTAACAGAGTTGTGGTACATTTTTATTTGTCGCTTGTGTATTGAGACCATTTAAAATGTTCTTTATTTCATCGTGGTTTCAAAATGTAATTTTCATTACTAACTTACATTTGTGTACGCCGGTTATTTCATTCAATTGAATTAAATTTAATTCATAGCTGTGTAATATAGGCAAGTGTGTGGAAATAGATAGGCAATAAAAATTTGAAGGTTACTGCAGTGTAACTGCTATGATACTTTGTTACTCTTGACCTCAGTTTGATAAAATAAAGTAAACTTGTCCTTGAGAAGTTAGAGTAATTTTCAGAGTTAACAAAGTACTTGTTAATACTTGAGGCAAGTTATAATTATATGGAGTTATGAGTTGCTATAGTTTGCTCACAAGTTAGGTAGTTATAATGTAATTTATGCGATTTTGTGTTTCACATGTTGACATAATATTTACTGGGCGTATTACTGTTGTTGTCTAAAGATAATTACTAACAAAATGAAACGAAAGACTTGTTTCTACTTGGAAATTGTACAGATATAATAGCATCTATCCACCGGATGATAAAAGGAAAAATCTGTAGGAGAACTGTAGCATGGATCAGTCTGCATGAGGTTATGTGGACTGTTTTCAAGTCTCACGTTCTGAGACAATGCGTCAATCTACCTCCCTTTTATTTATCAATTGTACTGAATAAGGGTGTAGCAATACCGAGACATCCTAGCTGAATCTACACTTCTTCATCTATTATTAGTTCATAGCTAATAGTGTGCCCCCGTGATATGTGCATAGCATTTGTAGAAAACTAAAAAAGAATTTCTTAATTTGGGAGGGCTCTAAATTCTAATTGTAAGAACAAAAACAAGCATTTGGAATATGAACTTGAATTTTCGACTGTTGTAAATAATAACCTAAAAAATGTCTAATAGTATTTTCCTCATATGGAGTGATCTTATTATTTCAGAGTTTTTACACTCCAAGTCCATCGTGTAGCGGTTCTAAAACTTTTAAATGTAGCAATACTGCTATACTCAGCCCCCTTTAAAGCGATGTTTTTAAATACAATATGGGCCAAGTGAAAGAATTTCTGCTTTCTCTCCAAGGAGCCTATTTATATGTTTATTTAGTCTAGTTTCGTACATGACCAGGCGGAATTGATGTTGCAGTAAAAAAACAAACTTTAAACAGCAACATCAAATGTTTATCAGTTAATATGTCTAAGATACAAAGTAAAACAAACATGGTCACTAATTTTATTGTGTAAATATTATTAAGATGTTGGCAATTTTATTTTCTATCAACACAGAACTGACTTATACATAACCTTATCCAATAACTAGCACACAATTTTTCACATTAAAGTACAAACATTTCAATAAGTAAAATTGGACCTCGATCTACTCTTTCAAAATTTATAATACAATGTTGTAAATAAAATGGCGTAAAAACACACTCATTTTTTTCACATCTGGTCAATGTGCAAATATTTGTACATGGTTATAGTTACTAAAAAAATTATACGATATGTAAATTCATAGAGGTATTTCAGAAGATGGCAGCGCTGTTATTATTAGGAATTTTTTTTAAAAATGCGAGTTATAATTGTTTGTAGAAAGGTATCTCATAAAAAAACATATTTCAATAACTTGAATTAAACTTTTCCTTTATCAGCATAAAGTATTTTCCCAAACAAGGAAAATTTCAAATGCATTATATAATATTGAAGGGAATATCTTTTTGTCAAAAGTCTTTACATGTTAAAGATTTAGTTTCAAACATCTACCTTAAAACTTTTCAAACTTTAAAACGTATTAAGCAAAAACAAAAACAATCAAAAGTAGTCCCTTATTTATTACAAAGGTTAAAGTTTTCGTGATTTCAACTTTAAAACCTTTCGAATTAAAAGTTTGTAGGTAGTTACAAAATATCTTTCAATAGTGAAATATAATAAATCAATATGTGTACTTAAGTCTTTCATAATCATTTCCGCTGTGGAGATATAGTATGTAAATCCTTTAATGATTTACGTTTGTAGTAAACAGCGCTGTAGCTCTATTTTAAGTGAATTGCAACAAAATTAACAACCTACATGAACGTTAAAACCTGATGAAGGTAAAATATTCTGCTCGAAATATTCCCCGTAGTTCTTGTTACGTTATTAAGACCATTACATTAAACTGTTTAACTTCTCTTATATTAGAAATTTTCATCCTTATTTTATGTAACTAAACACCGTCAAATGAAAACAGAAATTACTCCATTTATTACAAAATTTTCCCAAGGGAGTAGAACAAACAATGGATACGACATTGCATTGTAAAATATTATTTCACACTTTTCATCTAATTACAATCTAATTGCAACCTAAAATCAAATACAATAAGTATATTGTAAAATACTCCACACTTAAGACAATCTAATTACGACTTAAAATCAAATACAATAAGTATATTGTAAAATACTCCACATTTAAGACAATCTAATTACGACCTAAAAACAAATACAATAAGTATATTGTAAAATACTCCACACTTAAGAAAATCTAATTACGACCTAAAAACAAATACAATAAGTATATTGTAAAATACTCCAAACTTAAGACGATCTATAATTACTCTAATTACGATCTATAAGTATATTACATTAATATATGTATTATTATTACTTAATATATTGCAAATAATATTATAAGTCTATTGTAAAATACTCCACACTTAAGACGATCTAATTACGACCTAAAAACAAATACAATAAGTATATTGTAATATACTCCACACTTAAGACGATCTATAATTACTCTAATTACGATCTATAAGTATATTACATTAATATATGTATTATTATTACTTAATATATTGCAAATAATATTATAAGTCTATTGTAAAATACTCCACACTTAAGACAATCTAATTACGACCTAAAAACAAATATAATAAGAATATTGTAAAATACTCCACACTTAAGACGATCTATAATTACTCTAATTACGATCTATAAGTATATTACATTAATATATTTAATATTATTACTTATTATATTGCATATAATATTATAAGTCTATTGTAAAATACTCCAAAACGAGTACTATATAGGTAATTTGTTAAAAAATACTCTCTCCTATACGAGAAAAATATCGTTAAAAAGCCCTATCTCAAAACTTTTTATGATTCTCAGAAACATCGTTAAAATGATGTACCGCAAGACTATTCCCTATGCTCTATCATCATTTATGATATTTTAGTTAACTCTTTGAAATAAAAAAGATTTACCCTTGGGACAATGTAAAAATACTTTAGTTCAGTTAGGTTAAAAAGGTCTATCTAAACTTAAATTCCCAAAGTTTGTGTTTATCCCCTCCCAGTACCTCCAAAAGATAAATGGTAAAGCTAGAGTCTTGGGGCTTAGGAACACAAAATTATATCGTGTGTCATTACACCAGAAACATTAAACAAAGTTAAATTGAAGCTTATTAGATTAACTTTAACAATATCTGCTTGTAATGGTGAATGATAATGGAATATAATAATGAGTAATTTTCATAATATTTCTTTGGTAATGGATCATATTAAACAAAATTTTTGTGTTTACAAATGCAATATTATGCTGTGTTCAAGTCGTGATATAAAATAAAATGGAAATTTCTCAAATCACTTTAAACAAAACCTTATGTTTGTTTAAATGATATAATTAAACTTACATTACATTTGTAATCTAGAGAAAACTGGATATTTTTATAAAACAACAGTTCATTACTGTCACTTACCCCCAGCAATGTTTTTGAAGTTTTTTTTCAAATTAAATTCTTATTAGGAAACACTTGTTTCGGACATTATTCGTCCATCGTGATTAAAAACACTCAACATGAAGAAATTGTTGCACAATTTAATGCTTATTGTTAATTATCTGTGAGTACACATTATTACAGTTATATTGTTTATATTTTACGATGACTGTTTTATTCGAGTGTATTTAATCACCTGAAAATGGTCGAATAATATCCGAAACACATGTTGTACAATTTAATTTGAAAAAAAAAACTTCAAAAGGATTGGTAGCGGAAAGTGACATTAATAAACACTTACAATTGATTTATGTTTAAAAAAAGCTTATCTGTTTGTCGTACATTGAAATCAGGTAAATGGGCAAATAACTCCCACTCGTAGTTCACAGAAGACAATTAAAAAATTTACATTCTTCACATGAGAGACTGGAAGGTCTTATATTTAAACTATAGACACATTATGGCATTGTTGAAAATAATAACTAGGCGTGAAATATTTGACTTGACAGATAAAATTAGTTTGTTTTTTTTAATTTACAATATTGTAAGCATTTTAGTTAAAATTTAAAAATAAATTGATTTCTTATAGAAATATACAAGATTAAATTTTTACTATAGAGAAGTAATCAAAATGTCTCTGTTGCCAAGATACGTTAGGAGAAAATTCCTTATATTTTCGATTTTCACTTCATCTCTTTTCTTAGTTGTGTATTTTTAGACATAAACTATACTTTTTAATCTTTTTCATCACTAGATATTATAGTTCCTACTTATAAAAAGGCAATGAATAAAGTTTACCAATATGACAAAACCGACATACTTCGTTTTTATACGAGCAAAAACAACAGAGTTATATATATATGAACCAATTCTCACTGATACATTCAATTCCCCCCCTCCTTGTCTCTCAGCAGATACAAACTGGATTGGATCTTTTTCCATCGCTGTCAATGTTATCTTTTGTTATCACACGACATAATCCGAAAGAACAACGTTTTTCATTGTATAGTTTCTTTTAAACTAAAGGTTGGATAATTGATTAGAAAATAACAATTTTTAAAATTCATTGTATAAGTGTCCAAACCACAAAGAGATATAATTAAATTCACCTGTTATCAGTCATGTGACTTTGTTATCCGCTTATGTGTATGACGCGTTTCGAAGCATATGTTTCATCATCAGATTCTTCAAAACATAAAAATAATCACATCATATATATACAAAAAAGAAATAACTCACAACACACAACAAGCAATGTGATGTGAATATTTTAATGTTTGAAGAATCTGATGATGAAACATATACTTCGAAACGCGTCATAGGCATAAGCAGAACGAAATCATACGACTGATAACAGGAATAATATACAACATATACATATATTTAAACTTGTACAACTTTTAGTTATTTTTTTTTATTTCCCTAAACCAAAATATAGGAACATCTGGACAATATAACAAAATAACTTGTTTTAAAGAGAGTATCGCATCAATAATACTGGTGGATTAACACTTCAGGATGTTTATCTTCGTGATTTGTTTATATAATTCATTTATTATAGTGATTATCAATAATTTCAAAGCTGGGTAAAGTAAACCGTTGTCATTCTATTTGACAAAAGTTTAGCTTTTATAATTTTATAAAATTTAATTTGCACGATTTTGTAATCTCTAGTTCAAAATTTAAATGTAGGTAGAGTATTTTTAGAATAGTGGTGTAAAACTATCTCATTATTTCAATCTATTTATTATTCACTTTAAATACTGGTAGGAGTTACAATTTGATATTGTTCTATACAACCCCTCTAAAAAACAATTTTTGATACAGCAAAATTTATTTATCTGCTTTAAAGTTAACCAATTTTAGTCTTAAAAAGTTTATCAAAGCGCGTTTTATAGACCATTTTAACACGTACATATTGGGAAGACAGTTTTAATCGTACATCTATATATAAAAGTCAAAACCCACAAACTGATCACGAAATCTCTGGATCCAAGAAGCCTAGAACTATGAATTTATTAACATGGTTTAGAGTAGGTCTATAGACGCGTACTAAGAAAGGGTTTTGAAAATGTTTCTCCCAAAGGGTATTTTTTACCCCTAAAGTATATCTCTGGATCTAAGAAGCCTAGACGATGAATTTTTTAACATGGTTTAGAGTAGGTCTATAGACGCGTAGTAAGAAAGGGTTTTGAAAATGTTCCTCCCAAATGGTATTTTTTACCCCTAAAGCATATCTCTGTACCCAAGAAGCCTAGAGCTACGAATTTTTTAACATGGTTTCGGGTAGGTCTGTAGACGAGTACTAGGAAACGATCATAAACTATCCCCTAGTGAAACTGGGGCCATCAGCTACTTAGGTTAATTTTTATTCATCAGCAAATTCAATTCTTATTAACTTAATATATCGTAATGAACAATATATTTTACCTTACAATATGTTTTACTTCCATTTACACTTACTATAATTCAATTAAGTGTGCTGGTGTTTTACAAAAGCTAAATTAACTGTTAAATGTCTTCTATTCTTTTAAGTTTCCTCACTATTATTTTGTTTTTTCTCTGTTTTCGTTAGTTTATTTCAACACATTTGAAATTGAAATAATTCTCTATTAACGTTACACTAAACAAAGATCTCACGTAACCCTTTGCCACCCACAAACCTCAAGGTGTCGGTTTTATACCTTCTATTGTTAGATTAAGCCTGAAGTGATTGTGTTCCGCAGTGAAATCAGATGGTTCTGTGAATACGCAGACATATTGGCATTACTAATAATGTTATAGAAAATTATAACTTAATCGTTTATAGAATTGTTGTATACCAGTGTCAATATAAATTAAACATCATAATTTGTTGGTAGTGCATGTATATATTAAAATGACAATCCATCATCAAAGCAAAAACGTAATAAAATTTTAATTTCATTATTGTTTATGGACCTTTGTATAGTGACTCTTGAATATTTTAATATACGAGGTTATATAAATATTTCACGTGAGATTTTTAAATTTTTCATTGTATATATAGTACAAAAAGTTAAGACACTTATTGTTCTGAATTACTGTACCGCGGCAATTAAATTTCTATACGATGGTTAAATATGTAACCTGTATGAAGATATTATAATTTGTAATTCAGAGTTACTTAAGACAAATAAACACGAAATTAAAAAAAAAAAAAATATTGAGCTTGACTTGTGATATGTAGAACAAAAATTCGAAAACAAGATCTCACAAAAATTACGTTTATTTGTTCAAACGCGTTTCAACGACAAAGTCGTCATCCTCAGTGATATATGAGCTACATTGACAAATATTAATACAATAGTTTTATTATTGTAGCTCGTGTATCACTGAGGATGGCGACTTTGTCGTTGAAACGCGTTTGATTCAATAATCGCATTTTTGGTGAGATCTTGTGTTCGAGTTTTTGTTATACATACAAAATTTTAAGATAATGTTATTAATTTCCATTTCTTAGTAACTTTAATTAAATATTTATAGTTTTATAATACTTCAATATGTATTTTTAACATCTCTATTAACACATATAAAATAAAACAACTGATTACTACGTCAAGATTTTGGAAAATATTTTATAAGAAAAACTTTATCTTTACAGAAATAATATTTTAACTTTAATTAAAAACTACAGTTCTTAAAGAAGTAGAAAAATGAAAAATACTATTAGAAAAAAAAATCAGAAGATTAGCAAGATACAATGCAGACTTGTAAATTTTACAATTTATTATTTATTATACCTAGTAGACTTTTTAGGTGTTTCGACCAGCCTCATAGTATTACAACATCCTTCTTAATATTACGACTTCTCTCATAATCTTAAAATCTCCCTGACATCATTACGACCTCCCAAATACTATTACGAGCTTCTTCATAGAATTATGACTTCCTTTATTTTATTATGAACACCCTCATAGCATTCAGACTTCAATCACAGTATTACTATTCCTATCATACTATTTGGACCTCCCTATAGTATAACATTCACTCTCATACTATTATGACCTCTTTTATAGTATTACAACCTCTCCTATACCATTAGGACCGCCTTCATAGTATTACGATCGCTCTCAAACTGTTAGGAACTTACTATAGTATTCTATCACCTCATACTATTAGGATCTCCCTATAGTATTAGTATCGCCTCATACTATTAAGACCTCCCTATAGTATTACTACCACCTCATACTATTAGGACCTCTTTTATAGTATTACAACCTCTCCCATACACTTAGGACCGACTTCATAGTATACGATCGCTCTCAAACTGTTAGGAACTTACTATAGTATTAGTATCACATCATACTATTAGGACCTCCCTATAGTATTAGTATCACCTCATACTATTAGGGCCTCCTTATAGTATTACTATCACCTCATACTATTAGGACCTCTTTTATAGTATTACAACCTCTCCCATACCATTAGGACCGACTTCATAGTATACGATCCCTCTCAAACTGTTAGGAACTTACTACAGTATTAGTATCACCTCATACTATTAGGACCTCCCTATAGTATTAGTATCACCTCATACTATTAGGACCTATTTATAGTATTACTATCACCTCATACCTACTATTAGGACCTCCCTATAGTATTAGTATCACCTCATACTATAGGGCCTCCATATAGTATTACTATCACCTCATACTATTAGGACCTCCCTTGTAGTATTGCGACTCACTCATATAATTCACTCATATAATACAAACGCCCTCATATTATTAGGACGGCCCTTATGGTGTTACAAATTCCTCATAGTTTTCGATCCTCCATCGTAGTACTACTATCTCTCATATACTGTTAGGACCTATCTTATAGTATTCTGTATCATTTCATTAGGACCATCTTCATAATATTACAGCCTCTTTAATAGTGTTAGGCCTCCCTGTAGTAATACGAGCCCCTCACACTATTAGCATAGCTGATTTTGAGAAAATTTTGTAATTTTTTTTTTCTTATGACAGCTAGACCAAAATTTTGAGTTATGGAAAACAAAATCAGAGATATGGCTAAAATATAGCGACATTGTATTGAAATCTGTCAACGCGTTTTAGACTATATACCTCAAAACCTCGACATAAAACTTTTCACGAAAATAAAATCACAAAATATTTCATTAAATTCAGAAAGATTTTGATATTCATAATAGTTTCTAACATGGGTTTAGAGTGAAAAAATAAAATGTTATATTTATAATCTTTTAGAATGATTTAGCGAAAATAGATCTATGTATTTAGGAAACGGAATTTAAAATACAATTGAGAATTATATTCTAGAAATTGTTCCGTAAATTTAGTAAATTACATATATATTTAGAGTTTGACTGTCAATTATTTGCATTATAAAAGAACATATTTTATGAATAGAACTGTACCAATGCAAACTAATTCCAACTCTGCTCATAACTAGTTCATTAGTGACGTTATGTAAAACATCTGTTCTATAAATTCCTGGAGTTTAAATCTCCGTTGTTAGTTTACATCAAAGGAAGAAGTTTGATAGTTAACATTGAAGTCCCTCACTATGCTTATTATTTCACAATAAAGTTTTTATGTATACAAACTAAAAGGGCTGTAATTAAACTTACCCAAATTGAAAACTTTGTTATTAATTAGATAATTACGCTGAATGTACTTAAATCTTCTCTGTAGTGAGGGGATGAGATTGTGAGCTCAAGTGTTTCAATTTTGGAATAGCCTACAGGAGTAGAATGTAGGGAGTGTATCAAAAATTTCAAATGGATAATAGGCCCTATTATCATGTTAAATGGTTCGATTAACAAGAAAACTGACATGAATTAAATTTTATTTTGATCTCCGTAAGTACAATGGCTGTAAAATTTCAAATACATGCATCTTCAAATAAAATTTTGTGGAACTACGTGGTGTTGAATCTTGCTAGACAGCTGACTAAAAGTAGAAAAGAAAATGATTTGTAAGAGACATGTTGGTAGATTCTACTTCACCTAACACGCCGCCTATTCGGTAGGGTAAGCTAAACCTGAATATTGTTGCGGAATGGTTTTCTATGTGTAGTTAACTTTCCAATGAGGTAATTGTTATCAACTTTTTTTTTTCACATATAGATAAAATAAAATATATACAATAAATTAAAATCATGAATCCACATGGTCTGTGAGTGGAGATGAGTGTTAAGTGTAACACGGCAAGTAAATAAAAATGTGACTAGCAAAAACAAACGAATATATATAATAAGCAAAGAATATATGCATAATAAAAATAAATAAACTCTTGCAAACACATTGCATAAGAGTTCATAATTGCACACCTCCGAAAACATAAAATGCACAAAGAAAACTATTCATTTATTGTCAATGAAAAAGAGAAAATGATCCGCCGTCTATGAAAAATATGTTCGTGTATTTAAAGGGCTTCTCTGGTGTTATAAATGCTTTCTCAGAATAAATCGGTTTCATTTAACATGAGCTTTTACGATAACAAATATTTCAGAATGGTAATATTAACCACAATTTTGGGTTTTCGATCTTTAAAATTCTCAAATATTTGAAAGAACTCTGTATAGACGATTTTGATAAAATACTTATTTTGTAATGCCTCACAGAAGTTTTTTTTGCTTTTTAAAACCATAATCCATGAACCGGTTTTTTAGGAAAACGTTCTACCACAACTCCTATATATTTGTTTTGTTTCTTTGATGCTACACTTGAGTAAAAGTTTATCAACAACATTGGAGCTAATATTATATTAATCTTAATTTAGTGTTTAATTTTTCTTGTGGTAGCTACCCCTATTTTTGTGATAAAAAAATAAAGTTTGAAACACGTACTTCAAAGACGTTCAAATAAAAGAAAATTAATTAAATAATTTCACCCGATTGGGCTGTAAAGCTCTACCCATACGACAAAGGAAAGACGTCAGAAAAACAGACGTCTGAAAAAATCAATCCAAAACCCACTTTCCTGTACTCAAAACGTCAAAAAGGATATATTAGCTAAGTACTGGACATCCATTTTCAGGAGATTTTTATACTGCTTTGTACCCTTTTGTTTCTCGTGATTCACCGTTTAATGTCACTGATTCTGCAGAGAGGAAGAGGAATTGAATTTCAGGAAAAACTATATCTAATTACACCTCAAGGAAACCACATTTACATTTGATAATAGCACTGCAAACTTGATTAGGGAAAGATAATATAAATAATTACAAATTATTATCTCCATTTTAAATAACAATCAACTAATCAGGTCGGAGTAACGCCCATATGTTGTTATCAATTGAAATATCAACGGATAAATTCATTTCAGTAATATACAATGGAGATATTTCAAATTATTATTATAGTTATAAATATAAAAACTTACAAAATGAAGTAATACTAAGGTTTTACTTTTGAGTATAAAAGAAACGATGTGTTGGAATGAGAGACGAAAGTGTTGAGTCATTATTTGAAGTGGAAGACATCAGGACTAACGATCCTGGCTGCCTGCAAGAGAACACTAAAGTTCCAGTGTAACTGTTCCTTACACTTTCTTTACACTCAATATAAGATTGGGATTAATTGTAGAGAAAATTAGTTGTACAGGATGAATTATTTTACGCCAATCAATTCACTTAATCTTCAATAGTGCAATAAATTAGGTTTTTTTTAATTTATAAAGCAATACGTATTACGTAACTAAGGCAGTAAAATAAATGTATGTTCAAGATAATTATATATACGATTGTTGATACACATGGCATACCATTTTTTGTTTGTTTTTACCAATAAAAGTTTATTAAGAGTTAATTGAGAGTTTCCGACTAAACAATTTTTTTGTTTTCACTGGTCGCTACACTTTTGAAATATTTGGGATATCTAAAATAGCACCTTACCAGAATTTTGTGTCACCCAAAATATAAAAAAAACGAGATATGCCCAAAATAATCTAAACTAAAATTTGACTTTTTGAAGCCTTGCGTTTGTGTTATGGAGCAACGCGCCGAGGATACACTGGAGAAGACGGTAACGAAAACCACTTTTTGGGGACTTCTAATGGGATATATCAAAACCAAACTCTGTATTGAATTAAGTGATCCATCTAATTACTTCTTCCATAGAATAGAACGTGTAACTCAGAGTGTACAAGAGTCTTTTATTGGGAAGGTAAAGCAATTTACACTGATTTAATTTGTTATTTCACCAAAATCATGAACTCGCTTCTATCGTTTCAGATCTTATAAATTGTATTTAGAAAATTTGAGAATGTAATGAAAATCAATTTAATTTCGAATTTTGAATAATTTATTATTATAGATAATAAGAAAAAACCTTTACATTTCTATGACTTTGATTGAAAAAAACAAACTATTTATTAGTAATTCAATAAAGACTAAACGGCTTTACAAGAGCAAATACCATTGTGCCAAGTAACAAATGATACAATTTGGGCGTTGCCTATTTTATTGCCTAAGTACACAAAGGTTCCTTGTAATTTTTATGAATTAGTAATTACTTCTGAAGTACAATTGTCAATTAGATTTACTAAAATTCTGTGTCACAAAGATTTAGATAAATTTAGTAACTTATCTAAAATTGTATAACATTACCAGATCATTTAATTTGGTCTAAACTATAAAGAGGCAAACAATTTGTGTTTTGGACAATGAGACTTCATTTGTTTGGTGATGTATAAGCTGGATGTACTCCAGTAACAGCTTTGAAAACGTTTCTTAAAATGTTTACAATTTCTACAAAATGAGCTGAAATTATGAACTAAAACAAAGAAACTGTGACTTTATGGTAGTTTGCAAGTATTTCACGTCCATTTAGAGTCGGGGAGAATACCTGTATAGCAAAATACCAGCTGCAGTTCAAGAGATAAAGGAAAAGAAAAGTGTAGTAAAATGCGTGTTGTCACAACAACGATTCTCTTCAATTTGATATACAATGGCGACCATAATTTGTCGTTTTATAAAAAAATATTCTGGTCAGCTGTAAATATTAGAAAACGTGTGTCGGTGAATGCCATGAACAGATAATTAATTAACTTTTGGACATCTACTTTCACTTTATAAACATGTTCATATTTACAAAAATTATTACTAATGAGTAATTAAGAAAACTTTAATTTAAACAAGATGAAACTAATCAATACTTTGACATTTAACAATTAGTTCCAAGAATCACAAAAACTGCTACATATACCATCTACTAAGATAGGTTAGAAAAGAACCTTATAGAAAACGGTGACAAAATTTGATACTGATTAATTATTGATTACTAGCTTTTCACAAGTTTTGCTTAATGTATTTAAGTGCGAGTACAGATTGTACAAAGTTGACCGATAAATAAAATTGCATGTTTTATGACTCTTGTTATTACAACTGAGCTTTGACTATCAATTATCTGTATTGATACAAAATTGCAATACAGAAAGCAAATACTTTTTAGTGGAAACTACAGTAAATTAATTTCCCTGCGACCAAACCGTAATGTTGGTCTAAGCTAAAAAATTGAAATTGCTTTTTCAATCAGATATAAATTGTCAAATTAATTTGAAAATCATTGGGTACAATCCGTAGAAAAATTAAGTTTTTATAAAAACAGAGTCTCTTTGCAAGATGTTATTGCACTATTTATTTGTTGTTATTTGTATATTTTTAACTTGTCAGCATTAAAATTAAAATGATTTGGTTGTGGTTGACAATACATTTGAACACAACAAGTCTAAGCTTTTTCATCAAATACGTAAACTACAGTACAAAACACACAACACATTAATGATTTTTTTTAATACAAAGAGTATCAAACAATAAATAAACAATTAAATAGAGAAATATTAAACAAATTTCGCATGATTTATTAGAACAATTATCATAATTAAAATAAACCTCATTCCATGTACTAAAAATTATAAATACTAAGTAATCCTTACCGTGTTCAGTTTCTTATTAATTGAAGATGAAAACCACTTTATTAAGGAATAAAAGGACATAAAATAAATACCCCTAGTCCTCGAATACTCTAATAGCGTCTGCGTCGAAAAATAACAAAACATGTATATGATGTTGAGTGATAAGGGAAATTGGTACAGTGTTTACATTCCCATAAGCACTGAGTGATTTTTGAAAATTGACCACCTCAGTTATTTAAAAGACAGGAAGCGATATGCAGAATCAGTTATTTAAGGGGAATCTAATAATACCTTTTTACAAAATAAAAACAAACTCTCCGTAGTCTCATCATTACATCTCAAAAAGTGTAACAGAGACAGTGTAGCTTTGATAACTCAAATACAAACCGTTTAAAAATTATGAATTTATGTTTTAAGAAAATAAAAATCAGCCTTTACCTTTGCTCAAAATCGTTGTTTGTAAGCTATTTTATAAAAATAAGTTATCCCATTATAAAAATAGCTTATTTTTTAGCATTATAGAAAACTGACTTCTTCTCTATCTAATTGTAATGAAACTTTTTCCCAAAAATAAAATTGACCATCCATAGCAACGCATTACATGTTTCACATCAAATATTACAAATGGGTTTATTCCGCTAATGAATAGGTATTTTTAATAAAACGGCGATCATAAACTGACAATACAATAAACCTCAGCTTTTATTTCAGGGGCTATGATGACTCCAAATATATAAATCAATATCATTGGCATCTACTTGATGTCTTATTGTCTGCCATAGATTGATTTAATGTTATTGAATCTTTCTCAAGGAAGCCACTTGTCATCTGAGTTTAAAACAACAAATTGTAATAATTTAAAATGAGCAACACTTCTGTAAATTCAATCACCAAATGAGAGAAAACAAAATATTCTAAAATAAACACTTCGTTTGTTCAAGACAATGTTTTAATGAGTCATCATCCACAGTTGTTAAACGTACTCATACCACATCTAAAGATGACGATTTTGTAATGGAAACGTCGTCTTAAACAAAGTCTATATAGCAGAATATTGTGTTTTACTTCATTTGCTGATTTAACTATGTTGCTGTTACCATTTGTAAATATGTAATCTATGAAAATTAAGTGTCTCGGGAATTCATTTATTGGCAGAGTTGAAGCTGGACAAATTTATACACTGCACGAAATCCAACAATCTCCTAAGGTGCACTCGTATAATAACTCATTGTTTCTCTTAATTGTTAGTATTGTTTTGTTTCGTTTTACAGCCACATAGAGGTCGCCTCTGAAATTCATTATTTTGTTATTTTACAGTTGTTATACATAAACAAAGCACTTTAATTAAACACAACACTTCTGCATAACATTAACGTATCTATTTTTCTAATGCTAAATAAATACAGTAAAACAATGGACAAACCTTCAGTCATAAGAGATATTGAAATAAATAGCATATGTCAATGCAGAGTTATATAGCCATCGGCAGTTTAATGTGGAAAATCAGATGTTTTCTTTCATTCGATATACAGGTAGGTGAACAAAATTAAGAGCAAGATTATTTAAATGAAGTCCATAATAAATCACTACACACTTACAAAAAAGATGTATTAAATTAAATCTCATTTAGAGTACAGTTTGATGGAGAGCATTTTGAACAACTAGTAATTGTTTTTTTTTAATACCTCATTAAATTTTATTTTGTATTTTTTGTTTTATTTGTCTTTAACCTAATTTTAAATGAATGAGTGTCTTAAAATTTTTGTTTGCTGTTCTGTTTGGTTTTGTTGTAATAAAAACTTTTGTAAGTTTGTAATAATTTATTATGGAATTTATTTAAACAATTTTTCTCATAATTTGGTTCTGGAGTAATTTTGGATATTATGGATAATAAGATATAATAATTTTATGTTTTATACCCAATAACTCGGTTATCTTTTAAGTAGAGAAAACCATTTTTAAATGATTTGATTGTCAATAAAAAAGGAATTTATTTGTTTCTTGATAATATTTGGTAAAGTTAGCTGTTTTGAGATATTTGACATTACAAATTTTAAACAGCCACCATTTTAAAAAGAGATGAAAAGATTTTTTGGCTTATTGCAAGTGGATAGATATTTTACCAAACATGTATACAAAATTTAAGTTCAATATATTTCCTACATCCAAAGGTATTAAATACTTTACTTCTCTACAGATTGTTAGTGCGCTAACCACAAGTAATATCCGATTATGAAAGTAGGCTTAGTTTAAATCAGCTGTTTTCATTGCGTTACAACAATGCAGATTAATAACTAATTTCGTCTGTAATATTAAGTTGTAGTGGTTCAAAATTTTTTATTTGGATGCATTTTCCAGGAAAAACACATTAGAAAAGTTTCGAAGGCGCATTTTACCCCGTTTTATTACTAACGCGATTTTTCCGTCATTGCAAATTTGAATTTTTAAATTAATTCATCTGTTAGTTTACACCAACTGTTTTAAAATACATTACAACACAGCAATTTATTAACTTCTAATTCACTTGTAAAATTAAGTTGTAGTGGTTGTAAAATTGTATTATGCTGACATTTTTATTATTAGTTTCTTCTAAAAAAGCACTTTGAACATTTATTGTAGAAAGATAAGTCTAAAAAAAATTTATTAGTAATGTATGATCGAAAACATTTCTTTTAATATTAAAATGAGATATTGTAATATTTAAAATGAATAATCATTTGATGTAGCCATTTAATTTGTAGTTTTGTTGTAATTTATAACCTAAAGTTTATTATTGACATCATTATTATCAGTAATGTTTAAATTTCGTTATTGTATGTATTCTGCAGGAAAAACCCAATGGAAAAAATTTCAACGCCATATTTTACCTGTATTTCCGTCATTATAAATTTGAAAGTATATTACGTCATTTATCAACAAACGCCTTTCATCATCGTTTCTCTTATCAAATGTTGCATGAAAATCATCATGTATCATTGTATTAATATGGTGGGTGGATGCAAGATGGCGAACAAAAATACCAAACGTATAATATAATTTTGTATAATAAAGAATAATTCTTAAACTATGTAGATCCACATTTTGTCTGCTTTCAAGTACTTCTCAATTATGCAATTAAATCAGTTTTTATACTGAAAATCACCCTGTACGTGTAGTTATTATTTATAAAATGAACGTTTAATCTCCTAAGTATTTGTCCACTGATTTATTCTACTCTCTTTAGAAACCGCTTTTAAACTATTTTATTTTTAATTGCTTAACAAACACACAATATATTCCAAGGGGTCAAGTTAAAACATTACCTAGTTTCATTAGGGCAAAGGGCCAATATTGAGCCAAGAACAACCACACTCCAGTTAAGTTGAATATGCCTAAATTACCAACTCTACATGACACCTGAGAACACAGATTTCAATTTGTATTATCTGCGCTCTTACAGTCAACCCTTGTTGCTAATAAGCTTAGTATACAATTGGAAACAATACCTCCTAAGCCTATTGCTTTCCTCTCGGTTGGGTGTGAAGACAAAGGAAATGAGGTTGTAGCTCTCAGTAGAAATATAGTTTTTCCTTTCCATAATTGCCTTCAGACTCACTATATATATATATATATATATATATATATATATATATATATATATATATATATATTATTGACATAAAAAACAAGTCATATGTGTATATATGAATATAGATACAGTGTAATCTTAGTATTTACTATTTTAAAGTAGGTTACATAATTATTCTTCGATAAATGATAAAACTTTTGGAGATCTTTTGAAAATCATTATTACAGAATTTTACTTAGTTGTATAACAGAATACTTGTTAAACAGAGTGTCCAAGAAGTCCTGGAGCCGTTACATTACGTATAAACTAGGAAAAATACAAAACTGAAATCTTACAATTCTCTCCTCGTGTATAAACAACAAACAATTAAGTTGGGAAAATAATAAGTACACAAACTATGCAACAATTTGTTTACAGTATTTTATTGAACTTACGAATTTCATGGTACAGGATGTGTAAAAATATGTGAAATATATTTTGGTCTTCCATTTTATATGTAATCTACATAATAATTTAATTAGTATAGCTCAATATTAATTCAATAATATTTCAAATGAAAAATATACGACCTACACTGGAAATTGAACTAAGGACTTTTGGCTTTTCAATAATATTTCAAGTGAAAATATACGACATAAGCTGGGAATTGAATCCAGGACCTTTTACTTTTCAATAATATTTCAAGTGAAAATATACGACATAAACTGGGAATTAAATCCAGGACTTTTGGCTTTTCAATAATATTTCAAGTGAAAATATACGACATAAACTGGGAATTGAATCCAGGACCTTTGGCTTTTCAATAATATTTCAAGTGAAAATATACGACATAAACTGGGAATTGAATCCAGGACTTTTGGCTTTTCAATAATATTTCAAGTGAAAATATACGACATAAACTGGGAATTTGAATCCAGGACCTTTGGCTTTTCAATAATATTTCAAGTGAAAAAATACGACATAAGCTGGGAATTGAATCCAGGACCTTTTACTTTTCAATAATATTTCAAGTGAAAATATACGACATAAACTGGGAATTGAATCCAGGACCTTTAGCTTTTCAATGTTTCAAGTGAAATATATACGACCTAGACTGGGAATCAAATCCCGGACCTTTGGCCAAAATCCAATTGGACCCAGAAAAACCAAAGGTCCTGGATTCAATTTTCAGTCTAGGTCGTATATTTTTTACTTGAAATATTATTGAATTAACAATACTATCTGGTAAAAACGTATAACCGTTAAAATAAATAAATTTAAAAATCAATTTTAGTGCCTCGATTATAAAAAAAAAAAAAAAAAATAGCCTTAAATTATCGAAACGATAAGATATTGAATAACAGGACAAATTCTATCAAGAGTGGTACTAACACATCTTGTGAAGAATTATTGTTATAAATCAGCACACTGTTAACATGGAGGGAAACATTTTGAACATTGTTACTAGAAATATCAAAATTAGGATTTTCATTATTTGTTATTTCGTAAGTTCAGATTATTATTCACGTTTTGACACAAACTGTACCTTGAAATGTTAACCTTGAAAGTTTAATAGTAATTTACCTGGTTAAAATGAATCAAAATTACATAATTCATTACAGAGTAAACATATTACTACATGTTTACCAAATATTAGAGCAACAAATTAGCAGCTTGCCCTTTATGGAAGTTTAAGCTACAGTAATTTTGTTATGGAAGCAATACCATTTATGGAGTTTGAAATTAAGAAGTTAAGAAGTGGTTAAGGAATGATAAGACCACGTTTTCACTATTTACACCTATGTTGGGTATGCTATTCCCGATATCACTTAATTAACTTAAAACATAATCAACAATAACATATTTTATAATTTTGCTATTTGTCATCATAGAGAGGTGAGGTTTGTATTATAACATGATTTAAATCTTCAAATTTGTGTTTAATATGGCGTTATAAGTTTGTAAGACAATAGATATAAAAATAGTTTTTTTAAATGACAAATACAGCTCGATTTTTTGGAATTTCAATAAGGTTCTACACGATTACCCTGTATGCTAAACATCATGTTACTATCTCAGTTTAAGTGGCTACAATCGTGCCTAACTACAAAAGACAAGGACGACGGACGGACGGCTTGTTAAAAATATCTTTTTTGTTTCTTAACGCCAGTCAAAAATCTGAAATTGATCTTATTCTTAGTACAATGGGAAAGTGATAATCAGTTGTTCATGAAAAACATCGATTTATACAAAAAGACAAGTTTAACAATACAGTGATATCCTCCATTTCCAATTTGCACACTAACTAATTCATCCAGTTCCTTAACTAATTCAAGTCATCTCAAGTAAGTACACTATTACAATGAATATCTTATAAAGTAATCGGTTGGGCCAATACTACAACCCGCAGTTTATAGTTTTACACCACAAACTTATATTCCAATCATTTTTTATGCTTGAACAGTTGCTTATCCATGTAAGCGCCATATTGCATACAAAGCTCTTTCCACATTTTTACAGCACGTTTGTGTGTCAATAATATTATGGTATTATTAAAACTATGCTAGATCAGATATTGAAACAAACTTTGTCAAACCGACAAAAGTATTCTTCGCTGTGTTCTCAAAATCTGTTGTTATCATTCAAAATGTATAAATGTTTGTTTGACATTGTTGGTTTATAAATATTATGTATACATGATGATAAACCTAGTTCGTTTGTGCAATAAACTCGTTTTAAAAGTAAATAGTATTGGATTGAAATAGAGTTTTTAGTGGGGATAGTTTTTGACGATTTTCGGATCCAGATCTTTAGTATCTTCATCAAAATTTGAAGAAAATCCGTAGAACTGAAAATTATATCTGAAAGGGATTTTTAAAATTATTATTATTATTTTATACTAACAACTCACGAAAGGGACAGACAGATCGTAATAAATATTTTTTTCGTGCGTCTTTAGTGGCTATGTTTTTACATTGCAACTTAAATACTGATTGATAAAAATCTAACATTTAATATTTAAGGAAATCTAATATTGTTATTTTTTATACGACTTTAACAATATACCTCAATCTTTATTATTATAAATCGATCCAAGTTATGTTTCCAAATTTTATCTGAGTCTAAAGGGGTTATTTTATTTGTTTTTTACTCCTGTAAATCTGAAGATAATTTCCTAGGGCCCATATTACAATTTTATCAAAATAGTTTCTAACTGTCAAATTAAATTTGATTACACATATAAAACTATTTTTTGACGATTCTCATGTTAGTTTTGGTTATATAAATCGTCATATTTCTCAATGTTTATCCGGAATTGCTTATGTCGTTTTTGAGATATTCACGCGCGAGGTTTGATTGCTCTTTGTATATAATAAACCTAAATTTTTAGTCAATGGGAACTAGTTTGATTAGTTTTTATTCAGTTTAACATAATTTAATCTAAAACATTAAATATAATTTGGAGAAAATTGGAGTTTGCAATTTATTTCATACAAAATTTTCCTCCTTAAATTTACAGTTTTGTTGGTGTTTGTGTGTGGATATGTGAGACATTTCTAATAAATGACCTTTGGTGGTAACGTTGAGCCTGGACATATTGTGTGAGTCTTGAAATAATTAATCCCCCAAAAAATACAAAAGCGGTAAACACAATTATTCACGTCCTTCGTCCATACTTTGATTGTTGAAACTGTTATAAATTGAACACTAATATATTTTTTTAAATTATTGTTCACTAATTGCAAACAACTGCTTCAGAACATCTTTCGACCTAAATGTATTTAGTATTAGGACTAGATATTTACGTAAGTATACATTGTGAGCAGAAAGGGTGATTTTAAGATAAAAGATAACGCTTTCACACAAACCCTAAAACACGCGTTTGTGTATATTCGTAAAGGCTACATTTTAGGAAAAAATTAGACATACTGTTGGAGTCAATTTACAAAAAATTTCAATTTTTCGATTTTGTTTTGTTACATCTACTCTCCAAATTTTGATTTATTGAAACAAAATATTATTAAGATATGACCAAAATAAATATGACTTCTTGACTAAATTTTAAAAATCCACTCCTTTGGCTTGTAAAACTTTGATAAGATGACAGAGAGACATCATTCCGACATTTTATTTAGTAATCATCGAATATTTTCACGAAAAACTCAATATCGATTTTTTGTGTCATCCTAAAACTTTATACATACTGTATCTAAGCAATAGTACAGTTATATTATATATTGCATGTGAAAGCAAAAGGTAAATACTTTTTGACTCAGTCATTGCGTTCATAATAGAGTACAAACAAAAGGATAGTAACTCTATTTATAACCAAAACCTGATAAGAAGAAAGTTTTATAATATATATTATTATTTATTATTATATATATACGGTCAATTATTTATTGCCTATTATTTATATGTTAATCTTTTAATAAAATCACACGTATATTGTAATCTTTTAAGAAAATATTGTTTTTCAAAAATAAACATGACATTGTTATTGGATTTTAGTATAAACAAACAATATGGCCGCCAGTCCTTTAAGTGGTGTAACACAATTATCAAAGCTTGGGTCCCTACAGTCACATAAATTCGTTATCCTTAAAAGCAAACCTTAGTCCTTCTAAAAGCAGGATGTATGGGAGAATATGTTACAAGTTGTGAATAGTAAGTAGATCTTGTGTAGCATGGGTTTAATATCATCCAGTAATTCACATGTTTATAACAATAAACGTAACACGACTGCATGTGTTTACTGAATTTTGTGTACCTTTTTTTTTTTTACCAACTTCGGTCTGACTTCTATTTTGAAATTTTGCGAGCACATTTACACCTAACAAATATTAAACATATTTTTAAATTCCATATAAAGCAACTTTACTACAAGTATTGCTGATTTTTTTTTTCATAATTTTGAGGTTATGATATTAGAAATGTCTTTTTAGTAATTCTTCTAATTTACTCATTCTGTCAACACCACACTAACACTAACATAACTACAACGAGTACTTCTTTAATCTGTTTGGTATGTGATAGGTTCAGGGTAAAACATTATGGTGTTGACCTTGACTTTAGAAGAAATTTGCAACCTTACAATTTCCAGAGAAATCTACTAATAATAATAATAATAATAATAATTTATTTGCCATTCGATACATTTAGTACAATAGACATAGTCAACATTGAAATTTTAATTTAACCTCATGTTTCTAAACATTAAAAATCTCTACACACATACACTATTACTTACACATAACAAAAATAGGTTAAAAATTTATCATATCATTCTTAAGTGTATAAAATTCCTGTAATGAATAAAAGGGGTTCTCGACAAGCCAAGGATAATACCTTCTTAAACATTTTTTACTTGGGGTAGCATCAAGGTTATTACTAATCTTGTTGTATACTTTTAAACCCACCGACAAATGACAGTTTGATGATTTCTTCAGCCTATAGTATCTCAAGTTTATTTCCCTTCTATTTCTTGTATTGTATTTATGAATTTCATGTCTCTTGGGCAGTTCATCAAGTTTACTTATCGTATACCTAACCACTTCATACAAGTACAAATTGATTACTGTGAGAATATTCAAACTAACAAAAAGAGGCTTGCAATGTATTCTCCCATGAGACTTAGTCATAGCTCTTACAGCTTTTTTTTTGTACTATCAGTACATCTTTTATTTTGCAGCTGTTTCCCCACAATACAATCCCATATGACATAATTGACTGAAAAAATGCAAAATAAACATTTCTCAAATACCCTTCTCCAATAACCTCATGTAGCCTACTCAACAAGAAGACAATTTTTGAAAGTTTCCCAACCACAAAATTAATATGTGGAGTCCATGTCAACTGCCTATCAACATAAATACCCAAAAATTTAACACTCTCCTCTGCATTACAAGAGTCAACATTTTTCAAACTGAAAATCAATTGTTATACTTGTAAATACTTGTTTATACTTGTAAATTATAAGACCCGACCACGTATAACACGTCTAGTAGACATTATGGCACCCTATTATAGCGACAAGCCTTAGTGTTTGTAGCAGAAAAATAAGCTAAATAATAATTATATGTTAAAATTTAATAAATATCTGTAAACGTCCGTTACGGTATATATAATTTTATAATTACAAGGTTAATTCCTTCAAATTAAATTGTTATACTTAACTCGTTAGCTGGTTTTCTAGCGTGGTGGAGGTCTGAGGGGATTAAGGGAATTAAGACCTCGTTGGGTATTGGGGATCACGTTTTCCTTAGCTAAACCTATCTTAGTGTAGCATAACCCCTGGTATTAAATTAATCAATTTCCCCTTAAACAACCCTATTACATCTCAGTGGTAGTAAGGTCGTTGCATAGCTTTGATTAGAACAAACAAAATAATAAGAGCTTCTAACTTTGAAGTATCTAATTTTATATAACGCTACTAAATACGAGTTATTATATTTGTTTTCAATTTCAATTTTTAAAATAACATTGATTTCATAATATAATAAAAGTTTAATTTTATCACTTTTCCAAACAGTACGAAGTTTTATGACAAACAAGTTATGGTTATTTCAATCTTTTCCCGAACAAACTTTTCAAAGTTTAACTGTTAAAAGTTTTTTTTTATTGTGATGTTGGTAACATAAATTCTACTTTAGGCGATATTTAATTTGTCTTTGATATAAAAGGGATAACAAGTGTATTATTTGTGGTAAATTTAGTTTTTATTTTAAATCACGATGTTTAGTGAAAATTGGGTGAGAGTGGGAGGTGATCGTCATACATTGTTTCTCCGAAAGAGTAGTTCGAGTAACTCAAATATTGCAGTTTGGTGTGAAGTATATCTACAAAAATAATTAAGCATTCCTAAAAATAGTGTAAAATGTTTAATCACAAACATGTTAGTTTTGAGAACCTCTGGGATACAAATTTACATGACTGTTATGGGTGTAATTCTTGAATTATTTTTATTATCTCTAACAAACCAATAATGGTTTTACAAAACTACGCAGAAAACTCGTTCACATTGAAGCTTAGTTTCAGCCAATGTACAGAGATCAAAGCAAAGAGAAGTAGATGGAAGATGAAAGTGGATGCAAATTAAGTTGATTAAGAGCTCTCGAAGCAAAGCCCTGGAAACTATGCACATGCTGATCAGTAACTGCATACATTGTGTGATATATATCTTGCTAAGCACGTCATTACAAAACGAATTATGTATTCTCATATTCAGAAGTTGTTTCGAGTCGCAGAAAAATATACTTGTATAAAAAACTACTAATAATATTCATTGACGAAATGATCAACTGTAATAACCCAACGTCTCACAAGCAAGATGTGCAAAGTTGTATTATTGTAAATGTTTAATTTTAAGAACACCTAACCGGTTTGGAAGTGATACTACTAGAGACAGTGAAATTTCTACCTGTCCTATCTTTAGGATTTATTTTATTTCTCTATATTGTTAACAAGAACCCCCACCTTGTCTTTCGCTAGTGATTTTGTTTTGTATTCAAAACTATCCAGGTTCCATCCCGTTTACCTGCTTAAACATTTACAGTGTTGATTCATCATCATGAGGTAAAGTGAAAAACTGCAATCGGTAGTGTAACCTGGTTATGAAAGCTAGAATTACTGCGACGGGAACTTAATGTGCTGACCAAACATAACGTGATGAAGATCCGTTTTATTGGCACGCTCACTATGGGTTGTTGTTTATTGGCTAGGTTATACAAACCATTACGTTAGGTAAGGTAGGTTAGAATATATTAAGTTAAGTTATGTTAGAAAAATCTGTAGGTAAGTTTGTATAAAATGGATACAAAATTTAAAAAATTATTTATTAGGAAGGTTAAATTTGTATGGCTGTAAAATCTGCCTCTCATGAGTATCAAGTGTGGTTTTCAATACAAAACCATTATATATATATATATATATATATATATATATATATATATATATATATATATATATATATATATATTCAAAACTTTATATAAACCAGCTTCAGTGATAGCAATAAAATGTACAATACAAACTAGATTAAATATCAGTTGTATATGATTAAATAATGACAATAAAATTCCTAAATCGGGAACGGTTTAAATTGGATTTGAATTTTCTTTAAAACCTATGAACTATTATATCAATTTTTGATACTGTATGTCTGAATGTATAGGGTCTAGGTCGAATAAAGAACAAATACACAAAATAAACTCGTTATCATGTCGGCGTATCAGCTGTTGGGTGTTAAAGTACTGTTGATTACTGATTGTTAAACTCGACAAAAAATATACATCAGATAACATTATCACACAATAAATACTAATACGCATGTACAAAAATAAATAAACAAAAATATTACATAATATTGGTACTGCAGTACAATCGCTGTAATGATATAATTACACTTCTGTCGTCAATTTCATGAGTTAAACAGTTGTATTATAACTAAAAATTCCCCTGATTCCGGTACTATTTATGCAGTTCCCGCATACTAATGACAATTCATCGACGTGAAAAGCTGCTTTGCCTTCAGCACTGAATTTATAAACGTGGTCTATGTAGCAAATATTTGTGAAATACCGATAATTGGTTTTGAAATGTAAATTACGAACAACAAAATGAAGGTTTTCTTCGGCGAATAATTGAAAAACATTATCCCTCCCTCCGTTGTTTTCGATTGCAGTAGTCAATAGATAAAAAATGCACGTGATACAATTTCTTATTCTAAACAATATTGTTAATTCAAAATTCTGGTTTTTTTTAATTGCACTGTAACGTAAAAGATATCTGGTTGAAATTTTTAAAATATTTTCAATAGTAAAAGTACAATTTACATAGGGGTGTACGAATTTCTTTCAATGTTAATTATGTCACATTTACAGTAAGTTTTATAAAATGAAAAATCAACAATTAAAAAAATAAACTGTAGACAATTTTACAATAGACAACTTGATCAAGAAGCTAATAAAAGAAACTTTAAAATAAAATAAAAAGAAGCTTCATCATTTTCCCATAAAAGATGAACCTAATAAAAACAGAAAATAGTAATTCATCAACAGTTTTAAATTTATGTATAAGAAAAACTGATATAGTCGATGATAAAAAATACTGAGTATTGTGTTTTGTTCTTATATCTCTACCCGTAAAATTTGGGATTTATTGGTGTTAAATTTCGCTTGAGAAAGTTAGTGCAATGTTTTTAAGCCCATTATTTAAGTAAAAGACGGAAACTCTCAGGCTGGTCACTTCAAATTTATTTTGCCATGAAAAAGCAATATTATAACTGTATTTATTTTAACAGCCAGATTTAATTATTTATCATCGTCATATATTAAAGAAATAAATATTTCCAGAAGATAATTAAAAAAAAAAAATGTTGTAACCAGTTGGGCGCTAAACAAGAAATTAAGAGAAATTTGGTTAATACATTAACAAAACCTTTATTATCAGGTGAAGAAATAATTGAATCTTTAGAAGATAAAATAAACAGAAGATGAAAAGTAAACAATTGAAGAAAGAAGTAATTCATGCATTTAAAGTACTACTTAAGCACAGGCAATTTCATTTTAACTTTAAAATATTCAAAAAAGAAGCAAAATAAACAGATCTTATAAATTTTGATTGAAGTATAAAATATATATACTTTTTAATAGAAATTATTAAAATTCGCTTGAGATATATAAATGATGTATGCATCTGTATAACAGGAAGATTTTTTTCATGATAATAACTACTTGGTAAACTGAATTGATTGCAGAAAATACTGAACAACAGATTAATGTCAAAAGAAACATACAGTATACATTAACACGATTGGACAAGAGTATATTTTGTGCAAATACCTTCGTTTGGCGACCTCGACTTGGTCACTAATTTTATTAATATGCAGATCAGCTATTACACAAAATGAGGCTTATGTAGTTTTATAGGAAGAAGGACGTACCTAAAGACCATTAAAGAAGACCTAAAGAAGGTGAAATTAAAATGGGATAGAATTGCAGGAGAATGCTACCTATACTGTATGCATATCGAGGAACAGTGTATGTTTAATTAGTTATTGTTAAAATTGAGATTTATACAAACAAAATTAATTAAATTATTTAATCAATTTTTGCGGGTATTTTATACTCGAGTTTATACAAAGAGTATATAAATATTACATTTAAAAAGACAGACTGTTTTAAAATTGTTGCTAAGGCAACCAATTGAATACCGGTTCACCAAACAGGGACTGTTTTGATATAAATACGTCTACATTCAAACACAAACACAATTACTTAGTGGTTGTATCTCAGGAAGTAGGTCGGTAAGAATAAAACCAAGAAATAATAAACTTCTTGACTTTATTTAAAGCAATTTTTCCTAAAATTCATTCTGTTTTTATTGTTTGCTTAAACGAAACGAAATATTACTTTCCGTAGAGCAAATAAAAATTGTTTATTGTTTATAATAAGATAATTATGTTTTTCTCATCATATTCCGTAGACAATATTTACATTGCAGAGTTGAATAGCAAATGAATACAATAAGGAATTGTATTGTTATATTCATACACTGTATTCAATTAAGGAAAGAAAGGCATGAGGAATGGAAGTGGTGAGATGTACCTATCCATTACACTTTACAAACAGAGATGTGCAGAAAGATAGGCGGGAGAAATAAGATGAGATAATGGGTAAGAAAGTGGTTGGGGAAAGAATCATGCCACATGGTTTGTGGATATTTTGTTTGTTGTTTCTCTACTGCTTTTAAATTTACTGAGGTTAGGGATGTTAACTAATGTCTATTTACAATTTATTTATCTCAGGTTTATCACAGAGAATGAGTTAAGAATTACATTGAAAGATTAATATCATATATAATTACAGTGGGTGTAATTGTTCAATTAACATCTACAGGGTATTCGGGAGTTCAGGGTACAAATGAAATCGGCATAGCTGGAAGTCATAAAAATCTCTGAAACTGGAACAAAGTGTTTTCTTTATGTGGCAAGCGATTTATAGAGTTGATATCGAAGAAGAATCGTAAGAAATTAGCTATAAATAGCTTTAAAATTAAATTTTAGTTTAAGGCTTCAACAGAATAAGGTTATTGATAAACGAATATATTACAGCATTTCTCGTAGGTAACAATTTTCTAGAGTATTGATTTTATTTTTTATTAATTGGAAAAACTCATTCAGATTTAAATATAAATTTCTTTTGAGAGTGAAAGCTTTATCATTCAAAGCAACCTGAGTCAATACTAACACTTCTTTCACCATGTAAAAGCCTAATCCTTTAATCCTCGCAAGCAGAACTTACTTTTAAGCTTCCATTAAAACGAAATAAAGGCGGTAACATTTATCTAATCCTGTAAGTCTTTCACTGAGTGTTATAAGCAAAATATATTTTTTGTAAATTTTATAAATTTGAATATACTTCTAGATACGTCGGTTGCCGTTCAGAATAAAGAAGATTTATGTTCAAGCAAGTAAAGATGATGACGTATTATTAATGTGATTCAATGGGACAATTGCCTTCATTTGTATAATATACACAAATATTGGCAATTAAAAGTATATTAACAATCTGAGCAATCCATAATTTCCAAATAACTTTTGACTAAGTCATTGAAACGTAGTCTTATTGCAAAGGAAGTTTTTTTAGAAATTTCAGTGTTATTTTCCAACTAGGATCCCTGTCTCCCTGTCTAAAACGCCAGTCAATAAAATTTTACATTAGTGCTATATAATCTTATTATTTACTTTGATTTTTATGGAGTGTAATTAGAAAACAATCACTAACAATGAAATATTTGCCTTTTGGAATTACTTCTATTCACCTTTTATGACTGGGATATAAAAATAACCCTGTTTCTGTTTGTAAAACAAATCAAAAAACATTAAACTGATTTGTCCGAAATGTTTTATTTGTTATATAGGCCTAACACTTAATGATGCAAAATAGTGTTTTTTAGTTAAATATCTCGGAATAGATATTGGATTGTAATGAAATTAAAGTAACGCTTATTTTGAACCTTAAAACTCGTGTAAATGATTTACGTATTAATACCATTATTAAAAATAGCAAAAACCTTCAAAACGACAAATATGAATAAATATGTATATCTTTAGAAATCAGCAATGAAAATCGTTGCAATTCGGAAATAAAGAGAAACAATTTATTATTTATTTTATATTGATCATATTTTCATCAACTTTTTTCCTTTTAAAACACATTTTTTCGTTTAAACATGTATTTTGTATTTAAAAAGTGATTGTTTTAATTTTTTTTTTTTACTGTTTGAATACAAATAAAACAGCTAAAATTTGAAACCATATAAAATTGTATTAAAATGATATTATTTTACTCACCCTCGTTGTATAAAGTTCACAGTGATTTTTACAGGCCTGTTTCAATCTTTAATTTTTGCTGTTTTTTGACTGAAAACAAGCAATATGATTTCCTAATAGTAAAGTGAAATAAACTGTGGGTTTTTAGTAAAATCTGAAGACAACATTGAATAAATGCCCCTCTGCACACATAACCTGATAATTACCACCATTTCAAAAACATCGTTTTGAAAATGATCCGTTAAAACAAAATATCCCTAATAAAAAACAAATCGTAGCAAAACGACATTTTTATTATATTTTTCAAAATTGACTCTACAGATTATGCTAAAATTTAAAGAAAAAAGAGCCAAATAAAATCACAAATAAACTGAAATGACGTTTAATAATAATTAAAGAAAATCGAAAATTAACTTGATCGCCATTATTAGAAACTCGATTTCAATTAAATTAAATTTTTGTTTAGGATTAGTTTAGCCTCTATTAAGTAAATAAATCATCTCTCTTTAATATAACAAACATAATATCCGTTTCCATCTTTACGAAATATGTCCCCACCTACTAACATAAGAGGATATATTGGTTTGTTTTCTTCATTGCTAAGTTTCCGACATCAATTTCTTGAACATTTAAGTTGGTATAGAAAGATTACCATTTACTAATTTTTTGTGAATATTTATATTTATAACATTAGTAACTAACTGTTATATATTCACAAAACATTAGTAGATGGTGATCTTAATATACCAACTTAACCGTTCAAGAAATAGATGTTGGAAAACTTAGCAAACAAACATACCCTCATAGGTGGGGACATATTTCGTTGGTATAGCGTTTTAAAGATTGGTGTGCTATGTTTTTTATCATAGTTTATTTTCTAGGATTTGTAGGCTGAACGCAACTAAGGATGACGATATATAAGTTAAAACATCCTCTTGCTGAAATGTTTTTAAAACTTTATATATATATATATATATATATAAAGTATGTTTTCTAATAAATATTGAAACTAAACATTTTCTAAAACATCTCAATTAATGTGGTATCCTGTATACGAACAAATAATATATTGCAAGTATATTTAATGTAAACAACCACGATAATTTGATAAAAACTAAATCACCACAATGAAAACGAATCACCTAGGAACAAAGGTAACTTAAATGGTAAAGATACAATAAAAAATGTCGTCCAATTACAGGTTATGATGTGGTAAGAACAGTAAGACAGAGGAACGGTTGGTTTGCCTTTTAACGAAATTGTCGGTTAAGCTTTGTTGTTACTGGGGGGTGAATTTACCCTCATCCATTATCAACCCTACATTTTTCTAATTCTTTTGTGTTTTTAAACCTAAACTGAAAGTTTGTTAACGCAACGAGAATAGCAGATGTTTCTTCGAAAAATAAAAGATTTTACATTTTATAAAGAATGTATAATTACGAAATGAGTGAAAATAACTTCCACAAAAACAGCTTTATTTGTGCAATATACCGTTATATTGTATTAGTGTTGGACGAATAAAGTGTTTTTTTGTGGAAGTTGTGGTTCCCTTCATTTGGTGATTAAAGTTTCATAAGTGTAGCTCATTACAGTTTAACAAGACTTAATTCCTTACAGAGTTTAGATAAAATTTAAATAAATTGTGTACAAACTTTTAGCTCACACATTCGCAAAACTAAATGAAATAGAACCAAAAGTAATCATCACCAAAGATGGTAGTTTTCAAACCAAAGTTTGGTAGTTTTCAATTAAAAAGTAAAATTAAACTGTTGAAGCCATTTTTGAAAAAAAAAATATATATATATATTCCTCTGTCTCACAATATAGCTTATAATTTGACGACATTTTATATTAAATCTATTGCACTCAAGTTGGCTTTTTAACTAAAAATAAATATTTGTGTGAAATAATAGCGGTTATATTGTATTGTCCAATTTAGTTTTTAAAAAAATTTTGGATGATAAAATTAATATATTTAACATATTGGAAATATTAATTGTTGGTGCACTTGGTATTGAATTACATTTAATTAACAAACAAAATTTATGAAAGTTTTGCATATAAATATATAATTGGAAAAAAATAATTTTGTGCCCAATAAAATTTGTAGTTTTTCTGATACTATTTGTACTTAATCTAAGTTATTTTTACCACCTAAACTTGTTTTAACTCTGGGATCATCTTTTAGGTTATTAGTTTTGGTTTTGGTTTCCACGTAGCCTAGGTTGGCTATGTTTGGCGTTCTTCACTTTTCTATTGTTTTAATTTTATTATTCAATAACGAAAGTTGATCCATACTTTCAAAAAGTCATGTACAAGTTTATAGATACATAAATGAGTGTAAATGACAGTTTAAACTCTTTCCATTATAGAATGACTAGTCATCATCATTTAATAGATTCAACAAAGTCAAAAAACCAAACTAATAAGGCAGATTAGAAAAGTTAGGTTAGGGTTAGGTTGAGAGAATGGTGACAAAATAAAAAGGGAAACATTGCAAGGAAAATAATAAAATTCTATTGACTATAACTTAATTATATTTTTTTTACCTTAAGCATTTTACTGTCTCACATATATTAGTTTGTAGAAAGTTATTGTAGACCGGACGAATCCCTGTCCTAATGTGTTGAAAGAGACGTTCAAGTTCCTCAAAATACAATTTGTATTGGAATGTACTTTGTGTGATAAATTAACAATACCTAACTTTTATAAATGTAGGAGTTAGACAAGATAATGATATACAATTTTGTCAGATGTAGCAGGAGGACACGTGGACATGTCTGGAGATTTGCTGCACAAGTAGGACATAAAGATTTATAAGGTACATTTATCATTTATCATGTCATACGTAACAAGTCTTTTAGTCTGCAAAATATATTACCGTCCTTTGAAATTCTGATAATTTATATTTGTCCCTTTCACATAAATTTGATTTATTTGGTAGTCATACTGTAGTTCAAATTAAAAAGAGTTATATTATATTATGTAGTAAAACCTCATGGGGTATTGTAAATAATTTAAAACTTAAAAGTATAAATACCATATTTTCCGTCTAAAACAGTCCTCGTTCTCTTTGCGTGTTTGTTTCGGTCGTTTCGCCTTCATAGAGACATCTTCAGACATGGAAAAAAAACACAAACGAACACTTGAAATCGGACAAAATATAATTAAAATAATGTTTGTGTTTAACCACTATTGTCTAAAGTTTTAATATTGACTCAGTGAAGACTGCTCATGCGCTGCATCTTGTTTCTGGTACTCAACTGAACTTGTCTTGCATCATATCATCATTGCATTTAAAGCACAGTTTAATTTGTCATCAATTAAAATACTAAGATTATTCTGAATGTGGCTATAAATCTGGAATTCTACTAAAATTCTCATCAATTTTCTGTACGGTCCTTACGGAGTATTTAAAAGTTTAATTCAATACCTGAGTATAAATGATTCTCGTCGATTAAGTGTCAGAAAATATCGAAGATTTTGTAATACATTTGTGGTTGGACAAGTGTACCTTAAAACGTTGATTTGAATCTTCTACCTGTTTGTCCTATATATATATATATATATATATATATATATATATATATATATATATATATATATGAGCCCCTAATGTTATCATTTAATGACAACTTCAGCACAATTGTTAATGTTTGATTGGATTTTTCTCCCATTGAATAGTTACATACGTATCGCACAGATTGTAACTGTTAATTCTAATATGCAGTTATATTATGTAATTGAATTATCTGTTCAAGGGTTTCAATCAATCCGAACCTTGAAACAGTTTGAAAAATACAAGATAAGGGTGTGGATTTGCTAAAAAGGAATAACTAGTGATGAGAAAAATATTCCAAAAGTTTAAAACCTTCAAAGGGAACAACGTCCTGTTATAAACTGTTCTAAACACACTTCAGCGTTATTCCTTGCAACTTATAAGGCATGAGAACATAAATTTGCCATCCTGGTTTGGCTGAATTTAATGATGTAACATTCATCCGTTGTTTTGCCTTACTTTGAAGTTTAATGATCGGATCGTTTTTCTTCTTTTGTAGAAGAACACGTATTTTGTCTGAAATGTAAAGATATTAAACTTTCCAACGAAGATATATTTTACATCTGGATTGTTTCATAACTGCGCAATGAATTGCTTTCTGGACATTTACTTTTATATCAAATTTCTTAGCTAAACTTTAGTGCAAAGTATTTTTTTGACACGTTCTTTCATAGGTTTAATAAATAAGCAGTGTTTCAGCTAACATTAATATTTAGCTCCTTGTCAGCTCGACAAGTATAAGTTAAGTATTACTTGAGATGTCACAGGCAGACATTTTCTAAACTTAGAGAAGGTGGGGGTAGGATTTGGTTACAAACTTTATTTTTGTTTTCACCAAGTTGGTGGAGTATCTCAAACGTCTAACAATCTTAACAGAAGTCAAATATTGACAATATTAACTACAAAATTTCTTTATTTAAATTAAAGCAATTGATTTGGTTTTTTTTTTTTTTTGTTCCCTTAGAAAATTATAATTTTTATACTTACAAAGTGACATAATATTGTTGTTCGAATAAAATTCTGTTAAAAATGTAAACTGAACTTAAAACTATTGTAATAATAATGGATGACTCCTAGACAATAAAACCTGCGTGGTATGGCTTTACATTACGTTACAGAATAGCGCAAAGAAAAGGTTAAATATTTTCAGCCAAACGAATTCGCAACAAACAGACACTACTTCATGTATTAAGAATCCACATAATTTAATTCCATTCCACACACACACTCTCTCTGTCTCTCTCTCTCGCTCTCTCTCTATCTCTATCTATCTATCTTTATCTCTCTCTCACTAACACTCACGCTCATAAATAAGTAGACAAACACATACATTACCCATACCAATTTCTATTGTATCTTACAACACATATTCTTTTATATACAGTAAAATACACACATTGTATTAATTAAAAATTTACATCGCCTTGTTTATTAAATATTACACAATGAATTTGAGATATCATAACTGCTTACAAATATTCGAATAGTTTGTGGCATACAATTGATACTCGTAAGTTGTCATAAAAATAACAGAACATTAGAGTAGGAGTCAGTTTATAATTCTGGTTTTAAAGTTTTCATACTGACGGATTATTCATATTATTAATATGGTTTAATCTTAAATTTGTCATCACTGGTGATAAAGAAACGAATACAAAACGTTTCATGATTATAAATCAACTCACTTTATCAAGAGAGTTTGGACCTTGGCTATGTTGGTATTTGTTGTTTTGGTTTTTGGTTTTAGGTATATTCTTTAGTTTTAACAATTGATAACGAGAGTTGATTAAACTCTCGAAACGTCATATATTACTTTATATACACAACTGAAATCAAATATACACAAAATAAATTCATTTTAATTGTGTCAGCTCCAAGATTGACAAATTATACAACATTTTTGTTTGTTTACTTGTTAAATGATTTTGGATTTTATCCTAGGTTTTATCTAAATATTATAGGTCTCTTTAGTGAAAGAAAAACTATGACTTTTTGGATAAAATTGTGACATGTGCCCGGAAGATGGGGTGAACTTAAACCGCGGACATCACAAAGAAACAAACAGGTATGTATAGACACATTACAGATAATATTACACCTATATAACTATTAAGTAACTAAATCATTTTAAAACAGAGTTTTAGAAAACCGAAATAACCTACTTTTTCTTATGTTTAAGTTAGATTTAAATAATTTATTAGGACTCACCTAAATTGGATAATTCATTTATTTTCCAAGACTTAGACTCTAAATGTGGCTGTTAAAATCAGTTTTTTTTTAAATTGTAATATATGAAACCATTAAAATGTTTACCGTGACAATACTAGGCATTTAAAAATAAAGTGAGGTATTGTTTCAATGCTTGCAAATTACACATAGAAAATGAGTAATTTTTATCCCTGATCCTTGACAAGTAATCAAATCGTCAAGTTTATTCCATTAAAATAACATTAAAAACCCTTTTCTCTTGGAACATTTTCTCGTTAGAAGTTGTTACCCGATTTGGCGTTTTTTTTTTTAAATTGGTATTAACAATTTAAGTTGCAAGGTGGTATCTTTTCTTAGTTTTTTTTAACTGTCATCGTTTATATAACTTCTATGGACAATAGATACAAACAGAAATGAGTTGGAAATCAAATGTTCTTTTCAATCATAACTTTAAAATTTATTCTTGTAGTTTTAACAATTAACTAAGTAGAAATTAGTGATCGATTTTAATGGACTATAGAAAAAATAGTTTTGTAAACATTAACAATAATGCAAAATTCCTAGTTATGATATTAAATATATGTCGGTAGTATTTATAAAAAGACTCATACTGTCTTCAATTTTCCTTTCAACTTTTACTTTTTTAAACTACTTTACCATTCAATGTAGGCTATATTTGAAGTAATGCACTATTATAAAATCTCCCATTACATTCAGAAATAATGGGACGTATGAGTCACTTCATTCCTTGATTCTCTTTAGAAAGTTCATCGACATACGAATATGATTCTTCAATCAATTTCTTAATAAAGGTTAGGTTAGGTTAGGTTAGGTTAGGTTAGGTTAGGTTAGGTTAGGTTAGGTTAGGTTAGGTTAGGTTAGGTTAAATTTTTTAGGTCTGTTTGGAGACTTTCTAGGCCGTTACATGATATACAAAATGTATTGATGAACCCAATTTAATCAAATGATCTCCATATTCACTTCATCAAATTCATAATGTCACGACACACATCGCAATTTCGTTCTAAATTATCTAGAGCACTTAATTTTCAACCGATTAGGATATTTTTAATTCCTCTTTATTAAATTTTCTAAAACCATAAGAGAGCTGATTTTTGAATTATGTTAACCAAAATTACTGAGCTTAGCAAAAATAGCCATTTTATACTTAATTCTTAATAAAACTTATCATATTTACATAAATCTTGTTACTCAGAATTCTTGAGGTCGCTGATTACGAATCCGATATTCAAATTTTCATAAAACAACCTGCAAGATGACGGAATCAATATGGCGGGTATAAAAGGTAAAAAATTATGAAAATAAAATATTTTTGTTGAAGTTTATGTCGAAAATTTCTGATAAGTACTTTTATGTTAAAATTGATTAAATTTCAAGTTACCGGAAGATATTGAAGTGGGTGGATCCAATATAGCGGGAACAATTTGATAAAACGGCATAGAAATAAATTAAATTCATTACACTTAATAGGCTATTCCTATGAATTATTAAAAAGTATAAAAAGGAAAAAATTTTCTTAAATTTTCATATATTATAGGCATATATTATAACTGTCATACATTATAATGATTCGAATTTGCCCCTAACCACAATCACTAGAAACTTAAAATAAAACACAATTATCTGCTTACTTGTTCTTTATTAATTATTTCCACTAAATGCCCTGATGTACAATTATCAATCATAAATATGCGATTAACTCCTCCATTAATAATATTAAAGTACCTTTAAGTAGGTCATATTATTATCTCTATTTTATCTGCTAATAATATACTAAATATCTAACACCAAGTATATTAAACCTAACATAACCTAAGCCTACTAGAACCTGAAACCAATAACTAATATAATTAATGTATGGCAGATATATTGGAAATATTTGAAAAATTCAGATAATTTGTTCCTTTTATATGTTTAAATGATTCTTAGGAATAACCTATTTAGATTAATTCATTTAATTTATTTTTAAGTTAGTATTATCATATTTTTGCCGTCATATTAGATCCACCATCTTGGTTTTCTACCAAAAAGTACTTATGAGAAATATTTAAATATTTTCAACGTAAAATCCAACAAATATATTATGACAATTTGAATATCAGATTCTTAATCAGTGACCTCAAAAACACCGAATAACAATATTTATGTTAATTGGATAAGAAACAAGTTTTAATATTAATTAAATACAAAATGGCTATTTTGGCTAAGGTTGAAAATTTTGGTCAGCATAACTCAAAAATCGACTCTGTAGATAATTTTGAACAAAAAAAAATGCAATTAGTGCTACTGTACGACGTCCATAACAATTTTACTTCTGTAACTTTCCTAATTAGATCAACACATCTCTACAATCAAGTATTATATAACCTTGGGTGACCTCAATGGCAAATTTTAGCCCTATTGTTCACCACAACCCTTCCAACAAGAGATAATAAACGTAATTAGGGTACATACAAATTTAATTACAACGTACAAATATACAGTACAATAAACAGTTAAATATAACGGTACATTTAAGCCTTTGATAACGTACTAAAAATATATATCAATTGTATGTAACCAAACTAATGGTTGGATTTCAGTTAAAAGTTTCCTTTAAAGTCACCTTAGAGAGTAATGTTCAACACGCCACAACAATAAAATGAAATTGCCAAAGTCAAACCACTCTTTGTACATGCTACGTAATTGTTTGGGGACACACACTTGGTAAATATTCATTTCCAGCATCGCTCGTTAAATTAAAGTATTTAACTGCTACTGAATTTTGCTTGACATAACGTGTGGGCTACGTCTAATTTTTAATATATATTTATATCATTTGTGATTATTGCCTGAAATTTATATTGCAGGTAAATTTTGTGGGAATCATAAAACTTTCATGTTCTCTAAGAACTGAGTGCCACTAATGGTAAACATTTGTGTTAACGCAAATTGTATTTATTTAACGAAACATGTAAATTCTATATGTAAAGAATAACTTATTTTATTTTAAAACCTGTTTAATCCTGTTTATAGAAAGTAATGTATAAACCTGACTATTGGTTTGGTAGATGTAAAATACACAGCTGTAAAATACTTCGATTTTGTAAAGTTTATTTATTGGTTGTATCTCTTCGTGTCATAACACAATGAAACATTTATAACACAACTGAAATCTGTCTCTAGAAATTATTTTATTTTTCTTACACACAACCTATTTTGTCACCGGTAAAGAGTTAAAGTTGGTGTTGTAATTAGTATAATCCACATAATAATTCCTAAAAGAATTTTCATTTTATTTGTAGTACAGTCAAACCAATTTTCGAGTCTGTATTGAGAAATTATATTTATGTTCAAAAACAAGTCGATAACTTCATCGTCAATAAATAACTACTAAAATCTTTTTTGTATATCTTTTAAGAATATCCGGATTTATATGGAATGTTGATTGTTTTTGATTCTGTGTATATTATTTAGAGATTTCCATTGTCAAGGTATGTTGTTTGTAAGTGGTTCAGCATTATCTGTATTATCTATGTCTAAATCACAATCTTTATTTACAGGTGACTCGATATTAATTTAAGAATATACAATCGATTCACCAGAATAATAACGTTTAATAGTTATTTAAAAACCTTTATTTGTAAGTGTCACTATCACTAACATTCAATTCTGTTTCACTTTAATTCTGTTGACAGAGTTCAAGTCGACATCAGAATCAGCTTTGTCAAAAATATCCATGAAATTGTCACTATCATATTCCATAGTTATATCATCCACACTTATAAAACTTTCATCCAATGAACTTAATATAAATTCATAATTAGCAGCTCCCATTGCACCATATCAACACACCAATCAAGAATGAAATAAATAATATAAAATTGTCCAGTCAGACAGTTATTTGCGTATTATATAACATAATTTTCACGTGTTTTTAAAACTAAAATCTGAACACTAAAAGGAATGAAAAATACAGTATTGTTGGTTAAAACAAGAGATAAATACTTAGACTATATACTGAAACAATAAATATAATAACGTTTAATAAAATGTTTTTTTTAAACATAAATTATTATTGTGAAAGGACTTACAACTACGAGTACATATCCATGCACCAGATAAGTAATCATTGCCAAACCAGCAATGACATGATGGCCATCATGTCTAGTATCTGTTTACCAATCTATATATTATAAAAAAACTCAAAACCCAGTGACTGATCACGAAATCTCTGGATCCAAGAAGCATAGAGCTATGAATTTTTTAACATGGGTTGGGGTAGGTTTGTATACGCGTGCTAAGAGAAAGTTTTGAAAATGTTCCACTCCAAGGGTGTTTTTTACCCTTAAAGCATATCTCTCTGGATCCAAAAATCCTTGAGCTATGAATTTTTTAACATAGTTTTGTGTAGGTTTGTAGATGCGTACTAAGAATGGGTTTTGAAAATTTTCCACTCCAAGGGTGTTTTTACCCCGAAAACAAGTATCATATCTTGTTATTTATGGGTCGATTTTGTTCAAAATGGGTGTGTTGCTGTATTTAGGCTTAATTTATTTCCATAGCACCACCATTAGGGTTGTGCTAAAACAAATATTTCTTTATAAAACTACCTCACCTATCCCAAGGTGAAACTGGGCTCATCAACTAGTCTGTTGTTTAATAATCCCCAAAACTAAATATTTATCAATATAAAGGATATCAATTCTTTCACCTTCTTCATAATGTTAGAGTGTCCCGTTTGCTATCTTCCACGTTTGTGTATTCGTGTATACAAATACCAGTTGTATGACCTTGAGCATGTGGCGGTATTTTTTGTGAAAACTGAACAGTAAGGTGGAAGAACATTCCAAACTACCGACGTTTTGAATTCTTAAACCACTTTTCCCACTTTAATTTGATTAAAATTCTGATAACTGGAATTAGTTCTGCTGATTTTATGATAAAACTAAGAATATATTTTAATATTATTATTTTCATTATCTAATTTTTATTCGACATCTATATTTTG
Organism: Aphrophora alni; assembly: GCA_963513935.1. Classification (NCBI taxonomy): domain Eukaryota; kingdom Metazoa; phylum Arthropoda; class Insecta; order Hemiptera; family Aphrophoridae; genus Aphrophora; species Aphrophora alni. The sequence continues at coordinate 20,493,274 of OY740777.1, read as the reverse complement.
TGCATCAATGGGAAAAATGAGTTTTGTAAGGTTTGATTGAAAAAAATATTCTAAAAAACTCTTTTTAATTTCAAAATAAACTGCCTCGCGTGTTAGAATTTTGATTCCACTAATTTGTCATGCTCCAACTTATAGAATGGTGTTCAATGCCAAGCCTGCACACCAAATGTGAGAAAATTCGGACCAAAATTGTAATCTTTATATCGTTTACCCAAACATACATGTGCCAAAATACTCCATCTTCAATTAATGAAAAGGAGCTTAACAAAATAAATTTTTCAATGACAATTTGTCAACTAGAAACAGTTTATAGAATATTTTTCAATCAAAATAGAAGTCTAAAAACAATGACCATTTAATTTTTGGCAGAGGAAATAAAAATGTTTTTTACAATTCTTGAGTTATTAAAATGACACGGAGTACTATATTCGCCATTTTTATTCAAGTCCCATAGAACTACTTTCAATGTCTCTCCCACTATTATCACTACAAATGTTTTTACTAATTAACTGTTAGTATTTTTTAGTCATTGATTTCTTTATTGATTTGTTGTTGTTAGGCCTATATATTTAAGTGTTTTTGCACTTTCGAAGAGTATAGTTTCTTTCTTTATTAAACTTGTCAACTGTTTAATTTCAAGCATTATGGTATCCATTGTGATTATTATGTTAATTGATATTCTGTAGAAGCCTTTATATTTTGTTGCATATCTCTCATAATTATTTTATTATTGTATAAGTGTGATGATATTATTTGAATTGCTGTTTAATGCCTTACTATATCTGTTTAACAGTGTTTGTAACTTAGTTTGGTACTGTCAATAGAACGTGTGAATTGTTTTTAATTTTTGTAACCCATTTATTTTTAATGTTTACCAATTGAGAAAAACAAGTGAGTAAAGAGTAGAGTAGATATCTGCTGTAGCGTTTAAAACTTCTTGTCACACGCGTGTAAATAGTATCGGCCAATATTTTTACTGTTAAAAGTCCCTACTGAATGAAGGCGGTTAAGGGCTAATTCATTTTTTTATACATCTATTGACATAGGTGTTTGTGTTGGTTTGGGATTAGTAAATTTAGTTAATTGGCTTACTGGTACAGTGTTACCCAAAAGCGATAATTGGTTTATTTAGTAAAATCTAGTGTGAGAAAGAGGTTTTTTTTTTTTTAGTTTTAGAGTGGTACTTCCAGTTATTGTTTTCCTTATGATGTTTTTTTTTAGTACTTGTTTACTCAAAAATATGATTCTTGCTTTTTGTTCTATTTATTTTCTACGGGCAAATATTAGTGTACAGTTGAATGGTGGTTATTTTTGTGGTTTAGACTGCTGCTTTACAGATTGTTGGAATCTTTCCAATTAAACCTGGTTTTTATCAATACTCCAAATTAAAATTTAATTGAGATATAAAAGAACCGTATTCTAACACACATATATATATATATATATATATATGATTATACGAAAGTTGATTTATGTTCAACTTACTAAACGAGCACAGTCATATTGTGAAAATTATAACAAATATTTCCATATCCATAAAAAATTGTTGGAATATTTGAAATACTGAACATAAATTCATGTCATTCGACCATGTAAATGCTTGATTCAGAGTAAACAAAGTTAGAAGTTTTGTGAAGAAACGATTCAGGCAAAAAGCATCACTACCAAATAATAAATACATAACACAGCACATAAACATTCTACGGAGGTATGAAGTTGTATACTGATAGTAAAAGTTTGATTTTCCTTTAACGAGTGATTTATTGGTTGAAATGAAATAAAAATATATGAAAACAAGAAAACAATGAATTTCTAATACAGAAGTTACAGTCACCTATTAGGTGCTTTTATTTATGGTTGTCGTCATGGAAACGCGACAATGGAAAAAGAAAATTAACTTCAATCCTTCTCGTTGAAGTAGCATGGGACTGAATAATTTATAGTTATACACCTTTATATTTCAAAATCAATTCATTTTCAGACATAAGATGACTATTCGTTGGGTATAAAGATACACCAAGAGGTTGTATAGGTGGTGAATGATCATAGCATTGTAGTAAACGAAAAATTGTTGGTTTGTTGGAACACTGTTTAAATACGTGCATAGGTTAATGTGAACTGTACACTTTTACTGTACACATAACATAAACATTTAATTATTTTAGTAATTAATAATTTCCATCGCTTATATTATTAAACTCTGACTCTCTGGGACTCACTTGTACTGTGTACTGGAATGAAAATTGATAGCTGGAACAACTTTCTTCATTTAGTCTTGAATAATTTCCCTCTATGTTATCAGTTTTCTCTTATCTGGACAAACTCGTCTTCTCTTCTGACGCTGTCCTCTAATCCAGTATTTGAATGCTACATATCTCTTTTCATATTCCATATCATCTCAATTTTTATGTAAGTTTCCCCCTTTAAAATTTTAATAATCACAAATTTATAGACATACAAACAAAAACTACTCCATGTTATTTATTAAAATACCACTGAAGAGTATTTTATAAATTGCAATGCTAATGGTTGCACAGAAAATGATTAAATATGTATTATTATTCTAAAGGATAAACAGGTCAAAGCTCTCTGATATGTTATGGATCAAAGCAATGCAATGAAAGCACTCGTGTGTAAACCCTGCTGTAATGTATATTGATCATCTGGATCAATGCCAACACAATCGTACTGTTATTATACTCCGTTCCATATTTAGTTTGCAGTGTACTGGACTGGTAAATTGAATTGGAGTTAAGGAAGTTTTCCATTATGCAGCGGTTCCAAACTTTCACACATGACTTGTTGTAATTAATAATGTTTATTATTGATTTTATTTCTCCGGTGATAAATATTTCACTGTTGTATTTACTATCTAACCTGGGATCTTTAATTTGAATCATTTTAATTTATTTGTATAAAAATAAAATCTAAAGAAAAATTGGTTTATATTTCTGTTTGTCAAGAAATAATAATATACGAAATTGGAATGTATTTGATCCTGTAATAGCCCAACTTGTTCAACTGGTGATCTAGAGGTGGCCACAAGAAACATAAAAATAATAATTTTTGCAGTTATTTAATAATTATTAATTAAGCATATTATTGATATAGTTTCATAGGAAGTTTGACTCTATTAATTTAAATAAAATCAAATACACGCGGGAGTATAAAAGAACACTCGTTATCAAATGTTAAACATACAACATGAAAGTTAACATAGTCTAGTAGCTCAGTGCATTTTTGTCGTTTAAATTTCCAATATGAATAACCATCCTAATGATCACTTTTATTATTATACATTTTTCGGACATTTTCCATCATTTGTGTGTTAAAAATCAAAACACGACGTTTCGGGAATAAGAATCAATTCCCGTTATCAAGTGGCTAAAAACTAAAGAAACATGAAACTAGAAACTAAGCCTATGTAAGAAGTAAAATTAAATAAGAATACCACCAACCTTAATATCTAAGCATGCATCTCAGAGCTAAAACTGAGAAGTCAAAAAACACAATCACGGTAACACACAACTAACGTCAAATACGTGTTGTTGTATCAAAGATACAGCAACAAGTGACGTGGTCCAGAAGGCGTGACAAACTATTAGGGGAGTGGCCTATTGTTAGTTGTATTAAGCTTCCTAGCCCGAGAGCGGGTTACGACCCCTTATGGCGATTTAACAGGTAAAATTTCAGCTTGTTTTTTTAGTTGTAGGGGTATTATAATCAAATTTTAGTTCTTTTTTTAATAATGGGAGCCATAATGGCCTTACTTCTATACTTGATTGGCTGATTGGCTCTAACTTCAAACAGAGAAAAATGATCACGCTCTAAACTTTTGAAAGAAGAGACAGTTAGGCTCTATAAATTTATAAACCATTAGGTTACCACTTAACTGGCACACAACCCCTATTAGTTAGCTTAACCGTTGTTTTTCGTTCTTCCTACAGTGTTAGACGACATTAATGTTTCTTGATCTTATTTTTATTCAGATTTAGTTATGACTGCTTACGCCTACCATTAGATTTGGGTTCTTTTATACATTACTATTTTCAGTTTTATTTTCTAACATGGTCCTAGAGTGCTAGACACTTTAACTATTTCACCGTAGTGTTTATTGTTAATAAATTTTTTATTTAAAATTTAAATGAAAACATTTTATGGAAATTTTATCTTATGGAATTAAATAAAAATAGTACTTTATTCCCTCACAAAATTCATTGTTTAAACCGTATGAATAGAAAAACTACTTAATTTAAATTTACTATAAAAATAAAAATAAACTTTCCATAAATTCAGAATAAAGTACGAAACTGGTGTTTGTGATACCACGGGGAATAATAGAGGGAAAATAACTTTATAACTTTCCCTCTATTCCACCACTTTTCGTGGTAAATATTTTAAACGGATATATAAACACAGTTCCTCCTCCACCATTTATTTCAAAAGGGAATTTGTATAAGCGTCATTTCATGTAAGTTTTATAAATTATTGGGATTTTGAGGGACTTTTAAATTGTGGAAAATAATGGTTTTTAAATTCAGGTACAACTGCTTTAATAACCTTCTTTCAATTTGAAATGAGAAAATTCATAAGGGGGGTTTATGAGTTATTGCCGGAGGTAGAAGATGTTTGTTCCCTACAAACTATCCAATTAAAATGCACAAGGTAAATATATTAGATTTATTTGTACAATAATCTATCACGTAAAACAAAGTACGTTTAAATATTTAATGTAATATATTACGTGATTTAATGTAAATATTTTTGTTATAAACTATATTAGTTTTAAACGCTACTGCCTGTTTGTATGTAATGAGTTGTATATGTGGGTTTTCTTAATAGCGTATAATTATTTTCAAAGTTGACTGCTAAGTGTTGAACCACTACAGATAATCTTTCGTGTTTTCTGGTAAATAACAAACTTTTTTTTTTTTACTGTTGTTTTACAATTAAATCGCCTTCTGCTCAAGAACTAAAGGGGTAGATTATTCGCATCTTGTAAAAGCTACGTTCAAGAATACTTAACGAACACCATTTTTAATTTAAGGTCGATTTTCTTTTAAGACGGTAGTTATCCTTGGACCACCATTCATAATGCATCCCACACTATAAAGTTAATATGTTTTCAGTGTTTGTGTGTTTTATTAAATGTTTGACGAGCTCGTATAACGATTCTGATGATGGAGTAATTCTCCGAAACGCGTCATAGTAGAAAAAGTATGTCACGTGACGGACACATAAAAAGGTAAGTTAACTTTTTAATTGGTTAACTTTTGTGGAAAGTGTTTCTAGTTTGCTAAAACGTAGCAATTTTTAACTTAAGCGTTTCAAAATGCCGTTCGAATAAAATTTGGCTCCAAATATGATGTCAAATTTATTCATTTTACAAATTATCTACAATATTTAAAATTTTTACCCCCTTTTAATAATGAAGAGTTGGTACCATAATGTTTTACAGTATGTTGGGAAAAAGCTGAAATGTCAGTGGAAAAACTAAAATATATTAAATCTTGGTAACTTTACAAGAACACAGAAGAGCTTTTCTTCGTCCTGCAACACATAACAGTGTTAAAAGTTGTCAGTCAGAACTCTATCAGAAAAAACGACAGACAGATAGATTGAAAGCGAAGTAGTAAAATTATGATATTTAAAATTAATTCCCATAATTTGGACCTCTAATTACTGAATGTCCTGAATATTTGAAATAAAACAACTGCACAGTCAATAATGAACAGAAGTTAGTTGCTAATATTCTTTATTCTTCCACATAGGTACAAATTGACTCAATTTTTGTATGATTGTAAAAATCAATGTTTACAATAAAATTCGTCAAATACTACTTATAGAGCTATAAACTTGTTAAAACATACACTTGATTGTTTATATATCTAAAAAACAAATTTTAATATTTTAGTTTGTCCAACTAAATTGGTTTAAAAATCTCTTCTTCTCGACAAAAACTAAGTTATTTGTTAAACTACTTTTAACATTAAGGACAACTTATTTATTAAATTAATATTTGTAATAGTATTTGTACCTTCTCATACATACGTAGTATGTAGTATAGAAAAATTGTGTAAATAAAATATATGTAAAATGTTTTACGTATGTTTCAGTATTAGAACCTGTTGACAGTTGTTTATCTGTTTGTAATAATTTATAACGATTTGTAAATTTAAAAACACTCTCACACTCTGAAACAAATAAAAAGACAGGAACTTGGTAATCAAATGATTTATATAAAGATGAATAATTTATTTTTTAATACGTTAACTTTAATACGTTTAAATATTAATTTCTTTCTATATTTTGCTTTTAATCATCGGAATCGCTGCTTGAATCAGAATCGTTGATTGAATCAGAATCGCTGTCTTCGGATTTGGAGATACGCCGTATTTTGCCTCTGAAATTTTGTTTCTTGTCGTTGTATTTGATTACAGCAATATCAGTTTTAGTCAATTTGTACCCTGGCTTGACTAAAACAAATCTATAATCCTGATTTCCTCCTGAAACACGAGTTTAATGATTGTTTAATTGATAGTAAGTCAAACAAATTTACAGACTATATCCTAACGTGAAAAAAAAAAAAAAAAAAAAAAAAAAAAACAGATTTTTGTTTAGTTGAAAAAGGGCATTTTGAAAGAAATCTTTTATTAAACAAGAAAGGGTTTCAATGAAGTCGTCATCTTTAGTAGTTTACAGTTATTTTAGACTAAGTTAATTAAGAAGGCTAGGTCAACACTGCATGTGGGACAAACAAGCCACGCCCACAAATTCAACACATTTGCTTAAACATTTGTTCTTCATTAAGTGTAATTTGTTAAAACTATACAGAGTTCATACTAATTTTTCAATTAATTTAGAGGAATAAAAACGTTTGCTATTAAATGACAAAATATTAACCAAAACAATCAAAATAAAAACAATAATATTATTAGTAATCAAGATAATATTATTCACACTTACTAAACCAACATTTCAGAAAGTAATGCAAATTATACATTGTTTAAACTCCATAACTATTTCTACTAAAGTCTGATTAGGTTTGCCACAAATGTCTCGGCTGTAAATTATTTTTCTATCCTGAATAGAGTTATGTCATATTTACACACAAATTTTCATGAAATACGAAATTTATTTCATTCACGATATAATAAATATAATCCAATATTTTTTGCTATAGATTCCAATAATATTATTGATTAGAAGAAATAAAAATTAGCAGAAAAATTCTAGAAATTAGAATTTTATTAATTGTAACATTATTTGTTGATTATTAAATTTAATATCCTGTTTTTATTAGTTGTTTTATTATATGTAGGTTCTATCAGATTTTGTTAATAAAGTTGTGGGGACGGGATGGTAATTCAATGTATGACAAAAAAGAGGTTGGGTTAGCAAACACTACCATATCTTGGGGCAGCATAATGTTAAACATCTCATATGTCGCAGTTGTTTGTCTATTCACAAAATATTTGTTAAATTTTACACAAACCTGTAACTCCATTAGTGCTGCAAATATAAAACTGAGCATAACTATCAGCTTTGTAACCGAAGAATACCATCTGGTAAGTAGACGATGTCAGAGCTCCTGAAAAACAATCAGGTTTTAGTCAGTTTAAGAAACTGTAAAGTGTAATAAACATTTACTTTATACTATTTCTAGAATAAATGGTCTCATTTTTAGTTTTATTTAACCTAGGTGGATTCAATTCAAAACATTACAATATATCAGGCACTGTCTAAATTCCTTTAAAATCTATGAAAATTATGAAAAGAACGAACATCCATTATTTAATTTGTTTTATTGTTTTTTTCCCTGTTATAAACCATCCCTTGTACTATACAAACATTATAAAGTTTTTAGAAACTCATAAAATTCATGAAGTGATAAAAAAATTTAGAAAAAAGATAAAACAGAAACTATTGTTTACTTTGAATTTTTATATTTAAGTTTGACACGACGAAAAATAAAACCCATCCCCAAAACCAAATAAAAAGTGTTAACATATTAAACTAGCGCCCTGCCCCCCCCCCTCCGTCTCGGCTTCGCCCACGTAATTTTAAGGTTGGTAATCTGTTTACTTGTTAATTATTTGGTTCTTTTTTAGAAAATATTTTGCAAATTAATGCTTTTTTCGCGAATATTTAAATAGAAATATATTATTCAAAGTTCACAAAAAAGACAAATTTTCATGTTTAAATTTGTAGATATTGAAAAAATAAAGACACGATTTTTTATTGTTTTGATACAACGAAAATTAACTGAGTTACATGCCTCAAAGTTTGAGGAATGTGATATACATATACTGCAAAATCTTATTACAAAAGATTTTGAGCCTTTGTAACTCCGTTAATTTTGTTTTATCGAAGAAACAAAAAGTACATTTCTAATATTTTTTCAAGATCTATTTCAAGAATCTATTAATTAATGGAATTTTTCATGAGAAATCCCAATTGATTTTTATAATCCAAAAATGGTTAAATTCGTCATTTAATATTGAATACAATGATATAATAAAAAATGCTGATTTTATTTTTAAAAGTGTAGAAATGTTGGTACGTGACTATAACAGTAGCTGATAAGAGGATTACTCTCTTTAATTGACCTCCCGGATACCCACCATGATATGTATACACATATATATTGCTTTATACGACTAAAAAAATCTGTCTATATTGTCCAATAATTGCAAATTAAAATTCGTTGAGTTTGTTATTTAATGCAGATTCTAAATATATATGTAATTTGCATGAAATTACTCGCGATTTGTTTTTGAAAAAAATGAATATTTTGTACGTGACCGAAACAATAGATAGAAAGGTGGGCCTGGGCCTCCCATGGCTTACTTGTATTGTCATCAAACTCAAACATCTGGGATATAAACTAATTGTATCTCTTATACCATTAATCAGCGTGTTATATATGTGTCATACGCTCTGTGTATTTCTTATGGGAGGTGTATAATTTTCTAGAAACTTTGTGATTTCTTCCCTTTAAAATCAAACATTTCCAAAATCCTTTCTTAGTGCGCACTTAAATAACATAACGAAGTGTCCCTCCAAATTTCAAGTCTCTAGCTTTTATAGTTTCGGCTCTGCGTTGATCAGTCAGTGAGTCAGTCAGGACTTTGCCTTATATATATATATATATATATATATATATATATATATATATATATATATATATATATATATATACTCATTACTTTATTATTCCTGTATCTCAAAATATCTCACCTGGAGCATAACTATAGGTACTTCAATTATAATTCTCACGAATTTGAAATAAGTTATTTAAATTCTCAAATACAAACAAGTAAAAAAGTATTTAATCAAATATTAAAAAACTTTATAATCTAAATCAAAATTAATATTCAATATTTAATCATTTAAATTACTAACACTTCAATAACAATAGCCTACCAAACTATAATCAAACTTCAAAATGTGAAACCAAAATCATAATGAACTTATACTCCTTATCCTAGAACTTAGTCCATTATAATATGTATATTTTGGCGCTAACGACAGCAGAAATCATTGCAACTTCAATTTACCCAATATTTATCATCCCCCAAATCCAGTGTCCAAATTGTAATCACGCCACAACTTATTTTTCCTATACACCACTCGCTACATTTCTTTTTGTTCCTTGAATTTTTTCAAATTGATATTCTCGTGTCCGCAGAAATTCAAAGTTGGTGGTTATTAATTGGTTCTCGGTTTCCAACAATTGCGATTTGTTAAATGCGTCACATGATCGAAGTCTGTTGACCGGCGTTTCTTTCAGTCCGTTGGTTGCCACTAATGCGACATTTCTTTAATTGTTAGCAAAGTAATTTTACAAAGCCTATTCCTAACTATGTAAATTTTTTTCTCTTTATTTGATAAATAATAATATCCTAACAAAAGCCACCAAATATTATTCGTCACCAAAAAAATCTGTCAAAAATTTTAAATGAACTCAGAATGCATTCATTGAAACAATATTTAAAATGTTTAAATAGAATCTCAAATTAATTCTCTTGTACCGAAGACGTTACGCAGAGTTAAATTAATCTTAGTGGTCATCGTTTATGTTTGCAGTAAAGTATAGTTTTACATTGACAGCAGTATTTCAAAACTACCAATAAAATAATCCCGTCTCACTTACCTAACTCATGAATCATACATTTAAAATTTAACCTAGATTGTAGGTGACAAAAGAATCTTTAAATTTTGGGAAATGAGATTTCGTTTGTTAAATTAAATTCGTATTAAAATTATTCCTTAAAGATAACGGAAGTTTAAAAAATTTTAACAAACTTTTTACAAACTGATTGACAGAATTATAAAATTTAGTATAATTTATGGTTCAATTTAATTCAACCCTGAGACTTACCATAGTTGTCCAGCTGAGTCTCGTACACAGAGCCTTTTCCCAAATATTGTTCTCGAAATCTGACAATTTCAAGACTTCCGTCGATTCTAAAACATTTTATTATATCACTTGATATAAGATTTGAGCGTACCCAAAATAAATATATAAATAGTTATAGTAACAGACAAGCTAGTAATTATCGTGCTGGAAAACAAAAATTGAATTCATATAGCAAACTTCCTTCCCAGGCTGGTGCTAGACTGATAAATAAGCTCACACAGAGCATTAAAAACTATTAGGATTTTTTACGATTTAAAAACAGCCTTACATTTTCTAGATCCTTTAACTTTGTGGAGCAGTTTGTGCATTGTATCACAGACATGTTGGATACATGTTGGATGTGGTCTCTTTTGTATGTAAATTTATATGTAGGACTGATTATACTATTTTAATTATACTTAAATGTGTTTTTATTGTGTATGTAAATATTAATTTACTTTTGTGGGACACTATTTTGTTAAGTTTTGTTTGGTTAATTGATTATAGGAATTTTTTTTTAAATGTTATTTTGTGTTTTGTATTTCTCTAGTGTGTATTGACTTACTATTGAACAGTTTTTGTTGATATATTTGTTGTACTGTTTGTGTAATATTTGAAATTGACTATGGTCAAGTAATTTTTTTTCTTCAGTCAAATAAATAAATATGTTCCGGAGACAAAACTTCTTTTATTTCCTTAAATTCAAATAATAATTTTCGAATGTTTGTTTAACGCATGAAAATATTGGCACCAACTTAAACTTTTATCAAGAATATCTTCTTGATTGGACTATATATTATTGAAACATATACAGTATATCGCATATATGGTATTTCTAGAGGAAAGACCAATAATCACCTTCCAAATTATTGGCCTTTCCGCATGAAATACCATATACCCGATATATATGTTTTAATAATAATAATAATATATATACATATTACCATATATGTTTTAAAATGAGATTTAAACATAGTTTAAAATAATATTTTTCAGTTTTGTTTTATATCAAACCGAAACTTACTTTAAAAAAAAAATTCGTCGTAGATATACCAAGTGTCCTAAAAGTCAACCTCCTTTATTTTTTTTCATTAATAGAAATAGAAGGATTTGCTTTGGGGAATGTTTAGACAACCAAAGGAGGAGTTTTTTTGAAGTTTCGAAATTTTAAACCCTTTCCCCCAAAATAGGGTAGTTTGGGGGTAAGTCAAAAATTTTAAATAGCAAGCCCTATTGAGTGATACCTCAATTTAAAGGTCTTTTAAAAATATGAATAATGACGCAAACTAGAGGTCTCTAAGTCCATCCTACCCAACATAGCGACCAATCGAATTGTGAATTTTACGTTAATAATTACACCGGAAATGTTACGAAATGTACAACAAGCTTTTGAGTCCAGAATCTTTCTGCCAAGAAGTAAATGGTAGCCATTTCGAGAACTTAATCTGAGCTAAAAAAAAAATGTAACGCTCTTACCATTATTTTACCAACATAGAGCAGTTTGTAATGTAATAAAAACAACCGGAGTTTGTAGGTTAACATTCAGAATTCGATTGATCGCTATGTTGGATAGGATGAACTTAGAGACCTCTAGTTTACGTCATGATTCTTATTTTTAAAAGACCATTAAAATGAGGTATCACTCAATAGGGGTTGCTATTTAAAATTCTCGACTTACCTCCTTCTACCCCATTTTGGGGGTAAGGGTTGAAAAATTTTGAAACTTCAAAAAACTCCTCCTTTGGTTGTCTAAACATTCTCCAAAGCAAATCCGTCTATTTCTATTAATAAAAAATAATAATTGGGGGGTGGGACTTTTAGGACACTTGGTATATTAAAATGAAAGTTAGCCAATCATATTGTTTAATAAGAGTAGTTTTAAAGAAGCACGAGTGAGGTTCAAAGACGTAGAAATAACACAAGTTATTAAAAACTTTTACCTATTTATGGTAAGAGTGGTCCTGTAAGCACAATCGTAAGTGTGAGGCTTATCCATCACCACAGAAACAGATAAGATATCATCATAGAACGAGGTTGTTGGAACGTATTTGTAACTCCAGATTGATTCTGTAAACTGAGGAACCATATAGTGTAGGGTAATATGTTATTGATTTTTAAAAAAATCAATTAACTTTGGAACAAAATAAACTGGTGAGTTATTACTTCGAAAAATCCAAATAATAAGTTAGAAAATATCCCCGTCAAAAAAAATATAAATTCCAAAACATTCTGAGGCAAGAGTTGAGATTTTGGAGTTAATATAAATCAAAACAATTACTCTTGCCTTTTTAATTCATTCATATTTATAAAACTTCAGCGTTTCATCAGTTAATTGATCTTTTTTAACGTGAGAGGATTTTTGAAATATACGAACCTCTAAACATGAGTAAAATATGTAGAGTGTAGTATTTTTTATTGTAAACGTAAAGATTATTACTTATGAGACTAAGTGAGAACTTTAGAGTCCTCTTTTCTATTTAATATCAACAGAAAATATAGATACACATAATAAGTAACAAACATTATTTACAAACAAAATAAATACTATTATATGTTGTTTAAAGGCAAAATAATACTCGACCTTCATCGCCTTACAAAATAAAACAACATCAAATAAAGCCCCTTCTATCAAATACTCTAATAGCATCAGGATGAGAAAAGAACAAAAATGATCTGATAGGCAAGGTGAAACGTCCCAAGATTAGATGAAAAAAGAAGTAGATCAAGCTATGTTTTCATCGAATAGATATGGATGTTACAATATGTGTATATAATTATGAAAATATCTAGAAGCGGCAGGCATAAAACCACCTCTATAGCAACGGTTAGCTATAGGCACCTCGTAAAGGCACCTGTGACTAGCTTATAGATTGTTAATGTTGTAATATTTTACTAAAAAACTTCCTCGAATTTCAGTTTCTCAGTTGGTTTTAGACCTGTCTTGAAAATACACCGGTTCAAGGGGATGGCTTCCATTCCTCTAGCCAGTCCTTCAAGTCAGGAATTACTATAAATAGTTTTGATAAAGAAGACTGCCACTGTTATTATATTCAGAGGAACCTCAGTATTTGTTCATGATTTTACCAAATTTTAAACATGATTCAAATCTCTCCAGTGGTATATCAAAGAAGACACACAATTACAAAAAATAAAGAAATTTTTGACTACGTAGTTCATTGTGTAGGAATCCCAAAACTACCTATAGGTAGCATCTGTTCCTTTATAAGGATGACAGGTATTTCTGAGTGGGTGTAGGAAGGAACTTGGGGCGGCAAAAGACCTTTAGGTGGACGCCGATGAGGCCTCTGACGGAGGCTATCACAGCCCAGTACAAAAAAAAATCCCAAAACTGACATATCCTTGATAATCTTACAGTATATTTTGTACTTTGTGTGTATGAGAAAGTGAAATATTTAAATAAAAACATTTTGTTTATTATTTCTAAAAAGCTGTTCGTCACCAACAGTGCAAAAACTTATTTTGTGTTTTTGTAAACAAAGATCAAAATTAATTTTAAAGTAAATACAGAAAATAATATTCAAAGTTTGTCTCACCGAAATTGTATTTGGCTTACCTCCTCGTAGTTGAACTTTGGTACTGGTGTAACTGTTCTCTCCCCACAACTGCCAAAGTACTGCGCTCTCACTCCAACAGCCAAAATCATGGCAAATAGAAAGATCACTCTCAACATTGTTACGTATGAAGCAGGATTCTAACTTGAAAAATAAAGTCATAAGAATAGTCACAAACTGTTTTCCAACAGGACAAATATCATCGTTTTGTGTCCGTAAAGAGGCTGTTTTAGAATTAATGGTTTGGAAAGTTTAAAACATTGATATAAAGTGATTTCAGAGTGTAGGGGTTGTTACTTACCGTACAAGAATTGTATTAGGATAGCTAAAAGGAATATTTTATTTCCCTATTGTTATTTGAAAATCTTCTAATGTAAGACAAGCTTCCCCAACAAGTCCTTACTTAGTTTTGTCCCCCCAACTATTTATTTTTATATAGTCACAAAAAGTTATTTGATACTTTTCAAATTTAAAAAAATATAAAAATGATAATACCATAAAATATAATTCTCACCATCAAATTCCAAAAATTATGATTAGAAAAGTAATTGCATTGAAATAGTTAAACAATGAAAAGGTTTCTACATTCAAACTTGTTTATTTTTATTTTCTCATCCATTATTGCATAATAAATTGTTTTCTTTTTATCTCAAATCAAAATGTCCAAAGTAACTTTTTAAAATATGTTTTTATCAATGGTTGTTTGACTTTGCGATGCTAATTTAACATTGTTAAACAATCAACTGATTCCGTTTTAACAACATTATTGTGAATACCTTGTTGGAACTTTGTGTTCAACAGAAAAAACATATCTCACCTCCTCATTACGCGCATAATGTTAATGTGTTTTAAATGAAAAATGTTCTTTGGAAATGTTGCAGTGAGATTGAATGGTCATCTTGGTCTACTGGTTTTAATCTAGTAAATTAAATTTTATGCTGCTCATTTAATATAACTATCTACATCACAAATATGTGATTAGTTCAAAAGTGGTGACTTAAAATATGGTGCACCATGTAACGCCTTGTTTGTTTTGAAGCACACTGTATTCCCATTCTTAGAACCATGTAATTACCGTTTTATGTGACTGTTATTTTAAAATTTAAAGTAATTTAAAAACCCTTGTACGTCCATGGTACAACTTGTTCAAATAATCTTTTCTAAATTCAATTACGACTGTTCAATAACTGTGCCACAAACTGAAACAATATTAAATGTTCGACTTAAAGCAGATCTTCACTTCTCCAAATAAAGTTAAAACCTATAATCACGCAGATT
The DNA here is from genome assembly GCA_963513935.1 of Aphrophora alni. Lineage (NCBI taxonomy): Eukaryota > Metazoa > Arthropoda > Insecta > Hemiptera > Aphrophoridae > Aphrophora > Aphrophora alni. The sequence goes on along the minus strand of OY740777.1, from coordinate 20,478,022 downwards.
TACAAATATCCGTGTCCAATGACGTCAGCGTTTTAGCTGCGTGGCGTGTTTTCTATGTTCAGTCAACATATATGCACCAACAGTCTGCTAAACATTTAATCCGTACCGATATTTCACAACATTTTATTAATTAGGATTAAAAAAACCTATTTTACTGCACGTAATATAAGAAAGTTTTAAAGGGACCAATAAAACAACCTTGAATTTTGTACAGAATTATTAACCACTGTGTTCAAAATTCATACTTTGTATTACACTGCCTGTGATTTGTCATTTGTGGTTTGATCTACGTGCTAACGCGAATGGGACTAATCTTTAACAAGGGTGTGGTTTCACCATTATCTGAAAAATATTTATAAAAAATGGAAGGAACTACTGATGCGCCATAAAATATTTAAATTAAAGTTTTTAGAAATAAGAAAATACAGATAAAATAATACGTTGGTCCAGATTCAATTTTTAATATTTTTATAATTCTTCAAGAAACCGCAATTTGCCTTCGTTGTGGAGCTTGGTACATTAAGTCACGATATAAATCTCCGTGTTTCACAAATAATAAATCAAAAACGCTTACAGTTTTAATTTTTATATCCCAACCCCTCCTTTCGTTTTAAAGCGATATCGTCTGAACTGGAATTTTTGGAGTTTTAATCCACCAATAATTCTTGTTTTAATACATAAATGGTAATCTTTGGTAATTACTGCGTGCTATACATTGATTTTAATCGCTAGAGCCGTATAAAAAAAACTACATTTTTATTTATCACAACTTTTTGAGCTTTATTGGTATTTAGTTTGTGTGTGAGCATGATACATATCTTCTGCTGCATTTATTGACGAAACCAGCAAAAGTGTTACTATACCTACAAAAATTGTTTCAAAGGGATTTAAATAAGGGGCAAACAAAGTTTCCTAATAATACTGCTTTATAAGCTATAAGTATTCCTTTGTATGCAATACTGAAGAACTACGCATTGACTTTATTTGAGATTTGTTTTTGTTTTTAAAGGAATTTTTACTAAGAGGTTTTTTGCCTTTAAACAAAAAAAATCACATTTTCTAATCGTTTTAATCGATTTCTATAATTATGATTTTGTGTGGTACTGAAATGACGCAATATAGAAGTAGATATTGGAGAAATAAAATTCCAAAATTGAAACCTAACGTACATTGAAGTCATATGTTACAAGTGGATTAAACCATTAATTGTTTCTTTGGTGGTCTGTAAGTTATATAGCTGGAGATAGAAGACCAAAAAGTTATTGCAGAGAGAAAAATTGGAGATAAATCTTTACTAAACTAATGTCTGATTTTCAATTTGTTTGGTAACAAAGCTACTTTAGACAATGTAAAAACAACTGCAATTTTACAATGGCCAAAAAAAATCAGATGTCTAACCAACTTCTACGATTTTACAAACCGCCGAGTTTATTAAAAATATTTAATATGCAAAGAATGAACAAACATTAACTGATGACAACACTAAACCTTGCAAATTTAACCTTTAATATTGAACATGCATTTTCCAAATCACTTTACATCGAATAGGCAGAATTTTACTTGCTATTAAAATAACATTTAACGTAAAGAATGACATATTACGCACTAATATTTAAATACTAAATAAAATTTTCATTCATGAATTACCTCAGTTTGAGATGATACCACTCACGCTTCTATTTTTCTAAACCAACGTTCCTTAAAATGAGTTGTCTGTTCTTATATAACATTAAATCCAACATTAATTCTTAATGAATACAAATTGAATCCAGATGTGTGTGTGTGTCAATTGTCGGGTACTTTATTTGTCAAATAAACTCAAAATCCGTCCTTGGAATTAGAAAGTTAATTGAATGTTATTTACTGAAATATCAAGTGATAATTTGACAATTGTGTTTCTGTACACAAGTTTGACACACAGACTTTTACTTATTGCGTGATGTTTAATGGTACTATTTAGACATACTTATGTCCAAGAAGAAACTAATGTTAATTTGAAATGTCTGTGTAGACGGAGAAAGACAGAAAATATATATAGATTTATGCAAAGCAACTTCTCTCTCTCTCTCTCTCTCTCTCTCTCTCTCTCTCTCTCTCTCTCTCTCTCTCTCTCTCTCTCTCTCTCTCTCTCTCTCTCTCTCTCTCTCTCTCTCTCTCTCTCTCTCTCTCACTCTATATATATATATATATATATATATATATATATTTCTATCTATCTAATTATCTATTTATGTATCTATCTATCTATCTATCTAACTATCAATATATATATATATATATATATATATATATATATATTGATAGTTGTTTCAAAAAGTAGATTTTAAGGTAGAGTATTGACGTGGTAAGTATTAATGTTTAATCCGCAATGGTTCAAAAAATATAACGCCTTTATGTTTCATTTTGGACACCCTGTATAATTATCAAATATAGACAATACAGAATGATTGTCATAATGAGTATTAAAACTGCTATGGTAACTTGCTTGCCTTGTAAAGTGAATTAGCACTAAGTAACATAAGAAGAACCTTTTAAAATGATAATTTTATTGTTATTGTTTGTTGTTTCAAAATCAAAGGTGGTCGAAGTTTGATTCTTTATATTTTTAACTGTGTGGATCAAATGATGTACCGATAAAATCAAATATTTAATTTGGTCAGGCAATATCTCTTACAATTTGAAGATGGCCCAAAGTGTCTACGAGGTAGCACTATATGTTCTTCTCTCTCTCTCTCTCTCTCTCTCTCTCTCTCTCTCTCTCTCTCTCTCTCTCTCTCTCTCTCTCTCTCTCTCTCTCTCTCTCTCTCTCTCTCTCTTGACTCTGCTAGTCGTGGTGCAAAAATTCAAAAAAATAATACAATCAACGCCTTTAAAACTATTTAAAAAATTACCACTTAGAAAGTTTCAATGCCCTTACTACAAACAAGTCATACTAATAATAATAAATCAGATTAAATCCCACCAGTGGCTTACTTATTCTGTCTGGCAATCCCGAGGTAACCTTTCTACATTAACATTCTTCTCTTTTATCTTTCTTTTCAGGTCTCCATCAATTCTTGCTCTATTCCGACCCTGAGGTTATTAAAGTATTAGCGGACAAGGGGTTCTAAGTTATGCTCTTTTTACTTTTTATCGAGGTAATTACAATAATAATAATAATGTCAACACATTCTCTATAGATTCACATATTAGTACTCTTAGGCACAGATGATTTCACTCGTGTAAAACAGACGATTTTCCACATTAAAAAATGTTATGTTGTAATAGATTTTCTCAACAAATATGACGCCTTTTTCCATATACATGTACGAGGAAATTCTTCACAGTTTATTGAATAATCTTGCTCTGTCGCAATAAAATTTCTCTCCGATGAAATACCTCGAAAACAATTTTTCCTGGCGTTAATTATCTTTCTTCTTACTACGACAAAAATAAAAAAAGCAAAGAAATTCATTTACAAAAATCCCTCAAAAAAAGGCAATAAATGTGATTTATATTACAGCGCCTTCGACAGAGCGTTTACGTCGAGAGAATTATCATACCTGTTATAGGGAAGAAGATGGACACCTTTAAGCGGCTGATGAAAATTAAAATTTGTATATTATTTGTTTTATTCGTTTACACATTGAATGCTGGAGATATTGTGTACATTTTAACAATATATTTTTTCATCATTTTAAAATTATTATAATGATACTAAAATGTAAATTTAATTCAAAACTTTAGAATATATTTTTGATATACAGGCCATCTATTATATTATTTTTTTGTTTGATTGATTAAAAGGAAAAAACTTTGCAGTTATCATCACCTTAAAGCCTCTAGACCGCAAAACTTGATTGGCCTCAGGCTCGTAAGAGAACAAGAGTTAACCATAAGAGACCTGCTTGAACTTATGGATGTGAGGGATCTAACCCAAGAATTTAAGAAGAAAGGTTTCCAGCTACGTATTTCGGAACTGCCACAAGGAACTGACTCTAAGTGAGCCCCGAGTGGTCTTATCCAGTAAGTAATGACTGGTCCAGAAAACCACAATATATAGTTAAGGAGCTACAATAAAAACAATCAAAAATCAAAAACTCACTTTTTCACCTAAAAATACTTTGCCTTACCATTTCGCAAAGTTTGAAAATTGCCTGTTTTCACGAGTTAATTACTCAGACAATATAAGAGATATTTTCGAATTGAAAACACCACTGTAAAACTTTAACTTTCGTCTTTCCTTATATAAATTTTGATATCATTACAATGTATAGTTAAGGAGCTACCGGCGATTTAAAAAGGTATTGCAAGTGGCGAAACGGGAAATGTTAAAATCTGGTATTTTTATTAACGTATAAATTGCAATAACTCTTAAACCATTTGAGATGTCAAAGTGATTTTTTCAGGGTTTATTCTCATTTCCAATTCATTTCCTGTTTGGGTTTATTCTACAAACATTTTGAAATTTCAATAGCACCCCTCGACTCCAAATTTAATTCTGCTTCTATTACGCTATAAAAATAATCAAAAATTACAAACTCACTTTTTCGCCTAAAAAAACTGTAGGTACCCTTATGATTTTTAAAAGTTTGAAAATTGCCTGTTTTCTCGAGTTAATTACTCAGAAATTATAAGAAATATTTTCGAATTGAAAACACCACAGTAAAATTTGATCTTTCTTTCTTCTTTCCTCATGTTAAATTATTATTTTATGTGTATTTTGTGTAATTTCTGATAAAATCAAGGTTAGGAGTAGTACACTAAAATGTTATGTTTTAATTTGATGAAAATAATTTTGTAAGTAGTAGTAGATAATAAATTTACGGAAAGTAGAACAATAATTTTTCTTTTCAATAAATTTATAAATTGTATTTTGTACAACTATATGAAAATAATTGTTTAAGGTAAACAGTATTTATTAATATTGAAAATGTTACGTCCATGAAATTATGCCTAACTATTTTAGACTTAAATTTTCTGAGGGAACAAAATGAAAATGTTTTTAGAAAGTGTTCAAATAAAAGTTGCTTCCTTTAGTATTGTTTTTAAATGCAACAAAGCTAATATTTAACATTGGAAAATATATATAATGTAAAGACAATTATAGTGAAATCATTAAGTCACAGTTTGTGAATAACAAACCACAGTTAAATACAGTTTTCATCATTAAAGTTAGATATCTGGTTTATAGGAAATTAATACATATATTCTCCCTTAGAAATACTTAGAAAAAATTTTCCCTTCTAGTAGGAAGCCAAACTAATTTTATGAACGTTGTTTAGGTCGCCACATGCATTCAAAACTGTTGTGATAGGGTTATATTTCTCGCTGGTCGACAAGCGCAAACCTTGTCCATGATGTTAGTGAATTTGATCAGAATGACAGCAAAATACAAAACTTGTTAAGGTCAAAGTTGAAAGCCATTGCTTGAAAAATTCTCAGTTAAACAAAGAGCCAAGAGACAATTTATATACAACTCCGAATAATATTCATAGAGTCGAACCAAATGGACATTACAGTAGAATGGCTTAGCACCTTCTTATGAAGATGATGCCTTAATAGCAAGTTCGAAGCCTTGGTTATTTGGAAAGAGTTTTCTTCCCTACTATTTATCTCCAAACGTTTTGCGCCTTAGAAGCCCGCGGTAGGTAACTTAGCGTACCTGCATGTGTTACACCACAAACTTGCTTTGCTTCTTTACATAAACGGGCGCTCAGTTATTCATTCAAATCAAGCTTTTTATTACTGCAGTCAATGTTTATTTTTTAATCTTAATACATTTTTTCTTGCGATTTCGCAGACGGTTAGGAGATTCTTCATAATTCACTAAAACATTAATGACATCGGTAGAGTTGATTTTTGAGAAACGATGTCTTTCTAAAAAGCACAAAATAAATCTAAAATCACAATATTTTTGTTTTTTATCATTCACTCAAGAATCTGAATTTTCAGTGAGATGACAACCAATACTTATTTAGAGAGGCAAAACGAAAAATTTATAAACATCAAATACCCGATTTTTAGGAACAGTATTTTTCGGGGCCTTCTTATGGCTGCTATTTACAAATTTTTAACTATCGAAAATAGTAAAAAAATGTACACTGAGATGTGATAAAAGTACGTCCATTTGCCGAATTTGATTAAATACCGAACACGTGTTTGTGTGTAGGCATCATGCAAACATCTTTCCTAAAACCAATTTTTCCTACACGGAAGACTTCAATCCATATTAAAACTCCAAACAAATTTTAGATAGTTTTTTTTACCCATCACATTACTTTTTCCACAATACATATTTTAAATGAAAGAGCAAATCAATTGGTGAGGGAAACCCGTGGGAAAATGTCTGAGGGGGAGACAATGTGTGTGATTGCTAGACGATATAGAACAGAACTGGAAAATGAGGGCAGTGCGAAAGGAGGCGATTAGTTGCAATAGATCGCAAGAAACGCCAGAAAATCTCTTAGGAGGTCAGAATCATCATAGATCATAACGCCAGGAAGTAAGTCGGGGATAATATGATCTGTGAACATATTAAAAGGTCTTATAATGGTTAATTATAGAAGCTAGCCTTAAAGGATGTTGCAAGAGATGTATTTGTTACTATGGAATTTGAAATCAAATACTTAAAATAATCTTAGTTCCTGCTTAGATATCAGATTACACAAGATAAAATAACCCCTTCTGGGATTCATTAAAGCTTGGCTCTAATTAAGTTGATTCGACATAGGAACTAGTCTACGTCATGAACCTCCCAAAGGACAAAGTGTTAAGATGGTAAATATTTTAAACTAGGAAGTAACTCTCCTTTATTTTACCTTATAAATAAGGTAAAATAAAATGTTTACTTAAAAAAATAATATTTGTGAATGTATAATTGAAATAATTTCATAAAACGTACCTAAAAATGCATTCACAATTATATTCATACTGGAATACAACGTTATGTCTTTATTAATAATTAATAACGACCTGGAAAAAACCGTAATAAATAGCATTATCACAGTGTTAGTCATAATAAGATAAACATTTACTAAAACACTTCACAATTATTATATATGTATATTACTATTGTCTGTAGTATCTATTTATTTTTACAGCAGGAGTTAAAGTATTATTTCTCATGGTGTTTATTAGGTCAACAATAACCTGTGAAAACTTCAACAAATTCTGATGCTCAGCAAAATGTGCTCTTTATATTTATAAAAAAATCCTCAATGTTTAAAGTTAAGGAATCTCTTTAACATTTGCAGCATTCTTTTTAGAAATATTTAACTGACATAGACAAAATATAGATTTTAAAATTTTAGAACTTTAAATTGTCTAAATTTATTTTCATTGTTGATGTGCAAGCCAGGAACGGGCTAACATAATTTATTAATTGTATTTTTTTAATTCGTCTAATAAACCACACCTTCCCCTTTCCTCCCTCCTCCCTTCTCTTCACTCTCCAAACCAGCAAAACATTTAATGTTAATCACCCATTTCAAAGTCATTGCATATTTCATTTCATATACTAATTTACTGTAGTAGTTATAAAACAGTCCAAGTACCGGGGAAAAAAACAGCAGTAGCTTATAGGATCCACATAGAAAACAACAATCAAGTGGTTAAAACCTACCTAGTCAAAATACAATCATATTTTATTGTTATTGCATGTTGTTCTAATCACTGAATTATCTCGCTATCTTTGTAGAAATTTCAACTGTTAATTCCACTAACACTCTACGAGGAATGTCATTATTACTTGTAAGGAACATTAAATTTAATACATTACTTAACGAACTATTGTCACATTTAATAATTAATTTACAGGGACTACTTGCAGGATTTGTACCTCCTTATGTAAACATATTAAAACTATCCAAAATTGTGCCTGTTTGATACAAACTTAATGGTGTTAGTTCTCCAGTCATATTGAGTAGTTTCCTATGCTCGTGTTTTTAAGGCTCAAGGTAATGTGTAAATGTTTTAAATGCTATTGTTGTATTTATTCTGTGTTCTCTTCCAACCTCGGCGCTATTAGACTGTCGAAGGCTAGGGTGATTTATTTTATAATCATTTCTTCTACTTTTGCAAAGTGTTGATGACCAAGAGGTTTTTCATCATTAAAAAACAAACAAGACGCATAAATATGTACATTTTTTAATGCAAAGTCATATAGGAATACTATTTTATTATTTTATTTTTATTATTGTTTCATTGTTTATTGTTTGTCAAGTAATTTATTTCTCGTAATGTACTTTGTTTTGATATGGTTGAAGAGATGACCCTAACTTTGCTCTATAATAAAGTTTATTTATTACTATGGTATTACAGTGTTAACTATCAGAAAATATCACTTTGATAGAATGACGTCACCTGTCTATACTTTCATCCCAATCTGTCACAACTTATGACCTTAAAATATCGTCGCATACGTTGATGTCAAAACGTACATATCTGACATATCGTAACCAAGATGGATTTCTGTTACAATTGTAGCACATGTCAGCTGTTAATTCATAACAAACCGTGACTAATGTGATGATTCATTCTATAAATAAATGAATTGCAAACATTATCGTTAAAAAAACAAAAAACTGTCGTTATTATTTTTGTATTTAAACTGTATTATGTCAAAAAGGTAACTTCACAGTTTAGAAAATATATTTTTTTAAATATATAATTTATTCTTATAATGATGACTTTTATATGAGATGAGGTTATTTTGTTGCAGTGTATTTGAGTAGTGTGATGGAGGGGGAGGGTTATTGTTAATTTAATCTTGTTCATACAATTTAATTTCGCAGAGCGAGTTTTAAATTAACGTAGAAAGATAATGATGCCTCTGACACCATCAGACTTCACCTTGTAATTAATGGTAAATTAAAACATGAAGCGAAGGACAAAACCATACCTAACCTCATTAATTAAATCCCCTCATTCATTAGTGTCTTTCTGAGTAATAAATGTGAGATATAAGGTCGAACTACACCTCGGTTTTATCTCGTGGTGACCTAACCTAGTCTCACGTGACATAACCTAACCTAACCTACGTTCAGTAAATCAATACATCTCATTAAGAATTTGTCATATAATGAAGGTGCCGTAAAATTATCCAAGAGCGGTTATGTGTAATCATATTTTTGTATAGAAACGAAACACCTTATAGTTCTATCGAAATTGTAAACATAACAATTATTATTGTGGGTTATGGATAAGCGAGTCTGTGCTAGATGGGTAAAGAGGTTACAGATAACTGGGTGAAATAAAATAAACGTAATACAAAAGGTAATAAAAATGAATGGAGGTAGGCTACTGTACATTTCTTGTTTTATTTTATGCCTTTATAATGTCGATTCATATATTCTTCAATCTTGCAAATTTATCGATGATTTCATCATAAAATGGTGGTGTATTTATCATCTCATTTAGAAGTTTATATCAAATTAAATTCTTGACAAATTAGTAAGCCTTTCGCCTTAACTGTATTTTTAAAATGTAATTTTATTATTTTCTATCAATAAAAACTTCTCTTTACGAGAATACTGGGGGATGGAATTGAAAAGTAAATCAAAAAGTGTGTATACACTTCTTAGACAATACTCTCCTGTGTTCGTTTAGAATTGCCATAAAATCTTTAAATCATAAATATCTCAACTATTTATAATCATAAATATATTCTATGGTTCCCCGCAGCGAATGCCCTCTGCGTTTGGAAGGGGCCAATCTAATATTAGACCTTGCCGCCTGCAATCAGTGACCTTGCCGCCTGCAATTTAGGCAGTGTGAAGTAGAGTAAAGAACAAAGGGATTGGAAGTATTCAAGGCAAACCAGGATTGGGATGCAGTAAGAGCACCACATTATAAAAAATATGTGACAAAATTGGATAATATTGTATTGTTGCTTTGTGACAACACCAGAATAAAACTATGAACCAACCAGTGAATGAATCGCCTGTAGTTTTAGAATATGCGTTTTGATATAATGAGTTTGATTATGATCAGAAAAATAATTATCATAAAAAACATTCGAACTTCTTTTTGTTATAGTCTGAATACAATTTAATTGCATCAAAACTATGGTAGACAAATTTTGATTTTTGCCTACATCTAAATTTGCCAATGCTACTTAATCCAACATTAAACGATGATTGGCAGTTTCGATTGGAATTGAAACTCCCAAACCCCTTCCCTTACTTTCCGCTATGTATAATGAACAGAATTATAAACAGTAAGTACTATGAGACTAGTATATCTATAACAATATATTACTGTTTGTAATACCACATTGCGATCATCTGTGGTATACATAACTGAATAGTAAAATATACAATTTTATAATTCATTTTCAATATGTTAATCGATGTAGTGAGAAATGGACTCAATTAAGTTATTTTTCGGTTTATATTTACCGTCAAATAAGGACGACATTTTTTTTTTCTGAAGGACTGGCTGTAATTAAGTGTTTTAATTCCCACGGTTAAAAAAGGAAATATTTCACAAAATGAAATGATAATTCTTATATATTCTTTATTTGGAGTACTTTATTTTCTTTAGATGAGTAATGGAAACAAAATCTTACAAAAAAGGCGACAGTGAGAAACAGACAAAAGATGAGTTACTGCAGAATACGTCAAACATTCAAGCTTGACAATACTTCAAGAATTAACAAATAAAACACAATATTTCTTTTGTAAAATTCTATAATTTATTTGGTCTAGCCGACCATGGTTTCGCCAGTTACGGCATTGACGAGGCTCTTACAAGACTAAATACAAAGCACAACATAACTATTATAAAAGGTAGGAAAATCCCGTTAACAAACAAAGCACAAAGACCCAGGGGAAAACCCCACAGGTCATTCACACAGGTATTAACCAACCTTGAATAGAGGTTGAAGTAAAGGAGAAAATGACAAAAATTCCGTTTGGTCATTTAAAACTAGATTATCATCATTACACAAAAGTCTCTTAATTACTAAAATTTCCAAAACATTTAATTTTCTACTTTTTACGTTAACATGTAAAATTTCAAAATTAACATTAGAATAAAAATCTGTCAATGCATGATTTTTTAAATGGTTAGAAAAACTAGAATCATTATAACCTAACCGCCAACTCCTTTCATGCTCACCTAACCTACACTTAAAACTACGGCCTGTTTGGCCAACATAAGCAGCATTACAAATACTACATGTCAGTTTGTACACACCACTTTTTTGCATTTTTTCTATATTATCTTTGGAATTTACCAACATCTTTCCTAAATTTTGTTTACAATAATAAGCTGGTTTACAGTGTTTTTTCTTTTCTAAAACTTTACCAACTGCATGGCTAACTTTACCAAAATAGTTAATTCTACGCCACTTTTGTGTGGAATTATTAGAATTGACTATTGGGAAAATAAAGGATTTAGCCTTATTTTTTAATTTTCTTTTTAACATTTTATCAATGAGATTAACCTCATAACCATTATTAATGGCTATTTGTTTAATACATACAAGCTCAGTATAAAAATCATCATTAGACATAGGAATATTAATGAGGCGATACAACATACTATGAAAAGCAGCCAATTTATGATTATAAGGATGTTGTGATGTAACATGTATAATGTTGTCACTAAACGTAGGTTTCCTAAAAATGCTGAAATTATGCCTACCATCAATGAATTATAATCATTATAACCATCAATATAATTGAAGTATGTATTAAACAAAATTATTTTCAATTTCAAAATAAGTTTTTTGCACAAGTTGATGGGTTAGCAATGGGATCTCCGTTATCTCCGTTGTTAGCTGAGATTTTTATGGATACTTTTGAATCTATAGTTTTTGATAGTAATAACCAGTTTAAGCATTGTATTAATTATTGGTATAGATATGTAGATGATGTTTTATGTTTATTTGAAGGTACTGACCGCCAACTTGAGTGTTTTTTAAAGTATTTAAATTCTATTAACTCGGCGATACAATTTACTATGGAAGTAGGACAGAATAATCAAATTAATTTTTTAGATCTTACAATTAAAATCATTGATGGTAGGCATAATTTCAGCATTTTTAGGAAACCTACGTTTAGTGACAACATTATACATGTTACATCACAACATCCTTATAATCATAAATTGGCTGCTTTTCATAGTATGTTGTATCGCCTCATTAATATTTCTATGTCTAATGATGATTTTTATACTGAGCTTGTATGTATTAAACAAATAGCCATTAATAATGGTTATGAGGTTAATCTCATTGATAAAATGTTAAAAAGAAAATTAAAAAATAAGGCTAAATCCTTTATTTTCCCAATAGTCAATTCTAATAATTCCACACAAAAGTGGCGTAGAATTAACTATTTTGGTAAAGTTAGCCATGCAGTTGGTAAAGTTTTAGAAAAGAAAAAACACTGTAAACCAGCTTATTATTGTAAACAAAATTTAGGAAAGATGTTGGTAAATTCCAAAGATAATATAGAAAAAATGCAAAAAAGTGGTGTGTACAAACTGACATGTAGTATTTGTAATGCTGCTTATGTTGGCCAAACAGGCCGTAGTTTTAAGTGTAGGTTAGGTGAGCATGAAAGGAGTTGGCGGTTAGGTTATAATGATTCTAGTTTTTCTAACCATTTAAAAAATCATGCATTGACAGATTTTTATTCTAATGTTAATTTTGAAATTTTACATGTTAACGTAAAAAGTAGAAAATTAAATGTTTTGGAAATTTTAGAAATTAAGAGATATTTGTGTAATGATGATAATCTAGTTTTAAATGACCAAACGGAATTTTTGTCATTTTCTCCTTTACTTCAACCTCTATTCAAGGTTGGTTAATACCTGTGTGAATGACCTGTGGGGTTTTCCCCTGGGTCTTTGTGCTTTGTTTGTTAACGGGATTTTCCTACCTTTTATAATAGTTATGTTGTGCTTTGTATTTAGTCTTGTAAGAGCCTCGTCAATGCCGTAACTGGCGAAACCATGGTCGGCTAGACCAAATAAATTATAGAATTTTACAAAAGAAATATTGTGTTTTATTTGTTAAAATGGAATTCTATCAAGTACCGTCGGTCATCAGTGTAAACAATATAAAAGAAGCTAGTACAGCTCGTTTGACCGTTCTGTTTAAGAGATTAAAGAAGAAAAAAGCATTGTCGTCTCAACATCTGTGGTTTGTTTCGCAGTGTATAAAGAGAAAGGTAGTCCCTAAATTTGTTTGTGTAAATTTTAAAACTTTTAGTGATGGGGGGAAAGTGGCAAAACGTAGTGCGGAAAAGTCTTGGTTAAATTATGAACTTAAGAAGTGGTATGGAATCAGGGACAACGTTTGTGAACATTTAAAAGTTGTGCACAGTGAACTTAGTTTTAGGTTACATTCATTAGAATTTGATTTACTTGATATGTATATTTGTGATTATGTCAATGAGTTCATTCATCTTAAATATGTTAAACAAAAAAATAAATTGGATAGATTAGTTATTGAACAACTTAGGGTTGATAAAACCAAGGATGTCCTAAAGAATGTTAAGTTAAAGGACATCCCAGATCCTAAATTTTATGATAGGGTAGTCAATTTGTCAGATGTTAAATTTAATAGTAGTGAAATGCAATTATTATCTAAAGGTTTTAAATACGCTCCTAGATCAAAACCGGGAGCTTCTAACTTTGAAAGCCTGGCTTTAGATTCAGAATTGGCTATAGTTAAAGATATTAATACTAAATACATGTGTGCTAATTTAATAAAAGAAGAATTTATATCTTGCAGTAATAACAAATTTAATAATAATGAAAACTTTGTCATTAAGAACATAAAGTCTAAGCTATTGGATAATAATCTAGTTATTACTAAAGCAGATAAGGGTAATTCCATTGTGGTTTTACCTTTAGAGGTCTATAGCAGTAAAGTTCAAGATTTATTAAAAACCAATTCTTTTGTGGAGTTAAAAAAGGACCCAACAAAGAAAAATAGTAATATTGTTAAATCTATGTTAGCACAAAATAATTGCATTTTTAGTCAGGCTCATGTTAAAACTTTACCTGTGATGAATAGTCTGGCTCCTAGATTATATGGCCTTATGAAACTACACAAACCGGATATTCCCATCCGCCCTGTAGTTTCCTTTGTACAGTCACCTTCATACAATGTAGCTAAATTTGCCAACACATTTCTAAAAAACATTTCTAGGTTCCAACCTAAATTTGGTTTAAAAAATTCTTTGGATTTGGTGGATAAGATTAAAGATGTCAAAGCCTCCCTTAACGCCAAAATTGTGTCATTTGATGTAAAAAGTTTATTTACTAGTATTCCGGTCAATGACTGTTTGACTGGTGTGCAATCTTTGTTAGATCGAGCTAAAGTTGATCCTTGTATTTCTATAGAATTGATGAATATAATTGAAGTATGTATTAAACAAAATTATTTTCAATTTCAAAATAAGTTTTTTGCACAAGTTGATGGGTTAGCAATGGGATCTCCGTTATCTCCGTTGTTAGCTGAGATTTTTATGGATACTTTTGAATCTATAGTTTTTGATAGTAATAACCAGTTTAAGCATTGTATTAATTATTGGTATAGATATGTAGATGATGTTTTATGTTTATTTGAAGGTACTGACCGCCAACTTGAGTGTTTTTTAAAGTATTTAAATTCTATTAACTCGGCGATACAATTTACTATGGAAGTAGGACAGAATAATCAAATTAATTTTTTAGATCTTACAATTAAAATCATTGATGGTAGGCATAATTTCAGCATTTTTAGGAAACCTACGTTTAGTGACAACATTATACATGTTACATCACAACATCCTTATAATCATAAATTGGCTGCTTTTCATAGTATGTTGTATCGCCTCATTAATATTCCTATGTCTAATGATGATTTTTATACTGAGCTTGTATGTATTAAACAAATAGCCATTAATAATGGTTATGAGGTTAATCTCATTGATAAAATGTTAAAAAGAAAATTAAAAAATAAGGCTAAATCCTTTATTTTCCCAATAGTCAATTCTAATAATTCCACACAAAAGTGGCGTAGAATTAACTATTTTGGTAAAGTTAGCCATGCAGTTGGTAAAGTTTTAGAAAAGAAAAAACACTGTAAACCAGCTTATTATTGTAAACAAAATTTAGGAAAGATGTTGGTAAATTCCAAAGATAATATAGAAAAAATGCAAAAAAGTGGTGTGTACAAACTGACATGTAGTATTTGTAATGCTGCTTATGTTGGCCAAACAGGCCGTAGTTTTAAGTGTAGGTTAGGTGAGCATGAAAGGAGTTGGCGGTTAGGTTATAATGATTCTAGTTTTTCTAACCATTTAAAAAATCATGCATTGACAGATTTTTATTCTAATGTTAATTTTGAAATTTTACATGTTAACGTAAAAAGTAGAAAATTAAATGTTTTGGAAATTTTAGTAATTAAGAGACTTTTGTGTAATGATGATAATCTAGTTTTAAATGACCAAACGGAATTTTTGTCATTTTCTCCTTTACTTCAACCTCTATTCAAGGTTGGTTAATACCTGTGTGAATGACCTGTGGGGTTTTCCCCTGGGTCTTTGTGCTTTGTTTGTTAACGGGATTTTCCTACCTTTTATAATAGTTATGTTGTGCTTTGTATTTAGTCTTGTAAGAGCCTCGTCAATGCCGTAACTGGCGAAACCATGGTCGGCTAGACCAAATAAATTATAGAATTTTACAAAAGAAATATTGTGTTTTATTTGTTAAAATGGAATTCTATCAAGTACCGTCGGTCATCAGTGTAAACAATACTTCAAGAATTCATTAAAATGTCTTCTTCTTGAGAGCAAAGACATCGTCCCACCAAGTTTTATTTATTATTGCATAAAATAACAACAGAGTTCATTCTAATGTAAATAAACATAAATCTTTCCCACTCAAACCTTTAAACACTCTAATACATTCTTGTCACAACAAACTTTGTCACAAATTAATGAACAATCACAATTATAACAAAAACACCTGCAAACTGTATTCTTCAGAGAAAAACTTAATAGTTCTATCTAAGAACTTAACACTATGTGAGTTGAAAGGGTACAAAATTAGTGATAATATTAAAGCATTACAAATTAAAATATACTTAGATCAGTTTTAAAGTTTTGTTTTATTTTTTGTCAGTTACACGTCATCTCCATGTGAGATTGTTGTCAGACTTTCGCCTATCCGTTCAATCTGTTTTTTTTTACGTGTTCCTCTGTACGCATTCCAGGAACCCATCTAGTATAAACCTTCTTGTAGTAGAGCTTAACAGAAATAATGTCATAAATTACTGATCGTAAGCTTGTAGGAAATCCTCATGCAGTTAATCAAAATGTATGATTTGAGGAATATAATTATTGAATTTGTCCGCAGTGTTGACACTTAGTCGTCCGAATCCTCATGAATATCAGTTATTTCTTCGTTATTAATCTGCCACAACATATACGCACATTTCCTACAGTTATAATTGCCCAAACACTTCCAAAAGTTGTCGATGAAAATCATTTGGATTTTAAAAATCTAATCACAAAAACTCACTTCATAATCGGTGTATTTTACAATGTAAGGTTTTTGGAAATTTGGTTGAGGTTCAAAACTTTAAATAACATTAATCTAAAATGCTTTTATGAAAATTAAAGCAATCTTTTAAACCAATTTTGTAAATTTCTATCACAAAATATTCTCCAAATTAAGTGTTTGTCCGACTTTGTAGTCCTAACAGCAAATTGTAATTTTTGTTTTCTTGGAAAGAACTTTCAAATATTCGAATGTAATATTATGTTTTATGTTTTATATTACAGTGAGAAGAATTCTTTGTGAGTTTATTATAATAGTGTGATAATAAACTTCTCTGGCTGCTAATTTAAATTCTTGATGTGTATCTCTGGACATTTAGCTCTCAGTTGGTGGTATTCAAAAGGATCAACTAGTATGTGCAAAATTGTTTTTAATTATATCTTTAACTCGTAATATAAATATTTGAAAGTAAGTAATTTTAAGCTCTGAGTAATATTTAGAACTGAAAGAGGTCGGAAAGGAATTCATTACGTTTTTACTAATATCAGGTTACTACAAAACGTATATTCTTGTACGAGCTTTTTTGAACTAAAATGTATATATGAATGTGTGTGTTGGAGGGTTATGCTCTGTGAGTGTTGATGTTTAAAATTTTCATTGAGTCTCCTTTGCAATCATAGTTTTATTACAGTTGTCCTAAAATGAGACTTTGTCTTCTGGGATGCCTATTACTTCGTGTTTTTGTTTTATTCATACAGGAATATTTCAAGTGAAAAATATACGACCTATACTGGGAATTGAATCAAGGACCTTTGGCTGTACGCGCCAATGCTCTATCAACTGAGCTATCCTTAGTCGCTTCCCAGCATAGGGTGTACACTTTTCACATAACTTTGCTTTTTGCTGTAATTTTCGAGTTATCAAATTAATTACCTCATTAGAAAAGATATTGAAATTAATATTTACTCAACTTGCAGCCCTCAACTCCCATTCTAGGTCGTATATTTTTCACTTCAAATATTATTTATTTAACAATACTAGCTTGTAAAAACGTATAAGCGTTAAAATCAATAACTTTAAAATCCCTAATATCAATTAAAACACTGTAGTAAGTTGTAATATGGAGTGTAACATATATTCCTTGATTCCTTACAAGTTTATATTAATTTAAATATTATTTACATGTCAATTCTGAGTTTAAATTGTATAATAATATTTACTTACGAGGGAATAATTAAATTTAATTAGTAGAGCTTCCCATATAAGCGTAGCGAATGAAGTTGTTCTTTGTTTCAACATGTGAACTTATTTATCATCACAGCATTATTATATTTATTTATTTATTGTTGTATCCTGTGTAAATAAAAATCCTTTAATACGATTAGTACTTGATGATTTTTGTATCTGACACTGTTATAAATTTAATTATTTTTTTATAATTATAAAAGGAAAAATTAATTTGTTCTTTGATTTAATAACGAAGGTTTTAATTTGATTAAAAGGATATGAAATTCCATGCATTATAAATATAAAAAAGGAGGATTAGAATAACAGGTAGAATGCTATCATGTCTTTTAACATTTCATCCTCAGTTTAAAACAAGGCTTTGTGCAAGGATACGAAAATATTCAAGCTATGATTGGCTGTGCTGGGAAGCTTTATAATGCGGCTGAATAGAAACTTGTACCAACATTTAATTTTGTTTTTAATTAAGATAGATAAACAGGGTTTACAGAAATCTTTTCAGGAGGTTAAAGAGTAACGAAAAATTAAGGAGAATGCCTCAGGATTGCCACAACCCGTACTTAATGTGAGTCCTTAAGAAGGGAAGTACCACACAATACTGTGTCTACAGTAACAGATAGGCATACAGTTTTATCTAAGTGTGTGGTGTTGGCAATTTAAAATTAAAGTACGAGTAAGGGGCTTATATTACTGTTTTGTAAATTGCCCTTTTATTCTAGGTGCAAATGTGCCCTTTAATATACATTACTATTAATAGAAATAATTAAACCTGGACCTTTTATTGGTCCTTCTAAGGGTCGAGTTTCTACAGTTTAACGATGTGTATTCTCACATGATGAGTTTTCTCAAATTCGAGATTTTCCTAAATGACATCATAAAATGTAGATTAGCCTCATGTTATCAAAAGCATTTGGACCGTTTTCAAAGTAGCCTAAATATTTACAAAAATACAAGTATCGCATGTTTCATATTAATAGAATAGCTGCTGCCAAGAGCTTCAAACCCCAACATTTCAAATTCAAGATTTTTAGCACAACGCTAATACGCGTCTACAAACCTGCCCCAAACCATGTTAAAACATTCATAGCTCTAGGCTTTTTGGATCCAGGGATATACTTTAGGGGTAAAAAAACACCCTTGGAGTGGAACATTTTCAAAACCCTTTCTTAGTACTCATTTATAAACCTGCCCTAAACCATGTTAGAAAATGCATAGCAATAAGCTTCTTGGATCCATGGATATACTTTAAAGGTAAAAAGCACTCTTGGAATGGAACATTTTCAAAACCCTTTCTTAGTACGTGTCTACAAACCTACCCCGAACCATGTTAAAAAATTTATAGCTCTAGGTTTCTTAAATCCTGAGATATACTCTAGGGGTAAAAACACCCTTAGAATGGAACATTTTCAAAAAACCTTTCTTAGTACGTGTCTACAAACCTACCCTGAACCATATTAAATAATTCAAAGCTCTAGGTTTCCTAAATCCCGAGATATGCTTTAGAGGTAAAAAAAAACCTTGGAGTAGAACATTTTCACAATCCTTTCTTGGTACGCGTCTACAGACCTACCTTGTTAAAAAATTCATAGCTCTAGGCTTCTTGGATCAGATATTTCGTGATCAGTCAGTGGGTTTCAACTTATGTATATAAGATAGATAGATAGATAGATAGATATAAAGTGATATGATTGCAGAAAGGTTGCATCATTTTCATTCTGATACTCTTCACTCTTAGTAATTATTACATCTATGGTGTAACCGTCTAAATAAAAATGTAAAACTTTTCACATAACAATGAATACATAAACTTAATTTATGTAGATTACATTAATATGTTAACCTGAAAGTGTTCAAAAACTCTGCAGTTTCCAATAGTGTTTCATCCGTTGTTGGAGTTTAAGAGGGAAGTAATTTGTTTCACGGCTAATTAAAACGAATGAAACATTAACTTATGATGATAATAAATTAAGTCAGTAACAGCTACCGGTAGTTAATTTCCATTTTCCTAGATTTTCTTACGACGTTACGGAGCAGCATTTAGTTTCTAGTTATTTTTATACTTGTAATAACTTTAATTAATAGTTTATTTCTTTGGGAAACTTGAAACCTACTCCATTAAATTAGTTGTCTTCATATTATTAAAACTTGTAATGTTGCAAAAATAAAATGTATACATATTTTGTTTTCTAAAATAACCATTTAGTTGTTTTTTTAATAAAGAACTAATTGTACATTATACAAATCGAAGTAATTGAACACTGCTAAACGTACTAATGATTTTCTAATTTACATGAATTACAAATTAAAGCTTTCTACAGAAATTACTATTGCATTCATGTATCGAAAATTGAAAGCAACGTTGCTGGAAGTGCTTACATACAAGGGTTTTCTACGAATTGCAACATGAAACATCAAATCGGTGTGTAGTTTTGTCCAAGTTGCAGTATTTACAATTTAAGGGTAAATATCAGTGTCAAATATGAGTAAATACATAACAGACCGTTTTCACAAATTGTTCTCTTCAGGACAAAACCGATGACGGTCAATATTCTTTAATGGTGACAGTGAATGGTTTTCCTTGACTCTATTCAATTTGTTTACGACTTTTAATGAGAGGTAAATCATTGGTAGTTTGTAATAAGACGTTTTTAAAGAATGCCCTGTTACGTTTAACCAAACTACAAAACTAAGTTTAATTTTGTGGTTAGACCTAGATTGGTCATCAATATCTAGATGCAGAAGATCCCCGCAGCAGTCTGCATCTGTTTCTCTACCTTATTAAAATATAAACATAAACTCAAGTAAAAGACAGAAACATCGTACCAACACTATTGTTATAGTTTCGTTGAACGTTTACCTTCCTTTGTGTGTTTAAAAACTAATTAACAAAGTTTTCAGAGTTGTCAGGTTTACTATAGCCCGTAGGTACTTTTACAGATTACCAGAGTTATTGTTAGATTTCAACATTTCTACAAAGCCATGTTGCTGTTTTTTCACAGTCATCTTGTTTTAGGTTTGTTATTTAATAACTGAAGTTGATTTATATATTAGAAACGTCGCAAAATTATGTCCCATTATAAACACATGTAGCCTTTCCGTATGAAGGAAATATTACAAATTATATCTTTCAATTTGATATTAACAGAGGTCAGACAGAGTAAGATTGGCCAGGTTGGCGTCAATAAAATAAATTATCAATTTTTAACTAAAACAGAATATTTCCTTTAAAACAAATCATAACGGATTTTTTTTATTAAAGTACATTTGAAAACCTATAACTTGCTGCAAATTTTGAAAGAAAACAACGATTTTTCCAATGCAAACATATGGTGCGAATATAACTGATACTCTGTTTGTTTTAATATTAGGACTAACATTTCATTGTGATCTTGTGACGTCACGTTTGATTATTATGTTGTTGTATTTGTTTTACATTGTAGGTCAAATATATACATTAACGGAAATAATGAGACGATTATTCAATTCCACAAAACAGCTTTAATTGCGACATATGTTTCATCATTAGGCATTTTCAAGCAACTAAATTGAAAACAAAACAAGTCTAAACTAATAATGTGAGACAAAAGTAAAGGTTAGAGTAAAATGCCTAACGGCGAAACATATGTCGCAATTAAAGCTGTTTTGTGGAATTAAATAATCATCTCATTATTTCCATTATCATGGAATTCCATCATGTACCGACTGTTGGAACATTAAATTATATACATTAACGTTATGCATGTTTATTTACAAAATTATTTTTGTTTATATAAACAACTGTAAAATAAAAAATATTAAATTTTCTGAGGTGTCTATTACGTGGCTTTCAAACAATACAAACAGTTAGGTGAAACATTGAGTTAATAAGTGTAAAACGAGCGATTGTTTATTTTGTGCAACGTATAAATTTGTCCAGCTCTATCCACAAATTAACGAGACACCTAATCAAGGATTAAATAAAGCTAAAGTTTCAAATTTATTATAATAATATAAATGAGTTGCCGCAAGGCGAAACAATTGTAGCTCATTTATATTATAAAAATAATTTTGAAACTTTAGCTTTATTGCTTTATTTAATCCTTGAATATGGAGTTTCAACTAGAAATATCTGTTGTTACATTAAAATTGAGACACTTAATGTTCACTGATTAAAACTCACACAATTTGATTTATTATTTTAAACTCATTATGTTTCATTCAAGACTACTATTCCATGATATGAAATCAATCTATGAAGTAACAGGTCATCAATGTGACGCAGACATCAAGGTGACTAGACTGACTAAAGTTATTGATTTATAAAGCAAGATACTTCTGGTGGTATACATTAATGCTTATTCTATTGTCATTTAACTTCAAGGGTTAAGAGAAAGATTTTTTTACTCCTCAAATCCAGTTAATTTATTTACATAAAATGCTAGTGAATATGAAGATTGATAACTTATTGAGAAACAATATTGGGATTATTTTCCTCCTTATTTAAAAGCGAAAACCTCTCGGTCTTCATCGTCATAAGAAAAATAATGAAACGAAATTATAAAATAAAGATTACAGCATCAGGATCGGAAGAGAACACGAGTTGTTCAAGAGAGACCTTAGAGGAAACATGAAAGAAAGGAATATAACTCAAAATTACCTGAAAACGTGTAAATCTAACTCCCCTCCCTCGGAATTACCAAGTCCATATTTAATGCTTTTACTAGACATTTCTGAGGATCCATTTTGAAGCGTGCAATAGACTTAAATTCGTTAGGAAAACAACTGAAAACCATTCATTTTATTATAGACAGCAGTTTTTGATTCTAGTTTACACCCCAAAAACTATCCCTTTATTTTTAATTTGGACTAGCAGCCCTCCATAGATACGAAATTTTCCATAAACGACACAATTAACAAAAACACACATTTTAATAGTTAGTATTTTTTAAACCAAAATAACCTCTCGGAAATCCTAACTGTTAAACAAATGAGTGAATCAAGTATAATATTGAGACCTGAGAATTTAATAGTATCATTGTTAGAAGGGAACAACAATAGCTTAAGAAATATCTGAAATTAAATATGAAATAGAGTTAAATAATACAAGACTGCATAAAAAATATTTTTAATCAAGCTAGGGTACCTCGGAATATTTAATCGAAAGGCGTTAGATTTACTGATACAATAACCTAATGCACAATGGATTTAAGTGTGGATGTCCTTTTGTACATTCTTGCCTTTATTGTAAATCTAAGTTGATACACAGTGATATTTTATACGTGCAATTCCTCAATTCCGTATAGTTTTAACTTGTCTCAAGTATTGAAGAACTTTGTCTACTCTAAAACGTAATATAATCTCTCACATTTTTCCTACGGACTGTACACAACGGTTGCAAATTAATTTGACATTTTTATCTGCTTGATAAAGCAATTTCACTTATTTAGCTTTGAACAATATCGCAGTTTGATCACAGGACAAGTAATTTACTACGCGTTTCATGAGGGAGTGTTTGCTTTAGATATGGAAATATTGTGCAAAACAGATAAACGATTTTCAAAGCCAAAGTACAGTAACAAGTCACAAAACATGGAACTTTATTTATCAGTCAACATTCAGTAATCTGTGTAGTCACAAAACGTGAAACTTTATTTAGCAGTCAACATTCAGTAATCTGTGTAGTCACAAAACGTGAAACTTTATTTAGCAGTCAACATTGAGCAATCTGTTTAGTCACAAAACGTGAAACTTTATTTACCAGTCAACATTGAGCAATCTGTTTAGTCACAACACATGAAACTTTATTTATCAGTCAACATTGAGCAATCTGTTTAGTCACAAAACGTGAAACTTTATTTACCAGTCAACATTGAGCAATCTGTTTAGTCACAAAACATGAAACTTTATTTACCAGTCAACATTGAGCAATCTGTTTAGTCACAACACATGAAACTTTATTTATCAGTCAACATTGAGCAATCTGTTTAGTCACAAAACGTGAAACTTTATTTACCAGTCAACATTGAGCAATCTGTTTAGTCACAAATCATGCAACTTTATTTATCAGTCAACATTGAGCAATCTGTGTATGTAAATTATCTTTTAATTTTATATATGTCTCATTGACAGTACTAATTCTACTCTATTTATTTAAATAAATTGCACTAAATTCGTAATCAATAAATAATGTAAATTCCAATTCCAATATCGTTCTCTTTAAAGTTTTGTTTAACCTAACTTAGTAAGTATAAAGACTTATTGATATGCAAAGTTTTCATTTCATAACCTCTTTCTAGTAAACATTAATGAGCTGTTTTCAACATACGAGTACATGACATTGTAGCTAATATGAACTATAAACCCACGCTATTTTAGCTAGGATGAATCTTTTGCGTCATTGTGTTTTACTCATAAAAGCCTTTAATTCAATGTACAACTCGACCTATGCTTTCATTTAAGATTTTCTTCTTACTCCTTGTGGCCCGTCTCCATGGAAAGATAGCGGTCCACTAAATACGTACTAAATAGGTTTTGGTGTCCATTAACAATTTGCAAAGCTTTGTAGCACTATCTGTAATGGTCAAACAAATAATAAGCCATCCTGGGACATATTTAACACGCGGTATATTATAACAATGCTTTTTTTTAACACAGTTTTTTTTTCTTTGTATAATTCCTTGTACTTTTTAACATTTAGATCCTCACCCAAGTTGGATACACATTTATTGTGTTAGATATAAGTAGATGACTAACTAAGTTTAATTACAAATACTTATTTAAACACATTTAAATACCTTCACAAATATTACATTGGTGGGGAGTAAACCGACGATACCAACACTTAGGGTCTCCTTTAAAATAGTCTTTAAGTTGATTGCTGAGTATGAGCGATCTATAAAAGCTTGTGTGTTTTAGTAAATTATCAATAATTATTATTGTTTAAAGTTGGTTTAGAGTTGTATGTTGCTTTTTACAGTTACATGTAAAATGAAGAATTATAGGAATAATCTATGGAGCTTAATATTTATTATCCATTACGTTAGTCCAAAATCGCTTCCAATAGTTTGCCAGATAGATTGTGGAACACTGCATATGTACAACTTACGGTTTTCGTTGTTTTCTCCACTCGATATTATCTTTAAAATGATGTATTACCCCCTCGCCCAAATAGTTTTGTGGTTATTGGCTATTTTTGTATATGTCAAAAGTAAACATCATTATTAGTACAAATTATTTCAAAAACATACATTTTATATTCTTTTGTTCAAAATTAGTAAAGGGGTTTGGGGACACCTGGTGTTGTTGTTCTATTAAATCCTCCTCAAGAGACCAAAATAATTTACTATAAATAAGTTTCGGAGTCAACTAAACTTGTGAATTCTGTAAGTAGAACTTTTAATCAGTAATTTGTGTAATTAAAAATTATACAATTTGTGGAAGTTTATTAAAAGGAAAGTTTTAAAGTAAACATAAATATGAGTAGGTTGGAAGACGGCAGTGATGTGCTTGTAAAAGTCGTTTTATAAAGTTACGGCTTGTCAAGGTGAAATTCCAGCCATACAACTTCGGACAACCCGCTACAAATTATATTTCAGAGTAAAAGTACAACAATCACAAAATCAAAAACATGTCCTTAAAATAAATCAAAATTAATTTTAAAATGTCATATTCTCACCGTTCGTTATATTATGTCCTAAGCCTTATAAAAGTGAAAACCCATTTTTTAACATGGTTTGAGGTAAGTCTGTTGAGGTAAGTTTGATTTGTGACTACACAGATTGCTCAATGTTGACTGATAAATAAAGTTGCACGTTTTGTGACTAAACAGATTGCTCAATGTTGACTGGTAAATAAAGTTTCATGTTTTGTGACTAAACAGATTGCTCAATGTTGACTGGTAAATAAAGTTCCATCTTTTGTGACTTGTTACTGTACTTTGGCTTTGAAAATCGTTTATCTGTTTTGCACAATATTTCCATATCTAAAGCAAACACTCCCTCATGAAACGCGTAGTAAATTACTTGTCCTGTGATCAAACTGCGATATATAATATCTTTGTTATTTATGGATCGATTTAGATCAAAATTGGCGTGTTGCTGTATTTGGGAATAATTTATTCCATATTGATAGAATCATAACAATCCTAATGATGGTGCTAAACAAATTATTTCTTTATAAAACTATTCAACTATCCCCAGGTGAAACAGGAGCCTTCAGCCAGTAATTAATATAAAAATAAATAAAAACATTTTAAAATTATTAAACGTAAGGTTTGGTAAAACAAATAGAAAATTAATTACGGAAAAAATATAAATATGCAAATATAAAAGAAAGATATTAAAATTATGAAATTTAATAAAATATATGTCTACTGTACTAATGTTGCCCAAATTGGCCGACTTATTGCAACTGTGTTTAAATTAAATCCAGGACAATTTGTCAGACCAAATCATGTCTGGATCATTTAACGTAGAATCTGCTTGAGAATCTGAAATCTCTAATATCTGGTGCCAATGATTGGAGGAAATCCAATAACAGCCTAGTGGACCATTGACACTGACCGAAGCAAATTCTGTTATGCAACTATTGCAAATTGTGAAGCAACTATTCCACAATGAATAGGATGTCATTTTGCTTTATGTATGTGGAGAAGTTTCCAAAGATTTAGATTGTGTAAGTTTCTGGGTCGTCCGTCTTTAAAGCCAAACTTGTATTGTTTCGTTATTACCTATATTTAATTACCTCTGCAAATTATTTCGTGTCTTCAGTTTCACCCACACCACAGTGATTAGAAGTTTATAAAAAATATATTAATTACTTTGGCCAAAAAAGTTATAGTTATGATTTCTTCCGACTTGGACAACTTTATATAAAGTATAAAATATACCTTTAATTGCTAAACTTTCCCAAACTTTAATTTCAACCCATTTCTAAAACTAAAGTTCTGCCCTTTTGTTTTGATCAATAATATAAATATAACCTCAAAATAAGCAAGTACATTTATAACATCTGATTAGTTAAAACATCTATTATAAAGTATAAGATACCTATGGAGAGTTTTTAGAATGTATGGGTGTACTTCACAGATTTTTCGGTTTAGTCATTAGACCATGAGCTGTTTCTATATAAGTGCTTTAAAGTATTGTCAATATTTATAAGATTTAGTTTCTTTAGGGAGTATTTTATAATTAATGTAAGTTGGTTAAGAAATTGGTGTATATGAAGTTTGTTAGAACTACTAAAATCTTGTAGTATTGTTCTGATTAGGTTAGGTTCGGTTTCAAAACTGTGGGACGAAGTTTTACAAAGTTTAAGGACTAATGAAATACTTTTCTTTTGATTACAACTTTTTCACACACAAAAAAAAACCAAACATATCCACTGATATTGAATTTAAATAATACACGACTAACTAAAAGGTTCATAAAAGATCTGTCCAAACTGAATTTTTTGTATAATAATTGAGACATTTTAAAAACAAAAATTTGGAACATAACTACATATTAGGTATTGATAGAAAAAATCGTAAAATTTGAAATTACTGAAACAAAGTTTTAAACCATATAAACTCTGTGTAAATATTTGCTCAAGTTTAGAATATTTTAGGTTAAAGTTAACTTTGAGATTTATTTCATTAATAATACTGATTCTGTATTATCAGTCAGTTCTGCAAGTAAGAGAAGATAAAGTAATAATTATTATAGTTATCTAATTAACGACTGGTCATGTTTATATTTATGGCCTATTTACTGATAAACATTCCATATGGCTGCTCAATGTTGGTGTTTTTACTGAATCATCAACTGTTTTGGGTCTTGCATGAAACTAGAATAAATAAATGTATAAATAGTTTGCTTTGGGGGGGGGAGCCAAAATTTCTTTCACTTGGCTTATATGATATTATGGGGATGGGTTAGTAGCATGATGGCGATTATCAACTTGTTTCTTTTACGTATTTTAGTGTTCTCAATGATTGTGATCTTGTACTCGTAAAGGATACGTTCAGGGTGATAGAAAATTATTATTTCAAGTTCTGGAAAATGATTGTTTCTTATCACGGTAGAAAAACGTGCAAATTTAAAGACCTCAGCTCTCTACAGGGTGATTCATAGGGTTTTTTACTGAATTCAGTTATAAATATTTATAAAGGTGTTTCTCTCTTTAAATTAACGTACACAATTTATGTAAACTTTTTTATTTTAATAACTAAATAAATTTTAATACAATTACATTAGTATAAACACACACAGTGAAGGGCTACTCTAAGTGGAGATTTCATAAACGAATAGAGGTTTAATAAAGACATATAAGTATAATTAAAATGTACGAGGTACGAAATATTGCTCCACTGCGACATAATAAATTAATTAAAAATGCAAATTAACTTCGCGCGCTCTAACTGTGCTGATATTGGCTTAATTTATTTCCTTAATTAAATGTTTACCTCAAGGTTTATTGCAGAGAATAAAGAGGGAAACAAATTGGTACAAAGTACCTCAACTGGAGTCTTTAAAACTTTGTATTTATACTTTCAAACTTGATGTTGTAAAATAAATCTTATAAGTTGTATTTATAATTTAAAACTTTATGTTCTAAGATAAATCTTGTGGTGAAATTCTTTCACCACCTCCCTTTTTTCCGGTGATACTTCTCTTCTAACTGCTCTACTAGCGGGTTGCCTGTACGATACATTGCAGGGGAATTATTTTGCATCAAATCCGTTTACTCCCTCCCTCGGTGATGAAAAGCCTTATCACACATCAAGGTTAGAAAAATAGTTGAACAAGAGACACGGGATGTGTTCAAGGAAGTGCATGTCTTCTAATCTACAGGATAACCGATATTTCACGTATACCCAAATTGTTCAACCACCACATAATGGCTAATTAGCTCCTTTGGGATGAATTGGCCAGGGTTTTCGGCAGTGCGTCTCCAAATTTCGAATAAAATTAAATATGTGATAAGTAGTTAACGGCCATTTTGGTCTAATACTGTTTCCTAGACCACTAGTTTATATATTATTCACAGTCATTATTCAGTTATAAGTTATTTTTATTATCAGTTATTATTAACATTATTCACAGTTAATTTAGTTTATTATGTATTATAATTAATAACATACTCATAGTTTTAATCGCTCATGAAGCTGGCTGAGTTGTAGTATTTGAGTAGTCGAGGGTACGTATAAGGTTAATTAACCCCCCCCCCCCCCACAAAAGTTTCCTTCCCGAACTCAAACTCTCTTAAAGATCCTCCCACGCATAGGCCCAATTTATAAAAACTCAGGTTGCTGCAATCTTATAAATTGTATTTATACTTTAAAAATAGATTTATTAAGATTAATTTTACAAGTTGTATTTATATTTTAGAACTTAATGTTGTAAGATAAATCTTATAAGTTGTATTTATACTTTAAAACTTGAAGTTATAAGATGAATTTTATAAGTTGTATAAAATAATAAAGTTTTATAAAGTATATACTGATTTCAAAGGCAGTTTATTGATATTAAATGTAAAGTCTATTACATTGTTATTTGTCATTGCAATTATAATGCCAAAAATAGAATTTATAAAAGAAATCACTGGAAACTAAACCTCAGGTAGTTGGCAACTTATACAGAAATTAGCGATGTTGTGAGAATTGTTTTTATATTTAATTTATCATTTTTATTATTTATTGTAGTATATATTATTGGCAGGTATATGAGAAAATCTGTGCTAGATTTTTTAATATTTTCAAAATCTAAAAATTGTAAACTTAACTTCCCAATTCTAAGAAACTATTTTAAATGTAGCCAATCAATTAACTCTTCATTTAGAAATATTTTTTTAATTGACTTCAAGAAAATTAACAACAGAAAAATCTGGCTTTTTATTTTTTTAACACAGAGATATACATTTTATACCATATATTAACATATTGTCACAGAATGCAAGTGTGTGTGTATAATATACGATTTCTTCAAACACTGTCCTGTGATAACAGCTGATATATGCAACTCTTATTCACAGTCGTAAAGCTTTATGACGCCATTACTCCTCAGCTTATCCAGTCATGTATAAAACATACCAGGACGAAGGATAGTTTATGTCTTTTAGTTGAAAGTTTATAGTGACATTGAAGTTTCTGTATTAACAATGTGTAAAATGTGTGAAAGTGGTAAAATAGAAAGCAAACGGAAGATTACAATGCGGCATGCATGCACTTAAACATTTAATTTTTTTTTATTTGTTTCGCCATCTCAAATTGAATTTCACGTTTAACTGAATATCACAAACTAAAAATAAAATTTCTTATTTTGAAAGACGAAAGTTTACGTTTTCCCTGAAATTAACAGTAATGTATATTGATTTTAATAAAATGAATTTTATTTTTTTACAAAAATTAATGGTTGATGGTGTAGTATTTATATTTAGTAATAAGAGTTTTAAAGAAATCATAAATGTTTCCAATTTTTTACATTTATTTAGTGTGGGAATTATTTGTATAGGAAAATAAATGGATTCATTAGACGAATATATAAACATCCAATATAACTATATAATCTCAATATCTATTAATAATGACTGTTTCATTACTGCCGTCACTTTGAAATGTTGCCTAATCCAAACTAACATAATTTTCATACATTACGATAAAATTTCAACTACAACTTGTATAATGTTTTCTATTACTTTCTATTACACGTAGAATGTAGAAATGAGAAAGTTAAGTGATGAGTGAAAATATAGATGTCGCTGAGAAATACATTTTGAGGTCCTCTGAGTGGGTTTCGGAATGATATCTACATATCGTCTGTCTGTCTGTTTTATTTTTATTTTATTATTTTTTTTTTTTTTTTAATTTGGTTCGTGGGAATATTTTGGTCATATTTTTGTCGTATTTCAGGACGTGTTGAACATTTGTTTTCTTTAGATTAATTTTCGGGTTGTTTCTTAAATAAAATATTTTTGATTCAATATCGACTTTAACTTTTTACATCAAATTTTTTTAAGTTTAGCCTCTAAAGACTGAAACAAATATATTGGTCACCATCTGTCAAAAGAATATCGCTTTGTAAGTTAGTGATGAAAACAGAAAATCGGTCATGTAAAATTTGTGCTTTCCAAAAATCGACTATATTTGTTTCCTTTGTACTTTTCTCAAGTTAATTAATGTGCAAAATTGCAAATAATAGAAAATAATCGTTGAGGAATATTTTTTTAAAAAAAACTAACCTTGATCGCTGTCATTTAAACTAGATTTCATTTTACAACACTTATGAAATAAATAAATCACAAATTTAAAACTTTCTTTAATACATAACAGAAACGTATAAACGTAGAGCTAGTAGTAATAGTGCTAAGTAGTACGCTAGTAGTACGACTACAGTCATGGTACACCAAACAAGGGATGATAATTGTCGAGCCAGATTTAAGGTTATCCCAATACCGAGAAAATGAAATCGATGCCAAGTGAACTAGGTGGTGTTAATGTGACTATATGTAGTTAATGAGTCGGCTAGGTGTCGATTTATTGAGTTGACCCGATGTCGTTGCTGACTCGACTTCTTGTGAAGAGTTAAGTCAGATGTATCTACCTTGAAACTTGCAAACTTTCTCCCCAGCATAAAAAAACATCAATCAATCTAATTTCGTCAAAACTTTTAGTTTTGTTAGTAAAACATTTTAATTTTAATATTAACTTTAATAAATGAAAGGTATATCAATTTTTCATAAAATGTAAAAGATAATCTTGTTTAAATATAATTCCTCTTCAATAGACTTTGAACCATTTGAGACACAAACTTTAAGTATAGTCAAATTAACTTAGGTTTCAATTTAAACTCCATCAAAATAAGTGAAGTTGAAACTAAGTACAGTGTAACATTGGATTACTAAGTTTACAATTTTATTTTCCATTCAATTTATTTGCTTTCAGTGATACCTAACAATGGGAGACAAATTAATTTTATAAAAATGATTTGTTTTCAGTGGATTTTGTAGAGTTCCATTTTAGGTTTGAGCTATTCTGGAACCTTATAATGTACTTTAGGGATGACTGTTTTCCAAAGTTATGGAAAAAAATTAATTACTTTCTCGTTTCATTCTAATATTTACGCTCACTGTGTTTATTATTATTTTACAATTAGTAATCTAGAGCTAACTGGATATGCTTATTAACTGTCACTTACAGCCAGCAATCCTCTTGAAGTTCTCTTTAAAATAAATTCTTATCACACATCACTTGTTTCGGACATTATTCGACCATCGTCAAATGATTAAAAAACATTCAGCAAGAAAAAATAAACAATATAACTGTTTGATATTGCGGTTGGTTTAACGACTGCGGTAAAAGTGGATGGTTTAGTAATTTAATTTAGATTGGGAAGTAGATAGAAATGAAAAAGACATGAAATGGTTAATTGACATTTTGAAATTATTACCAACTAATAAAATGGATTTTGATTAATTTTGCTGTCATGTTTAGCTAAGAATTAATGTCACATTACCATGTAGAGGCGGCGTTCCTTTCTTGGTAATGTTCTGTCGTCAAGAATGCCCGTGTGCACACGCGAGAACAGCTGCTCTAAACGCACAAACTAAATACAATTTTAAATCGTAAAACACATAACAAAAACACTTGACTTCTTAATACTAAACATGACAATTGTTTATGAGTCACAATTAATGAAGTTGTTGGCCGAAATTGCGTATGTAATAAAAAGAAAGAAAAAAAGTATTTGTATCTGCGGATTTAGGAAGAAACACATTTTGATTTTTTACCTGTTTGAGGTTGAAACTTGGACTGATTGATAAGAGACAAAGGATACCCCCAAAACAGCCGGAGTTCTCAGAATTCCGGTTGAAACAGTTTCATAAAAATAATATTGGAGAGGAAATTTAAAAACTGTAGATATACTGAACAATAACAGTATTCATAAGCACTCGCTAACAATTAAGAAGAGTCTCATAGTTATAAAAATGGAATAGAGCACCCAAAGAACTCTTCAATGACAAAAAAGTATTAGATGCACTTTTGAACTGATAAGCCAGCTTTGAACGAATTCAGCTGAAACTCAGTGTACTATGTAACAACTGCATGGTGTTGGCTCTTACGTGAAACTAAAGTAAATAGTTTGCTTTGGGTGGAAGCGAAAATTCTTTCACTCGGCTCATATGATATTTAGAAACATCCCAATGGATATAAAAGAGGCTGAGTATAACAGCACTGCTACTCAAGATAGTTTTTAACTTTTTATCCTTGACGTAGAAAAAATTAAAGAGTGAGAGCTAACCCAAAAGTGCATGAAAAAAAATGTAGATCCAGCTAGGTTGTCTTGGGATTACCAACCCTCAACTCACTATAGGAATGCTCTGAGGGTGAAGTAAATGGTTGGAAGAATCAGTAACCGAAGCGGCCATATTAGTGATAAGTCAGTCTACGCGTAACAAATCTCATCTTGCCTGTGTTTTGTTTTGTTTGTATGGTTGTTTTTGTTTATTTTTATTTACCCAGTAAACGAATTACAAAATGTGTTTTTTAATCGTAACAAATTTCACCTTTCGTTTATGACTAATCACATTTCATGGAATCGGAAAACCGTAAATCTATTTTCGATAAGGATATTGTTTCTTACGGTAAACAAGAATATGGGAGATGGTAAGTGGTGTCTCGATCGCTTTGCAGACAATGCACAATCCAGTGCAGCTTCCACAATACGTATCAAGCATTACTGTTTTTTTAAATAAACTATATTTTGTGCATCTGTGTTTTTAGAATTTTGTGTTAAACTGTAAGTGTTTCTTTGTATTCGACAAAGGAACCAAGTCCTGGCAAAACAATTTGAGGGTTGAATAGCCGAAGCGGACCTAGTCGGACGGTAAACCAAAAAAGACGGTAAATCGTGTAATCAATATTCGGATTGGCGATAACCAAAACTTTAAAAATCGTTTAACATCCAAACATTTATATTTATTTTATTTATTTATTAATTTTTTTTTAGAATAAGAAATATCCCTAGATAACGTGTCTAAATGTATTAAATGTTGAGCTTGACTTATGAGAAAAATTATACAGTATAACAAACACACAGAACACAATTCTCATAAAAAATACGCCTAAGTATCAGACACGTTTCAACGACAAGGTCGTCTTCTTCAGTGATACACGAGCTACACCAATCAAACTATAACTGAAACTAACGTTGCGCCGAACCCCATATTTATACAAACTGAAGGGGGCGTGGCTTATTATTTTACACTACCAAGTTTAACTACTGTGTCAGTTTAACTACATAAGATTTAACATACAGCTAAAACAAGATAATCGAACCGAGCTGTTGTTATTAAATTGTATAAACACGGCGCATAATATGGATACGAGCGTTGATAAACTGATACCGGAACGGGTAAATTATTCTTAAGTTGGTATTCTTTATCTAAATTTAAATTTAGTTTACTCATTCAATACAAAATACTTGGTAGTTAAAAATGTATATTTTTCTAAGAAAATAATCTATAAACTTGAATAAATAACCATAGAATTTTCGTTTCTACATTAGTTGTATAATATATCTTCCTACAATTATTATTACAAATATAAATATTAAGGTCATTCATTATTAAAAATCATCAATTTGTATATTTATAGAGGTAATTTTTATCATTTGAAAAACATTAAAAAACGTCAAGTATTATCATTAGAAGGTAAAGCCTAGTAATTTAATATTTAATTAAATTTCAATGATGAAGTTATATAAACCAACCATTGCTGCGTTAAATAATTCATCTATAAATTAAACACAGGTCAAATTGTTTTAAACAATGACTTCAATTTTCTCTCAATGATTTCGACCTCTACCTAAATAAGCCCTTTAAATTGAGGGGTCACTCGATGGAGGTTTCTAATTAAGATTATTGAGTTGCCCCCCCCCCCCAAACCCCCATTTTTAGAGGACAGGTAAAAATGTCTCATTTGCCTAAATATTAGTTTTTATCATCAAAAACCACATACAAAATATCTTTTTTTGTTTTCAAGTTATCGAACTGATCCGGGACTTTTAGGACACACTGTATATGAACTGGAATTAAAACACTATTTTAAGTTGAATATATCCAATCACCGTACAGATTTACTCTTTCTACAAATTGTCAGATTAAAATTAATCTATGTTAGAGGGAATCATATATGCAGTTTCTGTACGGAGTTAATGCCACCTTGACATGGTCTATTGTATTACATATAAACAGACGTGACGTGAGGGATTATGGAACATGATATGTTAACTATCACGTAGGCCATAAGCTATCACGTAAACATGCTAACAAAAAAGCCGCAAATATATCATGGTGCGAGTAAATAAAGTTGTCTTCAAACATATGTGATTGTTTATTTAACGAAGTAAAAACACACACAAAATGTGAGTTATGTACTTGCACAGTATCTCAAGATCACAAATATGTCATACATAACCAAACTAATTATTTTAACAAGACTTGGGGAGAAGTGAAGGCACTTGCTAGAGACAGGGACAGATGGAGAGCTCTTCTGGACGCCCTATGCTCCAATAGGAGATAAAAGGAAATAAGTAAGAAGTAAGCAAACTAATTATTGACAAAATTGCCGATTAGTAATGGGAATAATCTACCTTCCATCACTTTAAAAACTCTTCAGTATGAGTTAATCTATAAACATATAATATAAAGAAAAGCTTGTGAATTTGCAAGAGGTAATCTCATAAACCACACAGCCGATTAGGAAATCCTTCCGCCATTGAAAAGCTTAGGTTTTATTTGCGTACATTGGGTATTTGTAAAACAGTTTATGTGATGTAAAGATGAAATTTCAATAATTAAGTTATTATAT
This sequence comes from Aphrophora alni, assembly GCA_963513935.1. Lineage (NCBI taxonomy): Eukaryota > Metazoa > Arthropoda > Insecta > Hemiptera > Aphrophoridae > Aphrophora > Aphrophora alni. Next base: position 20,442,471 of record OY740777.1, on the reverse strand, counting down.
ACAGTTCTACAGATTATACTTCACATGTAGACTACATGTAGACTACTAAATAAAAGCTTGTGAGATTATATTAGATTGAATAAAACTCGAACACAAGATCTCACGACAATTAGGTTTACTTAATCGAGCGCGTTCATTTTTAGTTTAGTTATTGTAGCTCATGTATCACTGAGGATGGCGACCTTGTCATTGCAACGCGTTTGATTAAGTGAACGTAATTTTTTTGAGATATTGTGTTCGAATTTTATTCTATCTATACATTATATACATAAGTTTTTACACTTTATATTTAGTTATTTTGAATTCTAGATATGTATACAGGGTGTTTCTAAAATAGGACGCCAAACTTTCTGGAGTGAGTTCCTTACATAAAAATAAATAAAAAAGTTCCTATAAACTTGTATTGAAAACCTCTTTATTTTAAATCAATCCGCCATTTTGTATTTTTACAAAAAAAAATATTATAGCCTTGGAAGTAGATAATTTATTGAGTTCAGATTTGGCATACACGTTTTTAATGTAATCTTTTAAAAGTGTACAAAGCATAAAGACTGTATTTGCATTTTTTCAAAACGGCAGCCATTTAAAAAATTTATTGTTGAATATCTCGAAAACCATTAATTTTACAAAATAATTACAAAAAACAAAAAAGTGTCTTCTTTCAACTAAAATTTTTTTTTTTTTTATTATGTCTGTAAATTAAAAGATAATCGAGTTATTGACAAAGAACTGAAAACATAATTTCTATGTAGCTATCTACAACACTTAAATTATGTAACAAGCAACTTTAAATAAATATCAAAACTTAAAGAAATAATAATCAAATCTATTTCCCAGATTTCATCAAATATGTAACACGTTAACCATTTTAAAATTGACATTTTTGAGGGCTAATGTAAAAAATGTTAATTTTATCAATTTTATCATTCAACAATTTCTTAGTCAGCTGATTTTTAGTTTTGATATTCAGAAGGATTGACTGTATTTACATTTAGGTTGTTTAGTAAATTATAGAACTCACGTTGTACGTTTTGTCACTTTTTACTTTTTGTCCATTGTTTAAAGTAATCGTTGTTTAAAATAGTACAGTATTATTACCGTGAACAGTAAAAATACAAAATGGCGGATCGTTTGAAAACAAAGCAGCTTAGGGCATATGTTTATAGGAACTTTTTTATTTATTTTTATGTAAGAAACTCAGTTGTTTGGTACCTATTTCAGAAACACACTGTATAAATAAAGTTGACAGAGGGTTCCGTATTGACTTGTTATTTAATGTTTAAATGTACGGTGAGATGAAATTAAGTAAATCAATATTTATCAAATTCATGTGAAGTTGTACATGTATTTTTGTTTATAAAATAAAACATAATGTTTTAGATAGGAAATATGTTAGGACAATACCATGTTGTGGACAATAATAAAAAATTGGTTCCGTAGCCCATCAATATTTACTTCCAAACAGTAATGCTTAAAATGCTCTTTTGCAAATTTATCTGGGGTATAAGACTTTACATTAAAGAAAATTTATTTATATTCTTCAGAGGTATTACGATGCTTAACTCCTTCGTGAGACGGTGTCCATTGTTCATTTCAACTTTTTGAATGAAAACTCCTGAGCTGAGAGTTTCGGAGAGAGCAGTGACTACAATATGTTTTACTTGAGGTGAGCAACACACTCAGGAAAATATCGAACGCCAAATGAAATAAACCAAAATTAAACAAAATATTACATGTACACCATCCGAGGGTATAGTTCGTATCAGATTTTGTGCTCATTTAACAATTAAAGATTGTCAAAACGACATTAAAACGTCATCTAAAATAAAGCTTTTTGTAGAAATTATGTTTTCTCATTACGTACTGTTAGGAATTAGTGATAAATTTAGTTCGGAATAAAGTTTAGGTTATTTTTAAGAAGCCAGAGAAACGACAATTATTGTGACAGATTTGAAAAATTGATGAAATTACTTACCTTGCAATTAGTGAGAGATAACGAAGCCAATTGATCAAGTGGACAAAGGCTGGAGGTTTTTAAGATAGCTAAAACGTATGTAAGATTGGACATTCACACAAAAATCTGCGAGTGTTGCAAAATTAAATTGTTAACGTAGAATAAGGTCAATCAGTCACAATAGTTGTAGTCATTCTGGATCCTTAATAGTCTAACATTTGTTTTAACTGTTTAACGAAAATAAGAGACGTAATAATGAAAAAATATGATAATTGTAAACTGAAACACTGATGTTTAATTTAAAGTGAAAGAACCCAGGCAGATATTCTAGTAAAATTATAGATCCTAACAGTACAATTCGTTTGCTTAGTATTTGTTATAAAAAGTTACTGTCATTATTTTTGCATCATTTAGTTTATTATACCTTCGCCTATCAGATTTTTCTAAATATACCTAAAAGATTTAATCATCGCAATGCTTACATTGACAGAACGTAAATTCCCCCCCCCCCCCGAACTGAAATTTTCTTCTATTTATGATTTGTTGCATTACTTGAGTTTTAAACGTTCGAAATTAATTTATACAAAAAATTCCATTACCGTACTTTTGGAAGTATATAGTCTAACATATTTGTTCAAACATTTCAACATAATAGCTCCAACATTTTGGACTAAAGCTTACTGTATCATTACGAAACATTTATAGACACGTTAAAAACAGTATATTCTCAGGCGAAATGAATAAAAGCACGGACAGCAACTTCACAAGCACAGTATGTTGAGGTAAAACAAAATACTTGAGGTGAGTATGAAATACTTGGTCAACGACAATTAAATTAAGGAGCGCATCGAGTTTTTGGAATGATATTTATTGTTTCTGTGTCTACTGTGCCCTATAATTCAAAAGCACGGATCTGTTGTATTAAAATCTGTAAAGTGGGCTAAATATATTTTCGCCACATCTCTGATTGTTTTTAATTACTCAAAATTTGAATGTAGCTCACATAAAAAAAATATATATATAGGTATATATATATATCTGCTCTACTGATTTTGTACAAATTTTGTTAAAATGTAGCCTCTATAACCCAAACAAAAGTTATTGGTCGCCACGTTTTCTCAAATATCGGTTCGTAGGTTATCTTTAAAAACAATCAAAATCGCTAATGTAGTTGTAATAAAATACGTAATTTTTCAAATTCAGCTCTACCGATTTCGATTAAATTTGAGTAGAATGACTTAAACCCTTGTGTAAAATGGCAACAGAAACATATTATGATTTAGAATTAATTGGAAAAAAATCAAAAATGAACCTTGTTTTTTATATATTGATTTTAATAAAACACGACTTAGTATGGAGACATTTATAAGGCACAAGTAAAGCAAGTTTAAGAAATTATTGAAATATGTAAATATTTTCAAAAACAGCGTGCATGATTCATTTTTATCTTTTTATAGACAACTAAAAAACTAATATTTTTGGTTGGTTTTTATTTAATTTTGAGGATAAACGAGAGAGACATTTTGTGCATTGTTTTTGCACAGCTTAAATTTTATTTTTCACACATTATCAGTATTAGAGATTTTATAAGCAAAAGTGACGATTAAAATATTTGTGATGTTTGTGTGAGAAAGTTAATACAATGTTTTGCACCACTTATATTACACTCCTCAATTGTCAATACAGATGTGTTCCAATCGATATAAAATTCACCCCACCCCCCTATCACAACCTTATTGATACATTATTCGGAATATTTAAATTTCATACTGAGGCGACCCTGGCTTAAATTAATAACCCGCGAACAAAAATACGTTTCCATTTATTCACACATTTGTTATTAAATTTGACTTAGTGTTTATACAATAGATTGATATTTAAACAAAATATCGCTCAGAATAGTTTGTTACATCATATATTTTGACAAGAGTTATGTTTTACTGATTTGGAAAATTTAGAGGAATCAATTAGAATTGTTTATTTTATTTGTTTTGAAATAAACAAAATGGTGTTGAATTTATTTTTTCAATTATTAGAATAGAGATTAATAAACAACTTGATAGATTTGTTCTAGAATGTAATATTTCTGGGATACAATATCAACCAAAACAATTATTAAATTCAATTTTTTTTTTTTATTATTTGGTTTTGAAGCTGGTGTGGAATCCTTTTGCACTATTTATTTTACTCTTAGAATTGCTGTTTCTATATTGATTGTCGGTGATAAAGCTAAATTTTACAACTTTTAACAACAATCAGTATTTGATAACCAAAGTGTAAAGTTGAACTTAGTTGTCGTTTTTCTTAGACATTAATAATTTTGCAGTTTCAGAATTGTCTTACATTTCTGATTGAGACCAAGTTTTGTTTGCGTTACAATGTCATATCTGAGCTTAATTATCTTCTTGTGTAGTGACACAAAATGAAACATTACAAAGCTTCAGTTTCTTAATAAATGCATTTAAAATCTTCTTCATAATATATTTATTTAATGCCTTTAAGGTTTAAATTTGGTTTTATTTGCAAAGCTTATTTTACTTTCAAGATACACGATGTTTTGTGTAGTTCCACGTTCCAATCCAGCCATCATAGCTTTATAACTTTTGTAAGGCACAGAGCTTGAACTAAAGATCATCTTCATTTCCTGGAGTTACTCACATAACTTAGTAAATGTTGAAAACCCATCATGCGCAGTACGAGGCATGAACTTTTTCTTTCTTGGCGAATTGTAATAAACACATGTAAAATGTGAAACATAATAATTATTGTAATCACATTAAAATACCTAAGACAATTTTAACAAGTTGTTATATATCTCGCATTAATTATTTAATATTTTAACTGAAATGTTACTTTGGTTAACTTGAAAATGTTTAAATACACCAGTTATACAAAATTAATTATAAAATATGTTTTCAAACATTAAAAAGAATAAACTGTTTACAGTATAACAAACACACAGAACACAATTCTCATAAAAAAATACGCCTAAGTATCAGACGCGTTTCAACGACAAGGTCGTCTTCTTCAGTGATACACGAGCTACACCAATCAAACTATAACTAAACTGAAAACGTGAAACGTTTAAAGTTGAAACGCGTCTGATACTTAGGCGTATTTTTTTATGAGAATTGTGTTCTGTGTGTTTGTTATACTGTATAATTTTTCTCATAAGTCAAGCTCAACATTTAATATAATAAACTGTTTACAAAAGGAACTTACAAAAGCTTTGAATTTTCGTCTATGTCGGTGTACAGACAAACCAGTATACAGAGAGTCTGAAGTGAAAGTTTTACCTACTAAATTAGTTAGAACACGGTTTGATATAATCCTCTTTGTAGTGTGGGAGTGCTTTTATAAGTCCACGTTTAGGATGTTTCTATTTTGTACTTAGGATGTAGGTTGCCAAGGAGTAATATTGAAATTAAAAATAGAATTAACTGTGTTATTAATTAGAATATCATGTTTTTTATCGTTTCGCCATAACCTTTAAAATGTATATCAAATGACCATACATCCTATTGAAAATTTAATGTACCAATATTAGGAATTATTAAGGTGCCCCGCTTACCTTGAGAAAATTATTAAACTTAAGCTGGGAAGATATAATTTATTTTCAGCTGTCTTAATTAAAACACAACACCCTTTTAGTGAAGGTGGTATAATCCAAATTTATGCAACTCATATTTCTTGTCTCACAGTTCTGTAAAATGGTGTCACGTGACCACATATCCCATTTTTAATTAATTACTATAATTAATAACAAAATTCAATGAGGGTGGAACTTACTTTTCAGACACTCTGTACAATATAGAGATAAAATATTTTGGTATTAAAACTGGAAAATTTATACGATGATCCTAGCTACGGTCTGTTTACAGTAGAGCAATATGAATATTAAACATTTTAGGATACTGTTGAAACAAATCTGAACATTTCTATATACTCTGATGTAGTCGCTGAGCTACATTAAATATTGGAGGTAATTAAACACCTTTAATTATACAAATTGCTTTTTCAAAGCGAGAACAGAATTAATTTATACAGATAAATATTCATTTTTCAACGAAAATCGTTGCTCTTTGTGTAATTAAAATAAACAGAGACAAACGTAAGATAATCTATTTCACTCACTCATCTCTAAAAACAAATGAAACGTAGGCCTACACAAAACCACGCGTCACCAAAAATGTAATTTCTGTTGTTGTTAGTCAAAAGGTGAAAACGTACCATTTAGTTTTATTTGAAAAATTATATATTTTTTAAATATGTCCTAAACTTGCTTCATTTGTTTCTTACGCGCGGTATCGTATTAGATTGAAATAGAGCTTAACCCCGGTCAAGGTTTGTTTATGTTTTTTGTTGAGATTTGTAGGTAATTAATGTTCAAATTTCACTCAAATTGGTTGTACCTATTATGAGAAATTGATTTTTTTTATAACAGTCGTATGGCTATTTTTTTTAACGTCAACTCAAGCACCTACATTTTTAACAAGATAGCAACCATTACGTTTTGTTCAAAGGCCTTAGCGGCTACAATTGGGCAAATGTGATCAAAATCATTAGAACAGATTTTGAAATATAATTGCTTGTTTTATGGCAGCTAGCACCAAATTTCAAAAAGGAAAATTTCTCATGATATGACACCATAGTTTGCCCAGATACCCAATTCTATTAAAATTGGTTGAAGCGTTTGTGTTGTGAACACTGCATATACAACAGCCAGACATCGTTTAATAATCAGTTTGTTTTTTGTGTGTTCTTTTTGGACCTCAAAAGAAAATATATTCTCATTGACATTTTGAGTCATATCATAACTTTCACTATGTAATATAGTAAAATATTTACCATGATACAGAGGTCTGCCCAGTTCTGATTGGTTGCAGGCTGAACTTTTTATATATGAAAACATTAAGTTTAAACCTACTTCTTGAATGACATCGTCTGAATTACGTTGAGTCGTAAAAGTGTTGGAAAGATTTAGGTTTAGTTTGATCGAACGATTTATTTTAAAAAGGAAGAACGGAAAATGAATTAAGTTTTCCAGGTTATATTTGTGTTTTATAAATGTAGGTGTGTTTTATTTCTGTATTATCAGAATTAAATTTTGTATGTGTATATTTCTTGTTGTTGTTGTTTAATTTGTACTGTACGTTTATATTGTAGTTATTGATCAAATATTGAACTTTCAAATTATCACATAATAAAAAAAAGAAGGGGTGAAAAGACGTTAATTAGTGGCCAACTTCATAGACGGTTGTGCAGTGTTTAGGATTTTAGTATATTTATTGTATATTCATGTTTTTTGTAATACAGACACTTTATTATTATTATTATATATTATTTATGAATAATTACCAAAATAACATTTGGTAATATAATATATATAACATTTTATTTGTATATGTATACAATGAATTAACAATTACAAATAAGCATAAGTCTTTAAATTGGAGTCAGATGATATTTTATTTTTTTTAAGTTTTGAAGATTACTATTAGATTATATTTAGAGATTTGTATGACTACGTTTGACTAATATTACATCGAAATTAGTTAAATTATTTTGGTTTTCTATCGAACACTAGCAAATATTTATTTGTTCAATAAATGAAGTAGGAGAGAGGAATGCATCAAGATACGCAAAAATCTATCCACATTCAAAATTTTATCACAATGGATGTATCATATTATCTCATAGAATGGAAAACAGATATTTATATGAAAAACTTTGATTGTATTGATTCATAGTAAAACATTTTACTGCTTATCTTCTATTTATATATAAGTCAAAATCCACTGACTGATCACGAAATTTCTGGATCCAAGAACCCTAGAGCTATGAATTTTCTAATATGTTTGGAGTAGATCTGTAGACACTCCAAGGGTATCGAGTATCATATACAATAATATTTCAAGCGAAAAATATACGACCTAGACTGGGAATCGAACCCAAGACTTTTGGCTTCCCAGACTAGATCGTATATTTTTCACTTGAAATATTATTATATTTTCAATACTTGCTGATAAAAAACGCATTAGCATTAAAATCAATAAATTAATATTTAAATATCATAACTTTGTTATTTATGGGTCGATTTTGATCAAAATTTGTGTGTTTGAGAATAATTTATTTCCATAGCACCACCATTAGGGTTGTGCTAAAACAATTATTTCTTTTTACAACTATCTCAAATATCCCCAGGTGGTAATGGGGCCATAAACCAGTTTGTAATAAAGTAAAAAACTTAATAAAAATAATATTTTTACAAAATTTTAATCCATGGATATTTTTAGAAAATTTGTGGTTATAAAATTTTAATTTCATTATTAATAATGCAGTCTTATTTTTATAATTAATTTAGAACAACAAAGTAACTTATAGTATCAATAAATACATATTTGAATATTACCCAAGTTCTAATACTGTAATTTTCCAATATAAATTTACAGAAATAGCAATATATATTGGCAATTTTTTTTTTAATACTTCCAATAGAAGTAACAGCTAAAACTGACAGCCACATTGAAATATTACTTTGTATAAAAATTCAGACTACTATTGCTAAACGTTGTGTCAGTTTTTGATATTTAAAACCAGCCCACATTTTTTTATAATTAGCGGACTTCCAGAGATAAATTGAGCAATCTCAGCAGTCCTTATTGTTAAACTCAGTCCAGGAGCGTGAAACAAATACTAACCCTGACATATAAAAAAAGTTTTTAGTTGCTTTTAAACATCTTACAAATTTATATGCAAATATAAATATCTTGATAATATTTTATGGCAAGACAATTTGTTTGTATATCGGATACAATCAATACACAATTTCCTTTACAAATATTAAGATATTTAATTCTTATGGTATGCAAATTGAAGTAAATATAAATTAAATATCTAAAAAATGGAACAAGTTGTTTTATATTTATTCATTTATATTTTAAAAGAATATAATATATATACTCACTCGGTCTCATGTGACTCATGACGTTGCGTCATCCGTTTCGGAATCTACGTTCCATCTTCAGAATTTGTCTCGTAAGAGTTTGCTAAAACATTAAAAACACATAATCACAATTATTATAAGAAATAAGTACACTTATAATTAGCCAGTCAGGCATCAAAAGTATTCAAATTTTTAAGTTGAATATTCATTTTTTTAAGCCTCAGATTTACATATATTATAGAACACGATATTTACTTTATGTCAATTGTAGTCTTATACAAGATTTATACAATAATATACTAACTCAATTACAGTAATTGCGACAAATATTACATCGGACAAACTGGCAGAACATTTAGAGAAAGATTTAAAGAACAGCAGAAACAATAAAATTACAAACTCCTTATTCACAGAGCATTTAATTGTTAAGCAACATTTTTACACCAGAAAATACGTCAATGCTACACAAAATTACTAAAGGACATACTGTGAATGTCATTGAAGAATATGATATTTACAAGCTCTACAATAGTAATCCAGATAAAATATATAATGAAAAATTGAATTTTGCATGAAATTTCCTTTATGATTTGATATACTTCCAAAAACATAAAGCCAAAGAGACCATGGAAAATCTAGTAAGACACAGAGTATAAATCTGATTAGAGTTCAACAAGAATGCATCTCTACATTCCAAACCAGTCTTCTAGGAATGGCCACATAGAAAAGAAGTTGATCATAAATGGCGAGATTGAATTATTATATTATTATATAAACAAAATTTTATATAAATAAATATTGAGCTTGACTTGTGAGATAATATTATGTAGAACAAAAACTCGAACACAAGATTTCAAAAAAATTACGTTTATTTAGTCAAACGCGTTTCAACGCCAAAGTCGCTATCCTCAAGTTAAAGTTTAGTTATTGTAGCTCATGTATCACTGAGGATGGTGACTTTGTCGTTGAAACGCGTTTGATTAAATAAACGTAATTTTTTTGAAATCTTGTGTTCGAATTTTTGTTCTACAAAATTTTATACGTTTGACGTGTGCAACATAGGTACGAAAAGAGTGTAAAATTAAGTGTTGGGTTTTAAATTAAATGAGTTTTTAAGCGAACATAAATAGTTTGACCTGATGATGCTGCCTGTGGCAATGAAACATGTAGCCACGTATAATTAAGGTATAGTAAAATAAAGACTACCATTGACATAAAGTTAATATTGTATTAATAAGTTGGAATTAACAAAAATAATTTACACATTACTAGTGAGTAATGTGTGATGCATGAGACGGAGTGAGTGTAAACCTATTTTAAAATCAGTGACTTGGGTACTACACTCAAAATTTAAATATATATTTGTGAGGGTGTGTGTATACATTATGTTGTGTTGTATTAAAACACTCTCAATATACAGCGTGTTAAATAAATCCCGGGACGGTGTAGTACATTTTAAACCATTACAGATAGAGCTACAAAGCTTTGCACGTTGTTAATGGACACTACAACCTATTTTAATACGTATTCAGTGGACCGCTACCTTTCAAAACGCTCTCTAAGGGTGTCGCCTTAGAAATTTTGTATTCCATGATTTGAGTTGATTGAGTGTAGTAAAATACCTTTAAAATCTGTTTAGCCGTTTGGCCTTTAGAAGCGATCACCGGACATTCTCTGATTATTTTCAGGTTTGATTTAAATATATCTGATATTGTTTTCAAAATTTTAAATTTCATTTGCGTGCTTTCAATGTTGGAATTCTGAAATGTAAATACTGTATCTAAAAACTGGTAGGGAAGTAGAATTCTGTATTATAACACAGTAAACAGACGACATTGATCAATGGTCGATTTGATTTACGTTTCCCTGTGCTGATTACGTTATTTAAATAACTACTAGTGCATTATTGTGTATTTATTGGAATAACTTCTAAATACATTCATCCCTCCTCTCATTGCAAACATCTCGCTCTTTAGTTAGCTAACTTAACTGTTCCTTGTATATTACTTTAATACATTCGATAATTTTTTTCGTATTTTATTACAAAGAGCCTTTCGGATTGAGTTTGTTGAAATATAAATAAGAGTTTAAATTATAAATTATACTGGACTTCATGACGTCAATTCATCTCTCAACAATGGCCCGAGGTTATTCAGTCTAAATATTTACAGAGGATTTGTATTTACATAAATTTCGGAATGAAAGTACTGTATTTGTTAAAGTCAAAGAGAGTTTTACGTTTAAAAAACTTAGCGTTGTTTTCCTTTATTTTTTAAATATTTCAGAGCAACTATGTTCTATTTACAGTTTATTTGGTGATAAAAAGTCATTTAAATTTTGTAATCGTCCACTAGTTTTCAAAACGTGGTTCTTAAATCAAATTTGATTGAATTATAAAAAAAACGTACGAGGGGAAAATCAAAAAGTAAAGGGAAATTTCGATTTCCCTCCGAATCACACGTATGTCAGAACTGATTCTTTTGCTATAACTCAACGTCTATCAGCTGTTTATTGAAAGTTTCATTATTAATTATTTGTGATTGTATTTAATGTAAAAGTAGATATTTCTTGTTGAAACTCCATATTCAAGGATTAAATAAAGCAAAAGAGCTAAAGTTTATAATAATAATAAAGTTAATAAGTTTGAAACTTTAGCTTTATTGATTTGGAACTAGGTTCAAGAAAAAAACGAAATATATTTATTCACAGACATATTAATGTATATTTATTGTATATTTCTCTTAATGTTTCAGTTACTTTTTATTAATTCAATCGATAAATATAATTTTTATTGATTAATTATTGCTCATCAAGAGTATGATGATGTATTTAAGAATGGAATTCTGAGGGTTTTAAGTGTTTTTTTTTCTGACGTCTGACATTCTGTTTCTAAAAACATAACGAGGAATGTGTTCAAATACATTATTTTTGAAACATATAGCAACCATAATCATCTCAAATGACCATCTTTTAGAAAAGTTGGTCTGTTTTCAATTTTAACAAAGTATAATCACTCTGTCAGACAATAGAAATTAAAATGAGTACATTGTTTCGCCTTCCCCAGCTTTGTAAATCTCACGTTTGTTGACGCGTTTCGGATATACTCCATTCTCAAAATACTTAATAGTCCTCTATTAGTGATGAGTACTCAATTTAATTATAACATTCATAGCGAAGATAAAAATGATATACAAAAAAAAATAGAAATTCTTGAAGAACCAAACAACATATATTTGAGAAAACACTCACTTTCAATCCTACCCAATTTTCACGCAAACGTTTGACAATTTGATACAAAATCACACTTTATTATTGACCATACGCTGCAAAAGTAAACTACAAAATTCGTAGTAATTTTAGCTATGATTTATTAAATAAATCGTGACCAATAATGCACTGGCGGACAATTTGTTAAAAGAAAATTTTAACTTGCCAAATTATGGGTGTGAATGAAATTTTGGCTTTGTCTAGCTTAAGTTGACGGTCAATACTAACGTCGTGATGTCGGTTGTCAAACAATTTAACACCCACATTGGTAAAATAAATTTATGTATAAATGTGAAGATATATATTTATCAATTTGAATAGAGTTTTCTCATTTCTCAAAACGAAATTTCATTGAATGCAGTAAGATATTTCTCCTTTACCGAACCTCATTACACTAACAACATAAACTGACTATATATAACGTTAAAGAAACAAGTAATAGATGTAAATACGAAATACGTTATTGAAGGGTTCATCCTATTGCTGCATGATATACGAGAAGGATATAGCAGCTATACATAATTCATACATAAAGCCAAGGAAATAAAGTTATGATATAAATTTCCATTTACAGTTTCAGTCCAGACAATATAACGGTCAGCTTTAGTCTATTGATCAATGCAATTCACAATGGAAGTTTATTTTCAGTACCCAGTGATGATTTGTGTCTTATGTTTGATTCTTTTGCATCAGAATAAAAACTGTAGATAGAAAGGTATCCACAGAGGGTTATACGGGTATTTAAGTGGAGCTAATGAGCAGTTATTAGGAAATACATGAGGAGGAATTTCAGAGGGGTTGATCAGCAGGTTTTACACACGGGCTTATGAGCATGTATTTAGTTAAGTACTTAAATGTATGAGGCAGTATTTGAAAGGACTGTACATAATTGTTATTTCAAGGTGGCTTGTGAGCAAATATTTCAGTATTTCAGAGTCGATTACGAGCAGTTGTCATAGTCTATGATAAGCTTCTTCAGAATACCATTTGTACATTTAAATCTAATTTTCATTCTGAAACATATTATATCTGATTGTAAATATTTATTTTAATTGTAAGTATGATCATCTTGTAACAATGTATTAAATATCGATAAACTTATCATGACCTTGAGAAGATATCTGGTGAGAAATTTTTATTTTTTCAAAACCTCCCTTTTTTATTGTTTTCTCCCTGTTACCAACATGATTTGTGAATAACGTACTTCTTCTGTATATAAACAATTAGATCACGTATGAAGTTGGGTAATGTAATCTTGTACCTCCAAATTTACAGAGGAGATCATTTTAAATGAAATAAATGGGAGGGTAATTGGTGTAGTAAACTCGGCATGTTATAAGCATTTTAGTCTAAAATCTTTGTTAACTTTTTGTAATTCATTACAATTTCATGTTTTATAAGGGGAATTTACACTGTCTTGTATCAAAATGATGTTCGAGAGATATTTTATAAGAACATCGCGATGTCCTACATCATCAGAAATGATCGAAAGTTAAGCCTTTAGTAGGGAAAAGTAAATGGAAATTTCCTTGTTTGAGTCAGTTGAAACTACCTTTCTTCATGCAAGCAAATAAATTAATGTTTCAGAAGTAATTAATTCCTCTTACTCTTAAATTATAATTTTCTGCTAACAATACAAAACAAACTGTACAAAACGAAATGTAAACACTTCATTTAGTATTATATTTTTAAGAACACCGTATTTTTTCTTACAAATTATTTAGTTGTAGGCAATTTTTAGTTTAGAGGTTCTACTATCCTTAAAGTTACAAAGTATTCTTTAGATCTTATTCTACAGTATCTGTTTTTAGGTATATATTTTGATTCTTTTGACATATTTAAAAATTATTCCAATGAACTTCACTGTTTACGAAAAGGATATTTAAAGGGTTCCTTTAATTTTATCAACATTATTGTCAGCTGTTAGATGTATATTTAAGATTGCATGAATTATTAATGATTTCTCAACAGTATTAGATGTTGATGTAATATAACTCATCAGGTTTACAGATGGTGTAATTGTAAGTTAGCTTTATTAGTGATTCGAGTCATAGTTATGGTGCCACCATCATTCATACTTTGAGTTACATAAATGTATGTGTAATACGTTTATACATAAATATGTCCTTATTAATAAGAGATACAAAGAGACTGCAAACAAATATTCATTTGAGATAAAACTATTAATACTGATTATTTGCATAGACTATAATCATTTGAAATAAGGTGCTCATTGAATTGATATTTTGAAACACGCATGTTGTCATTTGTATTACTTTTGTTGTTGTAATTTATTATATTACTAGAATGGTGTAGATTGTTACAAATTATTAAATATTGATAATGTTATCCTTACATTGAGAGTATGTCTGCTGTAAGATTTACAATGTTTACAAAACTTGTGATTGATGGTGCAAGACGGGGAGGGGGGTAATTTGTGTCCTGTCATGGACAAGATATGTGAGCCTCTTGCTTATTCTGAGGATTAGGAATTTTATTTTTTGAGTCGAGAACTCGTATGAAGCTGTATCATAAATTATTTCTATGACAGTAACCTTTTCCTTTCTAAATTTATTGCGAGAAAAACATTGTGATGATAGTTAAAATAGTTTATCGTCTGTTAGATCACATTTAGTGATTTATAATCGAATATAATAATTTTCCTCGTAGCTAATTTTTAGCTTGATCTCTGCAGTTATCACTTCAATACTCCCACTAAAAAACACATCTACTAGGTTATAAATCGTAATACACGTCAAAATTAAATAAATTCCAGATAAAGATATGTCTATTTTGTTTCACTAATCCGTCAGAATCTGGAGATCAGATGTCTGTTATAAATAACTACCAGATAGTCATAATTGTTATTCCATTATGTATATCACTGACTTAGTGGTAAAACTTAAGATAACGATTTAAAGTTTCAATATTATATTTAATTCATAGATTTTATTGTAGTTGCACTTTGGAGAAACCCATTATTGCATTGATGAATTTTTTTTGTTGGTATTTATAAATATTATTATTATTGTTTTTGTTTACAAGCGAAAAACCTCTGGACTATCTCCTTATAAAAAAAAAAAGGAAGAAAAAGAACACACAATAAAAAACCCGAGGCCTTGAATACCCTAATAGTCTCAAAGTCGAAAGTATCTAGGAGTTACTTCTTCTTCTAAGGAGGAATTGATCTGTTATAACGAAAAATTGAATCAAAACAAAATCAAGTGAGAAGTGTACACCCTATACTGGGAATCAATCAAGGATAGGTCAGTATAGAGCATTGGTGCGTACAGTCAAAGGTCCTCGGTTCAATTGCCAATCAGGGTCGTGTATTTTTCACTTGAAATAATTATTTAATTAATAATACCAATGACTACTTATATACTATAAGACACGACATGGCCATGTTAAATATTCTACGCTTATTCTTGAGTTGACCAATACCCGCTAGGGTGTGGAGCTGTCGCTCTTTGCTAGAGAATCTGAAGTTGATGTGACTGGCGCTAGGTGGCTCTACGGTCAAAAAATGTTTCAGTTGCGCACTGATGCCACATATGGGACCAGAGATGCGAGGGAAGGTCGAGAATCGCTTATCTCAGCGCACGAACTGACAACACTGACTATGCTGTGTCAACAGTTGTACAGTCTCAACCAAGTGGGATGCGTACAGTCAAGCACCTGCTGCTAGCGCTTTCTGATAGCTGTGTGTCAAACTTGTGACGAACAGCACCCGTAAAGCGTAGACTATTTCCCTATCCTATGTCGTGTCTTATAGTATTTATGTAGTCATTGATAATACTAGGTTGGTAAAATAATGTATAAACGTTAAAATCATTAATTGATAGAGTAGTTGATCAAGGGAGATCTGATAGGAAAGAAGAAAGTAGGGATCTAACCATAAACTACCTGAAATGAGGTGAATTAACAAAACTGATGACCGTATGAATAGGGTCTGTCCAGCAGGCAATTTATAGTTGCTTATAAGCAGGTAATTCAGAGGAGTTTATCATCAGGCATTGCAGAAGTAAGTATCTCAGTGGTGTTTAAAGCACGTATTATAATGTGCTCATGAGTAGTTGTTTCAGAGGAACTTTTGGTGAGCAGTTGTTTGAGAGGACCGTCTTAAAAGCTTATGAGTAGATAATAATATATGCTTATGAACAGCATGTGTAATTAATGGATGATTTGAGCACGTTTATCAAAGGAGTTTTGATGAGTATTTGTAACACAGGGTCTTGTAAGCATTTTCAACAGAAGGGGTTATGAGTATTTAATATGAGGAGCATACCAGGTGTTTTAAACGTATTTGGAGGTTTATGCACGTGTTTTAAAGGGGCTTATGAGAAAGGGGTTTATTTCAGAGGGGTTTAGGAGCAAGTATTCCAGTAGGTATTTCAAAGGTTCTTACGTGCAGGAATCTTTTTCTCTGAAACTGTTCTTTGAATTAACGAATAAAAAACAGAGGTTATCGGTATAAACAATTTTAATGATTATGTTAAAGCGTTTTTTAATGTGGTGTAGTGGAGTGTAACTATAATTGCAATAGAATTTGATCCTTCTTTTATTAACTATCACTGTTTTAAAATATATTGTGCAACCCTAACATTGAGAACATGTCTGCAAAAAGATTTACAGTGTTTACAGAACCTGTGATTGATGGAGCAAAGTGGGAGCTGTATTTTCTGTTCTTGTCACGGGTAAGATTTGCGTGCACCTTGGATAAACAATTTTATATTTCCGCGTACGAAGATTTTTTTTTTTACAGTAAACTTTTACTTTGCAAATTTTTATTCAGGAAAATATTTTTTCAATGACTATTGAAATTAATGTTCTTCTGAACATATTTACACCATTTTTTAGAAATTTTCACTCATAAAATATTATCACGCGAAAGTCATTGGTCTAGTAAAGACGGAATGCTGTAAGTATATCAGTTTAAACTGTCTGTCTTTATTTTTTGTAAATTATTTACAATTGCATTACACATAAAGTGAATTTTACTGTCTTGTAAGGACATTATGTTAGAGAAGTATTTTATTAGACTGTCCCGATTATCAGAATAACCGAGAGTTAAGCCTATTAGAAGAAAAAAGCTGAAGGACACTTTCCTTGCTTTGAGTAGGCTGGAAAATCTTCCTCAGTTCAAGCAACTATATTATTAACATGAAGGTAAGCTTTGGTATATTTGTTTTTATTTACGTTAGTTTACAAATCAATTATTGTTATCGTAATTAATTTTTTTAACATTTAAAAATCAAAAACATTTATAATTAAAAAAATGTAGGTTAAATTTACTCAATTTTACATTACAGTATATACACAATAAACCTACACTTTACTGAAGTGACGGTGTAAAACATTACACAAAGTGGTTTACACTCCCTTTTAGAATCGAAATACAAACAAAACAAAACAACTCGTTGCTAAAAATATCGATAGTTGTCAGTCAACAAGTGAAAATCAACCATTGACTCTATATGAACAAGGAAAAACCCCAAACCACAAAATAACACAACTACACAAAACTGTATAATGCGTTTATATTACCTTATGTACATTTCGATAGCTCTGCTATTATCTTCAGAGGTACCTGGAGATACAGAGTTATCTTCGTAATGTACATAAGGTAATATAAACTCATAATACAGTTTTGTGTAGTTGTGTTATTTTGTGGTTTGGGGTTTTTCCTTGTTCATATACAATCACCACAGTGCTCTAGTGATTTTTTAACCATTGACTCTGTAAACAACTTAAAGATACAACCTTGATTTTTAAAAAACATGCTATTCGTACGTTCCTTTGATTATGCTCAGTTATATTTTTTGTGTTATTTCAAAAAAGGAATTTATTAAAAATAATTTATAACCACAAAATTACCCATATTTTAGTTACACTGTATGATATACAAGATTGTCCCTGCGTGAAGCTATTTAATCCTGAATGATGCATTCCAGCGGGATGATAATCCTAAGGGATGAAACTGATACGTGCAAGGTTTTAAGTAACAGATGTTGCTTTGCGACAAGAGGTTTATGTCTCGAATAGACTGTCAAAGCTGATTTAATTCCTCTGAGAGTGTTTTATAATAAAGACACATGTATATTCTTTCATGGTAAATAAGTTTTGTCCGCAACTCTACATTTGTTGAAATAGGGCTCTGTGCGCATATCCAACATTTTCCTGTTTCGGGATCAAAAGTTTTATAAATCGGGAGTTACTATACCGATTTCAAAATAAATTTCAGTACCAATTATTATTATTACTCCAATCATATAAACAGCTTTATTACTAACAACATTCCTAAAATCTGGATTTCCATCTTTTCATTAGGCATAAAAAAGAGGGTGCAACTAGAGAACTGCTGTACCGATTTAAAAAATGTTTACAAATTACAATTATAATTTAATGTACCCATTGGAAACTGTCAACATAAGTTGTCACTGATAATGTTACGAAATTGCTTAAAATATGTCGGAAAAGTTGGTAATTGTATTACCCTTACAAACGAATATTATTATAACTAAGAACCTACTGAACCAATTTTAAACAAACTTTGACTAAAACGTGTCCATATACGTATCTACATAGGAAAGGAAACCTCGTGAAATATTATAATTCATCACTAGGACCAAAAGTGAATCTTTTCGATACAAGCACAAATTTATGAAATGAAAATGCTCTGGAAAATGAGCGAGGATCGAAAAGCTTCTTTTGGACTAAGCGATGAACATTATTTTTCATTATACTGCAAATAATGTAAGTAAAAATTTCACAAAAATTAATATGTTATAACCTATTTACCTTCAAATCGATGGTAACAGCTGTTTTAACGGTTATTTACAATCGAGAGTATGGGTTGTTTTATAGATGCTTTACAATCGTTAATTAATTCGTATAAACGAAGTAACAGGTGATGATCTCCGACCTCAGCTGATGTTTTTCGGTCCCAGGACTAAAAATACAACTTTAGCATCTCAATGAATATATTGAAAACAGCTGTTTTTGAAGCAGTTTGACGATAAATAATTTTAATAACTCAACCGGCAGAAATATAGAATGTAATAGAAAATATCTTCATTTTTCAGATTAGGACAATCAGATTCTCTGCTTTCCTCAACCCGTATATATTTTATACAGATATAAAAAGATAATAATAAAGTATACGAGGTAAACAGGCTACTTTCAGGCTTAAAAAAAACGGGATTTTACTGTAACATTTTTTATTTTTTTATTTAAAAACTTTTGACGTTATCCCCCTTCAATATACCCCCCTCCATGATCCCTAGACCGCTCTATTCGAATTGTCCAATGATCAAAACAATGTTTCAGGACATTTTTCTAAAATCATTTTCATGGTATCCGTCGTTTTTTCTTTCACAGCTTAAACTGTCTCAAACCTAGTTTCTTTCTAGGCTTCCTTCACTTTCGGTAACATAAAAAGTCACATGGGGCTAGGTGAGTAGGGTGGATGTTTCAACCAATGCTTAGCCATAAACGACTTAACAATCAGTGCCGTGTGGGCTGGAGCGTTGTCATGATGATGAATCTATGATTTGTTCTTCCACAACTCAAGTCGCTTTCTTCTTACTCGTTCACAGAGAGTAGTTGGAACCTCAAAATTTCTTATTCATTATTTAACCTTCATGCACCCAATTTACATAAAGAATCCCACGGATATCGAAGAATACCATCACGGGTTTTAATTTCAATTTGGACATTCGAAATTTCTTTATTCTTGGTGAATGCGGGCTCTTCCAGTGCATCGATTGGTGCTTAGTTTCCGGGCCATAGGTAAGAAACCACGACTCGTCACACGTAATTTAGTAATAAGATCCTTTTGAACGTCTTTCAAAATGTCAGAACAAATAGTCATCCGTGAGTCCTTTTGTTCAGGCGTGAAGACTTGCACAATTTGGAAGAAACTTTCCTCATGTTAAAATCTTCATGTAACATCTGTCGACTCCTACCGTCTCGGCAACTGCACGGATAATCAAACGACGATCTTGACGGATCGGATTGCCAATTTTGGCAATGTTTTCGTCCGTTTTCGAAATGGAAGGACGTTCTGGACGTGTATCATGTATATATATATATATATATATATATATATAATATAATATAATAAAACACAAAGATATATATATATATATATATATATATATATATATATAATAGTACGATATAAATAGTACAGAGATTGTTATACTTGTTGTTAATTTTAAAATTACTACATAATATGATGTATTTTGTAAAATATGTGTTTTAAAAACCTAAAATATGTGTTTTAAAAACCTAAAATATGTGTTTTAGAAACCTAAAATATGTGTTTTAGAAACCTAAAATATGCGTTTTAAAACCTAAAATATGTGTTTTAAAAACCTAAAATATGTGTTTTAAAAACCTAAAATATATGTGCGTATAAACCTAAAATATGTGTTTTAAAAACCTAAAATATGTGTTTTAAAAACCTAAAATATATGTGCGTATAAACCTAAAATATGTGTTTTAGAAACCTAAAATATGTGTTTTAGAAACCTAAAATATGTGTTTTAGAAACCTAAAATATGTGTTTTAGAAACCTAAAATATGTGTTTTAGAAACCTAAAATATGTGTTTTTTAAAAACCTAAAATATGTGTTTTAGAAACCAAAGATGTGTGTGTGTAGAAACCTACGTCACTAAAATAATCCGACTTTGATTCATCCAGCGTTGCCAAGTTTATCATACACTACAACTGTTTATTAATTATATCATAACCTTAAAATTAATTCAAGTTACTGTAACTAATAATTAAATTAATTTTCTTATCGTTAGTACTTATTAATTGAAAACAAGTTATACAGTTTATTGATAAGTTCGATTTAATTAAATTAGTATTGTATTGCAAATAAAGGGAAAGCAATACAAAATTAACTGTTTAAACGTTTCTGAATTGAACGTTTCTCATCTCACAAACACAACTTTTGAAAAATATTATGTTACACACTCCCCATTGTATAGATATACTAGATCGTGTTCGTCATACAAAAAACGGATTCCAAACTGCAATTTAATTTAAAATACAAATAAACCCTGTTTTATTGAGTTTTCACAAACATTTTTACATGTTTCGTTACAGAAAATAGAATAACATATTTTTAATAAATAATGAACTGTAAAACAGATTATAAAATGTAATAAATGTTCCTACACTAACAGTGACAATTTGATAACAATGCCAGTAGGAGAGGTAAGACCGGCTAAAGCTGATACTTTATTGGACTGATAAAGAAAAATTAGTTCCATATTAAAATTAAATAACAAATTTTTAAAACAAATAACCTTACCAACAATTTTTTTAATCTGGTCAATTTGAAATAAATTTAACTAAATTACCAACTCTATATAGTTCATTATCACATATCTATTTTTAAAACATAATAAACTAAGTGTGGCCGTGACTTCGTGTGCACTGAACTCAAAATATAATAAATTTCTGTTTTGTTAATTTATTACATATCACCACAATAACAAACAAAATAGTGAACATTACTAATAGGCCTACTTCATACCAGTTATTGTTTACAGATATAATAAATCTTGATTTCAATCTAATTCTATTTAAATAGTATTATCAAAACATTTTACAAAAATATATTTTCCGAAAAGTTGATTAGCCATAAGTTATCTGCCATAAGAAATTCGTGAGACAAAACTATGTAATAAAGTAAATTAAAGCTACGTTTTAAGAACTTTTTTGAGATATAGAATGATTATAATTTTCGTGGGTGGGTGTGTAAAAAAGTTGGTGCTACATTTTTGCGAAGCTTATACGAATTGCACTCCAGAATTGTTATTGCAGCGATTTGTTTATGCAAATTAAAATCAAAACTTACCCAACCACTGATCAACTATTTAGCATATTTAAATTTCATGCAGCAGGTGAAGCACCCCTGGTAACACATCTACCAGGGAACAAAAATACATTTCCATTTATTTCCACATTTGTTTATCAAATCTGGCTGTTTAAATAACAGATTGAAAGCTAAATGAAATAATTTACTGTCTGTGACATTTAAACAAAATAAGGTTTAGAAGAGGTAGTGGCATCATGGGAAAAGCGATATTTTAGTGCTTTTGTAAATGTAAGAAAAATATATTGAAATATTTTATTTTAGTTTCAAAACGATCTTCTCAATTTGTATTAGCTCTAAGGTGCTCACTGCAGTGGGTTCGAGCCTGGAAATCCCGAGAGAACCTAGCTGGATGTACACTATTTCCATGTAGTCATAGCCCACATTTTAATCTTTTCAAGGTCTCTCTTGACCAACTCTTTTCCGTCGATGACACTATAGGAGTATTCAAGAGTCTTTATTTTAAACTCTTTTCTTATTTTAAAAGGTGATAATCTGAGAGGTTTTTCACCTGTAAACAACATTAACTGAATCAAACTTTATTGAATTAATAGTTATGAAGATTATATTCAGAACTTGGTAAATATATTCTAAAGTTAAATATTTCTCAATATCGGATTATTTTGGAAATATGGAGTATAAATAAGTCCTGCACCCCTGACCAATTTTTAAATAGTGTTAGATAGAAACTTTACATCTTCATATTACTCCATGGTTCAGTTTCCCTGTATTTGAATACTGGTGAGAAGAGGGAACTTGCTTCATAAACAATGTGAAATGTTTTACACATAATTTTAAAGATTACACTAAAATAAAAATTTAAAAAATGGCGTTAAAATTATGCTTTTACATTGCGATTCTTTCAATGCTGATTTTATATCCATAGTTCGTGGAAAATTATTCCTAAATTATTTAATATGGCAGCAAGTTTAGTTTTACCGACAAATTTACTGGTAAACGAAATCAGTTTAGCCAAAGTTGTATAAATAACTTCAATAATATTGTATACAATTAAGATGGATCAACACCTTTACATACCTCTGGTAAAACTCGCCTAATAGTGCGTCCACAAAATATTTGTATGCGCTTTAGCATTTCCTTAATATTCAACCGTTCTAACAACAAAATTACTACTAATTTAAGCTTTCGTTAAGTAACTGTTGGTGAAATACAGAATAGTTTTTTTTCGCTCTGGAATAGTTTTTTTTCATATTTGTGCGGTGAACAGTGTAGATATTTTAGACACGTGACTAAGGCACAAAATTTAAAGGGTGGTGATTTTTTTAACTAACTCAAAGAAAAACATTTTTAAAGCAACGTTATTTGTTTCTAGTTGTACAAAAAAGAACTAAGCAACTGTATTATTAAAGAAATACAGAGGCAACTCTATTCTGTCTCTGTGTTCTATGATGACTTCCACCTGCCTATCAATATATTCACCGAAAGTTTGGTTTTTGTTTTAAACTTGGAGACAATGAAATAAAATCAAGTTGCAAAGAGCTTCATCACCAGTATAAATATGACTTACAAGAGTGTTTTCCCGATTAATGTATACAGTGATATAAAATATCCTGATACATTGCCACTCACATCTGTATTGTAAAATTTAATAAATATTTTGTATTCTGTAACGTGTGACTTCCTCCTATAACAGATCCCTTAAGAAAATAATTAATATATTTGGTAATTCCTTTACACTAATGAATTCAATGGGCATATTAATGACATAAATAAAGAATAATATTAAAGATTCTTCTTTAAGTGTGCGCATTATGATACAAATAAAACAAAAAGAAAGAGCTCTCAATTATAAAGTGCTTAGAAGATGAAACTGGAAAAATTTCATTTATCCATAGACAAAATTTTGAAAACGAAAAACATTTATATTTCCTAAATATTAAAATCTTTGTTACAATTTGTTCTTTCAATTACAAAATGTAATACCCTTTTCCTTCCTGTTCATAGGTAAATATCATTATGTAATATTGATATTTTTTAAATAGAGTTTTATACAAGTGATTATTTATCATATCTACTCCAATTATATAAATTTACTTTTTATTTAGATAAGAAAAAGATAATATTATAAAACGGTTTGTATGAATCAGTATTCCATTGATACTGCGCACCCTTTACATTTGTTTCATGTAATTAAAGTTTTGGGTAAGAAAAAATGGAAACCCAAGTAAACACGTTTAATAACTTTATCAACATTGCGCTTATTTTTACAATAAAACTTTCCTTCATATTTATTTAAAGATTTATTTCTGTTTGTATAATAATTAATGTCTGCAAGTCTTATTACATAAACAAAAGTGAAATTATATCACATAAATAAAAAGTAACAAAAATATTTCAGCACTTGTAGACTAAATACTTTACATTACTCTCCTTCAGATCTGTGAAATTGAAAAATATTTCGTAAAAATAAACAGTTTTCGTCAATTCGCTTTTAAATGATAAATCTCAAGGTAGGAAAAACTTTCACTTTTAAATGATAAATCTCAAGGTAGGAAAAACTTGTAGTAGATGCAAATGTAACTTATATAATTCGACTTAAAGTTGACGAAACAATTTTAATAGAGTATTAATTTATTATTATGCTTTGATGTAATAAACTTTAGTGTTTAGATCGTTTTTATAACTTTAATGAACGACAAATATTTCAAAATATAACGGACAGTTGTAGGCCTATATTTTATTAATTTAAAAAAAGTAACACAATCCTTACTACGTTTTGTTAAATTCATACTATCATTTTTGAAAATTTTCTTTGGAAAAACATAACTAATCTAATTTAATTGCATGAAGGAAGGAAAATAAATAAATAAAATCCACTGAAGATTCAACCCAAGTAATGGTACATCAAGTGTAAATATGACAAGGAATGTTGTCTGCACAGGAAAGTAAAGGGTCCCATGGATTACCTCAACCCCTTCCCTCCCATCTATTGCCACAAGTTGTAGTGTGATCAATCAAACATCTTCAATCTCATTCCCCCATCCTCCCTGTACCATCCAACATGAGAACTGCATTTTTAGATTACTGAATAGAAAAGTATGTAAACATATTTCGATGTGATCAATTGTTTAGTTGTCAAATTTCTCCACGTAACACCAAGCGTTCTCTCTCATTTTATATTTAAAGATTTTGCAAACAATTTGAATTGTATTTTCTGTATCACTGTATTTATTTTTTACAAATATATAATGGTTGTGGGAGACAGTAAACATGATATTACTATCAAATAAACGTGAACCGATAATCAAATATTATAAGTAGGTTTATTTTTATCGTATCTAGTTTTTACAACTTTTTATTTTCGTGATAACTTAAAATTTTTGAGTTACTGCCAAAAAAACACGAACCCTAAAAACAAGTGTTCTCCAAAATTCCAGTTTTGAGTTATCGTTACAAAAATTTAAAATCTTCCATGGTACTATTAAAAAGAGATAATTTAAAAAACAAAATATAGATTTATTTACAAAATCACAAGTAAAATACAAATCACGTTTCAAGAACCAATTAAAAAACTGAAAACATTTGACAAAATATCATTATCTAAAAACCATATTGTTTTATTTCACTAAAATTTTATAAACCCCCAATATATCCACCATAAGGAGTTTGTAAATACAAACGTGATACAGAAAAATAGATTTTGTTTTCCTTTGTCACGTGAGAGACGTTAAGGAAGATGGCGACGGATATTGTGTTTGGTTACTTTTTATTTTTGAGAGAGGCTGGGAACTACTATTACTGGATTTTCACCTGGTTAATTTTATATGAAGATGTTTTCATATTAAATATAACAGTTACAATAAACACTGAGTACACAGCTAATACGCACATGACCGAGAGCGATTTGTTTTTTACGGTTTTAGTGTCGTCCTGATTACGCCCCAACATTAATATTAATATAGGCAGACCACACTAAGCTGTATAAAGTGTCCTTCATGTAGGTCCTGTAAGACAGTTCCAAACTACTGCCATATTGGAATTTTCCGACTATTTATTTTTATATTACATTAGGAAGAATACAATTTAACAAGAAGTTCAGGTACTAGTAATATGTAAGATAACAGGGAAATGTTTTTTACTTTGAAGTTATAATTTAAAAAATTGTTTTATTATCTAATATGAAAAATTGTAACATTTGAATTTTAAATTTAAATTAATTCTCCCTTTGATCTTGGTTTTAATATACCAAGATAAAAAAACTGCAAAAGAGAGCTAATACTACGTTGTAAAATAACAACTAACTACAAGAAACTACCGCCATTTTGAAACTATAAAACCATTTATTTTGAGTATCAATTATACTTAACTCTTGGCAAAACATACCCTACTTCTGAAATTTGACTCAACATCTTCTAATATTACGGCTTTTATTGGCGATTTTAATCGCCATTTTAGGTTATATTTTTTATATTTATTTAATGTTTTATTTTTGTTGTAGAAAACATGTTTTTGGTCATCATTAGTTGCATGGATTACCCATGATAGACCTAAAAAAACGGGGCATAATGGTTTTTTGGAGGGAGACGTTGCCTTATCGCCGGAGCGCCTTACACCCATAGATAGGCAACTCATCGTACCTTTAAGTAAAGTAAGGGGAAGACGCTGATGATGAATATTGTCATCACAAATCAGTAATTTAGTCGTTTTCACATTTGAAGTTATATAGTTTGAAATCAGCGCTACAAGGAATAAATATTTGTTAATTCAAGGTCAAACCGGTATCAGAAATTCTCAAGGCTAATACAGTCTACGTGTAAATCTTGATAATTAAAACAAACATTTCTCTAACAAACCTACAAAACCAATTATGGAATAATATTGAAATTAATTTCCCACTTTGCTGACGACATTAGTGGCAACATTGAGTAGAACAGCCCCATAAGTTATGATTAGAACACAAGCAACTGTCTCAGGATAAAGCAACTTGTAAATCTCAGTTTGTTTTTATACCTGTATAACCCGAGTTCTCCATTAGAGATGAAAATGTAAAACAATTAATGCAGGAATGCATTTCCTTATTAAATTATAATATAAAATGAAAATGTTTTGATTTAATAATGATTAACAATTGAATTAACAAACATATAAATCTGTAATGATAACAATGTACAAAATCATATCTTTTGCTTATTTTAAATATTCGTTTTCTATGCATATATTACAAACCTCAAGCACAGAAGCTTCAATGTCAACAAATTTCTTTCAGTCATCTGTTTCAAAACTCTAAACCTCGCAAATACCTGAAAAATAAAACCGTCATTTCCTGATTACAACGTTAACATTTTAAACGCCATATGCGACACATGACAATTGACACGACGAAACTAAATGTGGATATTTAGTTATTAGGCATTAGTTATTGAGACTTTTCATTTTAAATATATAATAATAATTTTTCATTTCTTCACACAAAAATACGGATTATAAAACAACTAAAATACAATATATTTAATTCTAAAAAACCCAATTTTTTTGTACATTCAAATGAATAAATAAGAATTAAATCATATTGCTACCCAATACATTTCTTAATATATGAAACAGGTAATCCTTAGGTACATAATCCTGCGTAGAACTTACCATCATTAATCTTAACTCTATAAATTAAAGGGAAAAGAAAGAAAGAATTCAGCTGCAGTGCCATAAACTATTCAAAAATTTATTCAATTGTAATTGATGCCTTAAATATAAAAACAAACGTATAGACTAATTTTTACGGGGGGGGGGACAAAAGAAAAACATAGCTTCACACTTACATACACAAATTCTTATACATATAACTCCCATCTTTACAAAACATACACTCCAAAACAATCATATCATTGAAAAAGTATCATACTAGTTGTTCATGTTATTTAAATATTTGTAATTTCAAATAAAGCATTTCAACTTTGTTTTTTTCTAAAAGGCTTCTGTTGTTTGGAGAATCCCAATAAAGCTTTATTGTTATTAAACTAGACCACCTGAAATATATTCAAAAATATAAAGTAGATCTACTAAAGTGAATCGGTGGTTTTACCTATATTTTTTGTACATTTTGATCAAAAAATTGTGTTGAAATTTATAAAACTTATAGAAGTTTGTTATTTGAGAATTATAGAGTTTTGTTAAAACTCTAAACCACGGAGAATATATTTGTCAGATTTCAATTACTTATTTTCTTTCAAAAAAAACTATCAACAGAAACAATGTTATTTCTATTTATTACATAATGCAAAAACGGCATTTTCCTTGTTAAATTCCCTACAGTCGTGGCATAAAACTCGTGTCACAACCTTTGATTGTATAACAATAAAAACTCGTTATATCAAGTTAACGAGAAAATAGTTTATCCAATCATATTTTGACATTTATGAGGAAAGTAGTCAAAGGTTAAATGCTGTAATAAATATGTTTTTAGCACCGTATTAACCAAAATGCTGAAAAAAAACGAATTTACTGAAAATATGGTCACAACGATTTAGATGTTTTAGTTTTATACAAATCTCTGCATCAGTTCCTAAAGGTGATGCTGGGACAGATAATTATATTTGCAATTATGCAATAAATCCGACACGAAAATTAATTTCTATAACGACGGCAGGTATACTGTTTAATAAGAAACAGTATTTAATAAAAAATATTTCTTGTTAAAATTAATTTAGAAAATTGTGTTTTAATTAATCAGTAACAGCTCATTGAAACTGTTTAGCACTACACAAAAGCAAGTGGATTTCCATAACTTTTAAAGCGATTATTAGACTATTCTGCTACAGTAATTTAGGTTTAATTAAATAAAATAAATTTTGTAATAGTAATCAAAATAACCACACCCTGTCAACACTTGCAATATTAAGTTTAATAAATTCTACTCATATCTCATCTTTACTCTCGTTTCGAAAAAACAGTAGTCCGTCTTCATTTTTTTATGAAATCTTTACCAACACTATTTTTCCGAACTACGTAACTGTTACATGTGTGAAATTTAACTCAAGCTAGTTAACCATTATACTTTGCAACACAAAATTTGGAAATATGTTTCAATTCTCCATTGAAAACAAAATTTCCTATCAACTCCATTGATTATTTGTGCCGATGAATAGTGTGGTTTATTTCATCATGTTAAAACTGTCTGCTGACCAGTTCAGATAGACATTAAAGTTAGGGCACAAGTGTTGTCACATTTTTTTGTTTCTGATAACCACAAAATACTACGATTTGAAAATGAGTATACAGTATAACAATAAAGACAAATAACTTGAATGCTGTACCAATTTCTTGAATAAAACTTTTCCAAGAAAATGTCAAATTTCTACGTTGACCAAAATGTATTCTGAAATGACACTGTTATGAATATTAAGGTTTACAACGAACATTATTGTTTACAGCTGCAGACATATTTTTTTCAATAAAATACAGTTATATAAAATTTAACAGAAATGATTCCTCTTTACTTTAATAGTCTTTTAGAATATGATAGATAAAAAATGGATATAGTGCATGCGAGAGTACAATGCCAACTGTATTTCGAGTGTTTAATGTTGCTTTAATAGTTAAATCAAAGGCGATACTGAAGCTACTAACCTATATTTACATTTCTTCAATAACAATTATTCCAGTCCAATTATCAAAATTTGTTTGCAATTGACAATGAAAACGCGAAAAAAGAGCACAGCCCGCCAGGTTGATGTTTGACGAGGGTGAAACAAGGGTCAACCCTTGAGGAAACAAAATTTGACAGGGGAAAAAAGCCCACAACCACCGCCTCGACGTTGACTAGAAAGATTTGACTTAAGCAACAAATCAATTCTTACTGTTTACATAACACTTACGTGTAGTGTAACTAACTTATAACCAATATTTACAGTAGTTTTAAAATTTAAACAATATAGCCTACGTATGGAATTAAATAAAAATAGCAACTTCAGTTTTGGTCGGGTCAGGTAAGGTTAGGTTAGGTTAAATACTGGTTTTAAGTCAGTTCCACTACTCGTAAGTTTTATGTAAACAGTAAGAATGGATTGCTGCAGAACCTAAGCTAACTACTGTATTTCCTTTTGTTGGTTTTTCCTTTACTCGATGTTATTTCCTTTTCATCAGTATTTCCATTAGTGTTCTCAAAACTTCCTCCTGGTGGAGGGGTTCTTAAGAGAACTTCCTTCCTCTTAAGAGGATTATCAGTAAGTAGCACGTGGTTTACTCCACAGTTTTTTGGTTGCAAATTTATAACGCAGGTGTTTGATTTGGCTAAGTCTCCTTTGTCCCTATCCGTATACGTAAGGCAGTCATTGGTTGACGACCCGTGGGCGGTCTGCTCATACACCCTCTGGGGGCCCGAACCTCTTTCCCGTAACATCACAAACTCTTTTCTCATTCATCATAAAATTTCATAATATTTTTACTTTAATATACCTCAGCAAATAGGTTGCTCCGTCCACTGTCTTCACCGTATCGAAACGCTGATCACACCGTTGAAGTCTACCTTGACTCTGGCTAAATCGTGTCGCCTCATCCGCCATTCCTGCCGCACTGAAGAATATCTTCTCCGTCAGAACCGCCGTAAAGGTCTTCACCGTAACCCTGGTAAGGGGCCCTTACATGGTACTACCATCCGGAGCCAGATGGACCAAGGTTTATTTAAGAGGTGTTACTCCTCTATCCCTCCTCCTTCCCATAACAAGATGGGCCCCGGGCTTGGGACCGGTATAGCGGAGTTAATTACTTTATACCGACAACTGTTTTGTCTTTTTTTAAACATCATCATATAATTAATTCTGGAAACTACATTTTATTTTGAAACAAGACGACGTTTCAATTACTGAGTCATCTTCAGAGGTTACGTGTAAGCAAAACATCCTGTTAGTCATTTCGTTACAAAGATGTTATTGTTGAAAACAGTGTTTTCCTTTGATTTGTGATCACACCAGATATCTTATACAGTTAAAATATTTACATGAAGTTTTAAAATACTATAATCAAAATATCTTTGTGATAAATTATTAATTTCAATGTTTGCTAGTAATTTTATTTTAAAATTTACTTTTCCAGTAGTGTTATTACTTACTGTTTGCATTTAGCAGTAGTCAAATAATGATTACCATGTAGGATTTATTGAATAGATTGAAACTTCAATGGCGGAAGGTGTACTGTTATCAGATACATTAGTTCATAAATTGATATCAATTCAAGTTAACTCAGATAAATACTTTATTAAAATAATTATGTTATGAGAGTAACATAGTGGACTAGTATTATAACAAACATTTTGTACCACGATCTTATATTCCTCTTTTCGTCGAATGTTTCAAATATTTAGTGCTTGAGCAGTTTCGTATCATATCTTTTCTTCCAATTCAATGAACAAAATATTGCACAATATCCAGAGCGCCGTATTGCAAACAAAACTCTTTCCTCTTTTCTACTTTTCTATATCACATTTGTGTGTCAATAATATTATGATTTTATTAAAAACCATTGTGTACCATGCGAAATCATATACAGTAGAGTAATAAAAGTATTTTCCTCGCTGTTTCATAATAAAAGTTTTCTCCCTGTTTCATCAAAAATGTTTCACCTTTTAAAAAGTCAAAATGTATCATGGTCATTGTTTTAGGGTACATATATTATTTATTATTTTATATCGTTTGGTTGTCACGATTCCGAATACTGGTTATAATAAACTATTACAAACGACTTATAAGTATTGCAATGTTGGGCCCAATGGATCGACCATAACAAATGAAATTGACTGTACAACAAAAAGTATATTAGTGTCTGTTTTGTATAGATGTTTCTTGTGTTTGCGTTGATGTGCATTGATTAAGTATTTGTATTTAATAATTGACAAAGGACTGTTCTGCGAATAAATTTTAAAAACTTGAAAATGACTGAATAGCCGAAACGGCCGTCGTATAGTGTTACAAGGGTAAATCAGAATACTGGAGACGGTAAGTTTTTATTATGTATTAATTTTAATAAAGTCTAAACTCGCATAATTTTTGCCATAATGTCGACTTATATGTTAATTGTATTTGATTGAAATTGAGTTTTGAATGTGGATGGATTTTGTCAGTTATCTGATTTGGATCAAAGATCCAGATCATTAGCCTCACATAAAAACTTTAAGAAAATTAAAAGTTGCAATTTAAAAATCTGGACAAGCAATTTAGATGGGATGTGGATAAAATATTTGAGCAATTAACGTGAATATTTTAGTGACATTTTACAACCAAGTCAATGTTTCAAACCGCAACAATAAAAAAAAATCAGTTCTTATTTGAAAAAAAAAAGTAATATAATAAACAAAGATAACAGCTTGTTAGGAGACATTTCTGAATTCCCCTATATACTCAAGAACTGTAATTTTATTCATTTACTGTTTAACATAGTTCTTTGGATTATGCATGTTGATTTCATCAAAATCGTTTAAAACAATTGCGAGATATTGAAACTGCTCAATCTGTATAATTGCCTCTTTGTTAAAGGTAAGTACTCTTATTTTAGGACATAATGATCTAGTGTTTCTGTACTTTTTTATGATACATTTTAGAAATATATTGATTTAATAAAACAAAAAAACTCATCAACATTAAACTGCCCAAAATATACCAATTTATTAAATTTGATAAATTCACTTATCTAATTTGTAGAACTCTGCGAAGACAGACATCGTTCAAATATATTGTTTTCGACTAAAAAAAAACTGAAATCGATAATTTCTACGAAAAACTCAATATTCATCTTAAAACTTCCTTTATGCTATATCATGTAAGAGTAAAACATAAATATTCTATGATTATTGATTTGGTTCTATGGATAAACGGCCACTGTACGACCCTAAATTGCTCTTTGCTCGTTACGTTCATAAATACAATCCAATCAACAATACAGAAACAATTTTTTGTTACGACAAAAACATGAATTGAAATACATAAAATACTTTCAATAATGTTACCAATTATTTTTGTCTATTATTTTATATCTACTAGTATCTTTAATTAATTTGAGTATAATCTTCTGAAAATCCTAGCATTTTTGAAAAAAAATAAAAAATACTAGGATTGGCAGAAGATTGTACTCAAATTAAAGTACATATTGAAGTGATTTGGAAAACCATTCTTCAAAAATATACATGTTAGTGTTATTGGATTCTAGTTTCAACAAAACAATATGGCCGCCTGTTGTTTGAAGTTGTATCACCGAAGCTTAGATCCCTACAATCACATAAATTCGTTATCCTTAAAAGCAAACCTTAGTCCTTGTACAAGCAGGATATATGGAAGAACATGTTGCAAGTTGTGAATAGTAAGTAGAACTAGTGTAGATGAATATTATCTCACAAGTCAAGCTCAATATTTCTTTACGTCTAGTAGACCTTACCCAAGGCTACACTTTAACACCCTATTCTCGCCTCGCCTAACCCTCCACGGGTTGACGACCCGTTTGTGATCTGTAGCAGAAATATCACAACAATAATATTGTTAAGATTATTAATGAGTTAAATAAAGATCCAATATTTCTTCTTTTAACTCGTTCCCAGTATTTTTAAAGAAATATACTTGATTAAATGTACAAAGTTTATTTATAATAACCACACCTCCTTAGGTATGGAATTGTGGGAATTTCGATTGAAATATAGTAATAAATCTTTATTAATATCTCCTAAAAAACAAATTGGGGAAGAATAGAGTGATTAAAACAAAGTTACAGTTCAATTAATAAAAAATTTCACTAAATACAATGTTATTTAATACATGATGGCTGCAATTGCATATTTCAAAACCACCAAGCATAAGTCTGTATACTCTTCTAAAAACGCCAGAGTGTAATTTCCTTTGTCTACAGTTGTTGACAAAGTGGCCTTTTGTTCATTTACATTAGTTTTCAAAACAGCTGATTTCTCAACAGTTTTACTTTGCCCACTACTTTGCACACTCCGAATGGCAACCGAACAAAACGAAATTTAGGTTAAGTTTATTTGAATTGATTTATAATATACAGGAAATGTCCTTTACGTAGGTTAGATTAATTCTTATATGTAAAATAACATAAATAAAAAACAAAACAACGTTTTAAAGTTGAAAAAGGAAGTAATTATTCATGAATATAATTAACAGTGTATGTACACGGAGAGTATTTTTCGTTTGCCGAGTTTTGAAGTTGGCAATCCCGTTTCCTCAACAATAGCCTACACCTAAGTTATTTGAAATATTTATAAATAAATAACCTCAGTTTTGACGTGAGAACTTCTACTCAGTGTTGATGAGTTGTTTAGCACTACTGCTATATTTTGTGTAGTTAGTTTTAAAATATGGACAGTTCCGATTTTTAAATAATCTGAAAAATAAGAAAAATGCGGTTATTAAAGATCGATTGTAATATTGTAAAGATGTAATTGATTGTTTGTTTGAACACTATTGTATTAAATTAATGTTTTATTAAATTGTGTTAATGCTGAAGTATGTTTTTTATTTGTCACAAAATAACAACTGTAGACAAAGTATAATGTGCAATTCGTGAGCAAAGTGTCTTTTTTAAACTCGATAGAATTGACGCACTCGGCAAGCCTCGTACGTCAACATTTTTTTCTCGTTTAAAAAATTGCCACTTTGCTCACTAGTTGCACAAATAACTATTTTCTTGTTACAAATGCCATTAATCATCAACTTTCTCCACTCATTCTTTCATCAGCCTTCAAAAGGTCTTCGCTATTTCTCTGCTTGTCCTTGGGTATGGAATCTGTATATATTTGGCTCAGCACTGGTCTTCCATTCCAGGAAACTTCCATTTTAATGTGTGCGCTTCTATCGATATTCTTCAGCTTAACCTTTCATACCTTCTTATTGGTCATTCTATCCTGTCACTTTACAATAAAAATACTCTTCATCGCCCTACACTGCTATACTTTCAATCACCTGTCTAATATACTTGTGAGTACCCAATTTTAACATATACAGGATAGGTTGATAGACACACCTTGGTAACACCTTCGCTTTCAGTTCCCTTGAGGCCAATAATTCCTTAAATTGGTTTTAATTCTACGTCATTATTGTCTCTCTAGTAAAGGACAAAATTTACTTGGAATCCACTATATCTTCAATTTCAAACAACTTGTTATAGGATCTCCCCCCCCCCCTACAAATTAGTGATCGCTTTCACTCTTTCAGAATTCAGTAGTTTACCTTTGTTGATTCTATATGATATATATATATATATATATATATATATATATATATATATATATATATATATATATATACTAAGCATTGACATAAAGAAACTAAAAATATATACTAAGCAAACAAAAATGGTTAGAAATATATTAAAAATATTTTGAGGATTTTCATCTCAGTTTTGAGTAGAATCACAAAGACTGAAATAACAAAGATTTATTCAATTCTGTGAGTTCTTTGATAACTGGCAAAACAAACACAGATATTGATACATCGTGGAGATTCAAACACTACATTTCAAACACAAACACTTACGTTGCATGTTACTGAATAAATCTACAACGTATATAACAGGAAATGAAATGTAAATAATAAGTTACTTCAATAAACCGTTATCTTTACACCCCCACAGATTTGTATATGTCAAGAAGCGAAGCTGAAGAGAAAAATGTAAATGGGAAAGCTAATTTTATAATGGAATATCAGGTACAAAGATAGAAGACAGATGTCATTCTAAAAATGAACACGTTCCATCGACACGATACAAAGAGAAGGAAAAATAAATATAAATGCTATTCTATTATTATCTTTTTAAATTAATAAAAAGTTAACAACAAAAATTATAACTGACATAAAAATAAATTTATTCTATAGACTTGATAAACAAACAAACAGTAATACGAGCATTTACGTTTCTTGTACGTAATTTGATTTTCTCTAAATATAAGTTATTATTTTTCTTTTTAATATCATTTTACAATATAACTTTTGTTTTACAATATATTAAAAGTTTAGTTTTATCAATTTTCTAAAAGAACAAGGTTTTAAGACAAGAAAGTTATGATTACTACAGTTTCCAATCTTCTCTAACTGCATTAGTTACAAATTATTAAAAGTTTCACTACTCTATTAAACTTTTAAAGTTATTATTTTTTCTTATTGCAATGTTGGTAATGTAGTTTCTACTTTAGCGGATATTTAATTTGACTTTCAAATTAAAAAGTATGACATGTTAATTAATGGTGGTATATTTAGTTTTGTTAATATTAAATAGGTAGGGATGAAAATAGCGTAAGGGTTGATGGAATCGTCACCAGTTGTTTCAATAAGGAGTGATTCAAAGGATGCAATTTGATGTTGTCCATCGGAATGATTATACATCGCTCAAAATCGTTTATTGTCAAATTTATAAATATTTCATACAGCCATTTTATTTGTTTGAAACTGATTTTATTTCAACTTCAAGAACCACTGCATTCCGATTTCAGATCATTTTTGTGGATATCACATTCTGATGTTTCCCTAAAACAAAACTAAATGAATACACAATTATAAAAATGTATTGACCTATTTTGCTGGGAGGATAGTAAAACTAACCTGCCAGATATTATAACTCTGGAAAACATTTTCCTTAAAAGACCTTTAAATTAATATTTAAGAAACGTACTTAGGTCATTAACCGACGAAGCCACTAGTTGTGGATATCAATTATCACTAAAGGCAGTCAGGATTCCAGAGTTTATATCCATGGGTACAGCATAATTTTTATTACAACTGTGATCTCAATGAATGAATGATCATAGTACGAGGACTAACCCACACGTGAAGCAGTTTAATGTTCCTTATTTATCTCTGTGAATGGTGTTATATTCAAGATTACGGTAACTGTGGTATTATTTAATATTACTTCTAATTTGGTTGTGTGTCAGTAACCACATTGTGTTTATATGAACAGTTTATTAAATGTGTTTAAACATTTAAGGAACGAACGAGGTTTACAATTACCAAAATCTCAAATACTAAAATAAGTATGTTTAAAATTTGGATATAACTGGTATTGACTCTACTGTTATGTATTTATATAATTATAAGAATTATTATAGGGTATTATTAATAATTAATTTTTTAGAAAGAAAATCCATTAGTACAACTCTCGATTTCTTTTTTATTATCTTTAACAAACAAATACTTTTTGCTACAAACTAGAGGATCGTTACAGCCAACGCACAGAGGATTAAAGCAAAGAGAAGTAGGTGGAAGATGAAAGAAAATGCAAATTAAGTTGATTAACTTCCCTAGATGCAAAGCCCTGGAAACTATGCACATGCAGATCAGTAACTGCATACATTATGAATCTTTCTAAACACGTCATTACAATACATTATTT
The DNA here is from genome assembly GCA_963513935.1 of Aphrophora alni. NCBI lineage: Eukaryota > Metazoa > Arthropoda > Insecta > Hemiptera > Aphrophoridae > Aphrophora > Aphrophora alni. The sequence continues at coordinate 20,405,072 of OY740777.1, read as the reverse complement.
ATCCCCCTATTCAGAAGTGTTTTTCATTCTCAGATAAAAAAAACTTGTAACATTCATTTAAAAAATGTTTAGAGGCATGTTTCAGCAACTCCATACAGGCTACATGTGCAAAGTTTATTTCATTGGGAAATGTTTAATTTAAAAAATCTAACTGTTCTTGAAAGTGAATGTCCTACTAGTAATAAGTCAGATAATCAAAAAGTCCTCGTTTTAAATTAGTGTTGCCTGAGAATGTTTGATCCATCAACAATCACATTCCTTAGTTTTTATTATTTTCCTCAAGCGCTGAATATTCCCCAATTAAAATGATCGACTCACCTCCAACTCTTCTGACCCCTGATGTCTAAAATTGAAAAACAATGGCTCACAGAAAACATTCCACGTTACAGAAAAATTGTCGCAAAGTATACTGTTCTTTCCAGTCACCCTGTATAATTTAGTACGTAGTTTTATCTATCCATACCGAAGGATATCTTAAACATGAACTATGTTTATTTCAAGATTGTTAAAACTTGGATTAAAATTATTTAATCAAATTTTACGGCTATTTAATACTCGATTTTATACAAGAAATATAAAATATTATATTTGAGAAAACAAACTGTTTTACTATTGTCACTATAGCAACCGTGGTAATACAGCAAACAAAGAGTATTTCGATATAATAAAACTACGTTCATACCAAAACAAAATTACATTGTGACCTTATTTCACGAAGACGCTGATAATAAAACCAACAAAAAATGAACCACGAGTTTTAAATTTCAGTAATTTTGTCCTAAAACGAGTTCTGATTTTGTAATTTTGTTGAAAGAAACATATTATTATTTTGAGATGATATATTTACAAGTCTTCAACAAACGCAATCTTGTCGGTTTGGTTCAACTCCATTTTTCATTAAAATATAACTTGATTTCTTCGTCCCGGCAGTCTATTGTGTAAACATTTACTAAGCCATTTGATATTTGCATAAGCTAAATTATTGAAAACGTCTTCAGGTTTACTATTATTCAAACAAAACTAACATGTTTTAGCTTTTTACATCAAACTTCAAACCTTTATAATGAGATTGAAAATTCCACTCTACCATATTCTGAATATTTTCAATTTTAGTACATTTTATTTTTAAAAAGTAATTAATAGGAAAGTGTTTTACTCTTACTTATTAAAGTAAATTTACTCTTAAAACATGAAAAACATTTTTTTTTAACTCAATAAGTAAGACATATTTAACACAAAATGTTGGATCATTCTAAACATAGAAAGTTATGAAAGTTATTTTCTCACCTTGTGTTATTAATTTAGATTCTAACATTTCAACAGATTTGGCAGTTAGGTTGATAAAAACCATAAACCTAATATGATTTTATAATTCATGATAGTAAATAAATCCCCTTAATAACTTTGATATTTTTTAAGATATACGCATGACCAAAATAATACGTTTTGGGCTAAAATAATTAGTTTTAAAAAAATCATTATTTTTATAAATATCAAAGAAATCACGTTCTATACATTTTTGAAACACTCTGTATTTCATTTTTAACTTTTGAACTATCCTGTAGATGATAGCTGAAGTTAATATGATACACGTTTTCCTTACATAAATAAAACTTGAGATATGAAACCATTTCTAACTTGTCTATCACCCTATACATAATTTATTATATTTTTAATTCTATTTAATTTCTAATAACACAAAAGACTTATTAAATACGTTGTTACCAAATATTGAATCTGTTTAATTTGTCGCCATTTCCACAACCAACTCAAACATTTGTTTTCTTTTATAAAAAAAACGAATGAAAGTGTTTTCCTGCTTGAACGCGAAGGACAATCATTCTGCACTGGAGACAGATTGGTTGCATTTGTTCAGTTAGTCGTGTGATTTGTCAAGTTGTAAAACCCTTGACCTGGTGTGTACACATAGAAACCGACAAATAATTCAATATACAGGACGAGACATAAGTTTGGGGATATTTTTGTAAAATAAAGATGAAAATAATAGAGTTATTAAAAGTAAATATTGCAAAGTATTCCAATTGTGACGGACGCCTAAAAATGGTGGTTTTGTGGGTAATTAAACAAATTAAACAAACCTCAAAAACCATCGAAGCTTACACAATTTAACGGTATTAAATAATAGAGAAAACAGCATAAACTAGAGGTCACTATACAGTATTGTCGCTTTCGAGAATGATAGCCGTTATTTTATTGAAATACTACTATGTAATTTAAAAAAGGATGTTTTCCCCTATTATGTCATTGTCTATTTTGTTTCTTGTAAAATAAAACAATAAATATATTATAAATCTCTTTCAAAATATACATTTAAAAATAAAATATTCACAAAGCCTTGATAAATGTTACCCTTCTATACCAATTTATCATGTATCTGTCTATATCAATATACCGGGTGTTCAAAAAGTCTGGAAACGCCTTAATATTAATTTTATTAATAAACGCAGAACAATGAAACTCTAGGATTACGTCCTCACTGTAGTTACCGACTTTTTGCTCATTTTAACTGTCTTTTTTTCCTGCCGAGGAAGTCTAAAAAATCTTAAATGTAAGCATAGGTCGAATTATACCTCATTTTAAAGGTCTTTGTTAGAGGAACACATTGCCGCAATCCCGACTGAAAAAGGACCATTCGTTTGGAAAAGGCAGCCTCTTGAAGTTTGTTTGATTTTAATGCTAATTCAATGGCAAATTTTTAGTAAGCTTTAGTTTAGATTACAATGTCACTTAGTGAGACAGAGCAAATGACCATTCTGATGATGAGGGGTTATGGGGATAGAACTAGTTCATATGAGGAGGTAAACCGCTTTGTTCAATGAAACTTGCCCCAATTGACCACCTATTCAAAAATCAACAGTGTTGAAGACCGTACAGCGCGGTTCTGCAACAGATCGTTCAAGATCCGGACGGCCAAAATCAGCAACCAATGCGACCAATCAGCTACACAAGGACACCACTTCGAGATCCTTCTATAATACCTTCCAAGGTTTGTTTATTTTTTTATAATTATTGTCTTGCAAAGTAAGTAATTTAAACATAAACAAATGACATACTGTCTGTTCAATTTTATTAATAATGATAATTGTCCCCAATTACATCTGTGCATTCCTAACGTTTTTAAACAATTAAATCGAACATTACTGATATTTCCTATCCCTCCACACTCCAGCTGTGAAATTCTCATAGCTAAAACACTAACATAACCAACACGGTTGAGTATTCACTTCTGCCCCTTAATCTTCGCAACGTAAAGTTAACAAATTGTAAAAGGCTGCCATTTCCAAACGAATGGTCCTTTTTCAGTCGGGATTGCGGCAATGTGTTCCTCTAACAAAGACCTTTAAAATGAGGTATAATTCGACCTATGGTTACATTTAAGATTTTTTAGACTTCCTCCACAGGACGTCCCCCCAAAGTGAAAAAAGACAGTTAAAATGACAAAAAGTCGGTAACTACAGTGAGGACGTAATCCTACAGTTTCATTGTTCTGCGTTTATTAATAAAATTAATATTAAGGGGTTTCCAGACTTTTTGAACACCCGGTATATGTCAAAACCCACTGGCTAATCACGAAATCCTTGGATCCATGAAGCCTAAAGCTATGAATTTTTTAACATTGTTTGGGATAGATCTGTAAACGCGTACTAAGAAAGGGTTTTAAAAATGTTCCACTCCAAGGGTACCTTTTATCCCTAAACAAATATCATATCTTTATTATTTATTGATCGATTTTAATAAAAATAGGCGTGGTGCTGTATTTGGGTATAATTTATTACCATAGCACCACCATTAGGGTTTAGCTAAAAAAATATATATTTCTTTATAAAAATCTCAACTAACCCCAGATGAAACTGGGACAATCAGCTAGTTAGAAATACATGCAGAATTTCAGTAGTAAAGTACAATTTTTTATCTGAGATAAGAAGGACAGGAAAGATTACGTCCGATATGTTCCATTGATTATTGTTGAGTGGTTTGTGAAAAAGCTAATGTATAGTTTTTACATCGCTTATATGAGTTATTCTGAACGCAACTGAGTCTTGACTTTATAGTCCCCGAAACGACGTCATTGTGAAATCTTTTATTGTTATAAAAAAAAATTGTGTTTTCATTAAGTATTGAAATTAATGATTTTTTGTTAATCTTCTCAATAAAAATGGTATCAAATATATCAACAAATATTGAGTTCCACGATCATTTGATAAACCTAAATTGATACAGTGTTCGACAATAAAAAAAAACTGATGACAAAGGCAACGTCTTTGAAAAATATACAATAAAAAATGTCGTCCAATTACAGGTTATGATGTGGTAAGAACAGTGAGACACGGGAATGGTTTGTTTGCTGTGTAACGAAATTGTCGGAACAGTTAAAATTTCATAAAAATTGACTGTTTTAAACATACTGAGTGAACTTAAAGAAGGAACTCGCTTCGCTTTGTTCTAGTAACACATTGGTTTTAAATGTAAGAAGTAAACTTAAGAATATATTGACAAGCGTTCGAGAAGGAGGTATCGGGTCAGAAAGAAAAACTTTGATTAATGTGTTGCTAACGCTCTCCATGAGGAAAACTAATTCATCATTACCTCTCCACAGGGTGTTTTGCTTGTGCTATTAAAAACTTAAACCTGACCTAAATAAGTAACGTCTTAGTAATCAAACAGTCACTCTCTTCCAATACACCTTGAAAATAAATACATAATTCAAAATACAATAACAACCTGTAACGGTAGGTCGCCCTTAGGTGAAAACTATATTATTTAGCCACTTATATCAACACTACCATAATATTAGGAAGGATGTGTGTGGAGGCTTACCAAAAGGAACGTGAATCTCCGTTTTAATTTCCCAATTCTTTACGATTTACATGCATGCTGTTTACAAAATTTCTTTCCTCCCCTACTGTAAGCAAAGATCAATTCACGTTCATGCTTTTCATGCAATAATTTTGAGTACTGAATAGGAGATTAGCTGATATGAAAGGAAATCCTTTTTTTTTTAATTGACATAAACTTGTTTTAACCATTACTATTGAAAAAATTAATAACATTGTAATTCGTTGTTATTCTATAATCACTGATTATTAATTTCAATTTACTTTTTTCGTACTTTGTGATTTACATAATTCATCTTACTTTATAATATTATAAGTACTGTTTATCTAATTTATTACTACTGTAAGGTTTATTTAAAAGTATTTCATAAATAATTAAGTAATTAGTTTTATTTTAAACAGTATATCTTTACAATTGTTTTGAACAGTCAATGACCTATTACAAACGCTTCGGGAGCTATTTTATTACATCGTTGAGTACAAACCAATATCAAATACAAACTCATTAAGGAGCAGTCTACCTCAGTTAGCAGAGAGCGAGCTTAGCTTCCTGTACTAGTGACCTATCAAAGATTAAGCAGGTACGAACCGAGTTGAATTTTTCTATCTGTTACATCCTCAGCACTATCTTATAATCTAATGGGTATATGATAAACCTGTAAAGCAAAACAAAACAAAAAACTACAATTAGTATTACATTACTGACACAAATTTACATAATTTTGCAGTCAATTTGAGATTTAGTAGAACCTTTTTTTGTAATTTTCTCTTGCAGTATATTATTTAAAGTCTTCTAATCCTTATTTGAAGTATATTCTTACCTTGTCTTTACTGCAATTTCGGGTTTTCGCCGATCATCGGGAAAATTAAAAAACACAATCACATACACATACAAAACATATTTCACTCCACGCGGAGGTCGTTAAAGATTTAAATCATGTGACAAAAACACGTATTATACCAAAAACGTTCACGTCCAAACGGCGAGTCGAAACTGAGGTCGGTTCTGTCCTTTTATATCTTATCAGTAGTATTAGACGTTGGAGAACTTTGTATCCGGATCAACATGTCGAACGTCATATTTGACTTGAAGATAGTTTAATACCATTGTGGAATCGCGTATCGGAACTTTATATATTTCAAATTCTTCCATGGCGTTCATAACTCAGCCTTTGTTACATACATGCACGAATATATACAAGTCATAAACCACTGACTGATCACGAAATCTCTGGATCCAAGAGGCCTAGAGCTATCAATTTTTTAACATGATTTGGGGGAAGTCTGTGGATGCGTATTAAGAAAGGGTTTTGAAAATGCTCCACTCCAAGGGTGTTTTTTACCCTTAAGCATATCTCTGGATACAAGAAGCCTATAGCTATGAATTGTTAACATGATTTGGGCTACGTGTGAGACGCGTACTAAGAAAGGGTTTTGAAAATTTTCCCCTACAAGGTTATTTTTTACCCCTAAAAAAAGTATCTGCAAATTTTACTGTGTTACAAGTTTAGTAACACACAAGGTATGGAAATGACACTTTCAACTAAAATTTTTCAATTTGAATAGTGTTCTATATGAGCACACTGTAGTCTCTTATTCTCAATTTCATTTTGCTATTTTTATTTTTGTGGTTGCTATCGTGTTTACGTACAAACAGCAATAGCGACAACGACACCGAACGGACGGCATGTAAACGTAAAGACGAATCAGGTAACGGAGGTAGACATTTTTGACGACTAACAAACATTGGTACATAAATTTCGCTAAAACATCATATTTAAATCCAATAAAATTATTAAATCATCTATTAAATAGGAAAATTGATTTTTTGTAAAAGATAAACATATTAAAATCTAATAATATTAGTCTAACCTCAAATCATACAATATACCTGATATAATATGTGCTTAATAAGCTATCTATTGAAAGAATCGTTGAATTCAAAACTACAAATAATAGTAACACAAAACAAGCAACATTAATTATCCAACTAGTAACACAAACTATTTACAAATATACAACAAATCAACCGAACTTTCAAGACAATGAAACAAATAAATTTCATTTCCTAAAGGTTAAAAGGCACGATCATTAAAGTTAAATATGTACTTGAATTAAAGACAATATCTTGTATATTCTAGAAGGAACTATTTTAGAGCTAGAACTCAATTGCAACTACTGTTTAAGTACGTTTTAAAATCTTTATCTAATAAACCTCTAACTACTGTGTCAAGTCAGTAAAATACAGGGTTATTCGAAACGAAAGGAAGTATACACTTTTTGTTGGGTGTAAAACCCAAAATACAATTAACAGAATAACAGGATTTACACAGCTGAAAAGAGCACATTTTATAGTTTTCTTTAACATATTACAGATGTTCAATTTGGTCACAACGTTCACTAGGCAGACATCACTGCGATAATCGAGTTCTATTAAAAAAAAACTCAAAACATTTAACTTGTTGTCATCCCTGGAATTATGCAAGAGTTGATGTTCGTAAGGAATCATTTTTAAACCGTATTCTCATAAATAACTCTTCAAACAGTGGCTGTGGTGTTTGAAGTTTCACACCTACCTTGGTCGTAGATTTTTGCAGACTACATAATAGATCAAATCTGTATATAAAGAATTTGTATTCTTGAAATTATTGTAACACTCGTAGATTGACTTCCTAGATGGAAGATCTTTATAATATCGAGTCATAAAATGACGTTGCACGAGAGTAACAAGATGAGTTTTTTCCAAACTCAAACACACAAAAAGACTTCTCCGTTAGAGTTTTAGTTACTCTGTTGGTAAAAGAATAGGATCAGCTGATTACACTGTTGACTATAATCACCCGTTGGAATTAAAACCTAAAGTTATTTGCTACCCATTGTTACCAAATATGACGAAATTAAATAATGCATATAATATTTTATATAGATATAAAAGTTAATGGTTCTTTTTCAATAGCCCTATATTTTAACATACATGATTTCATAATTATTATGAGACTTATTTATCTACAGAAAAGAATTGTTGACATTTTTTCTGACTAGTGTATTACTCTCTAGTCATTGTTCATTTTACCTCATTCAAAGTTAAATAAATACACAAATTTTATTTTATAAAATATCTTGTCAAGATTGTGACTCTGAGAACATAGGTCAATCAGGTAGATCTATAAAAGTTAGAATTAAAGAACATGTAAATAGCTGGAAACATGGCTATAGAAACTCTAACTTTGCTAACAACCTTAGGGACTCGGTTCATGGTTTTTATCCGAAATTGAATGTTAAACTCTTACATATAGAAAATAAAAACTATAGATTAAATAATTTAGAATGTTTAGAAATAAATAGATCTATTTCACTTAGGCCTATTCTCAACTTAAATGACCAAACTGTATTAAATTCGTCACCTCTTCTAAAACCCATCCGTAACATAGTTCATTAACCTTTATCTACCTGCTAGGTCATCCCCCTACCTTTCCCGGTTTCTCTATTGTATGTAGTTTCCTGTTACTTATGTTTAAATAGTTGTCTATACCTGTAAATTATCAGTTGCCCGATGATGCAGCAAGGCGAAACCATTGTAGCTCATTTATATTATTAAAATATTTGAAACTTTAAGCTTTTGCTTTATTTTATCCTTGAATATGGAGTTTCAACAAGAAATATCTGCTATTACATTAAAGTTAATTAATTTGTATATAAACATATATTGAAGTTAATCAAATCAATTGATAACTGGGATATGAATGGTTAAAGTTAACAAGAACAAATATTTATATTGTATTCTTTATTTCTTAAATTGTAATGTTTTTTATTCGTTATTACTCCGTGACATTATTTATACAATGTTATTTTATTCAAAAATAATAATCTGCTATAGTAAAAAGAAACTTGTCATCTAAAAACCCCATTTGTAAATAAATGAAAAATAAGTAAATACACTAGGTGAGAAGATAGGGGGGGGGGCTGCATAAAATTTGTAAAATTAATTTTATAATGTGGTGAATAAATGACGTTCTGAAACCATTTGCTCTCTGTAACCCTTAAAAGTTACTGATTGAATATGTGTATATAATAATATTTCATGTAAATTTCAGTGGAATAATTCTAAAATAATATAAAACATAAGCTTTCATCTTATATTTCAGTAGAACTAAATTTTACGTTATTTGCAATTTTTTTCTATAACTATTCAAAATATAGAGAGAGAGAGAGAGAGAGAGAGAGAGAGAGAGAGAGAGAGAGAGAGAGAGAGAGAGAGAGAGAGAGAGAGAGAGAGAGAGAGAGAGAGAGAGAGAGAGAGAGAGAGAGAGAGAGAGAGAGAGAGAGAGAGAGAGAGAGAGAGAGAGAGAGAGAGAGAGAGAGAGAGAGAGAGAGAGAGAGAGAGAGAGAGAGAGAGAGAGAGAGAGAGAGAGAGAGAGAGAGAGAGAGAGAGAGAGAGAGAGAGAGAGAGAGAGAGTGAGAGTGTGTGTGTTATTAGAATTGTTCATTGGTTCTGCAGAGTTTAATAAATTTCAAGGTAGAAAACCCAAATCAATTAAATAAATTCCACGTAAAGAAAATTAGACGGTCAAATATTGACTACTACCGTGGCTTCGAAGTTTATGCTTTGAAACTGGTTCTAACGAGTGGGTTACAAATGAAATCTGCAGCTAATTGGTCGAACTATGTAGAGTTTGATTATTGTTAGAAGTTAAATTCATTTCTAAACAGATGTATTTGATCAACAGTGTCACGCCTAACCTAGGTATATCCCCACGAAATATATTTTGAGGTTGACTTCAGCGTTACTTGCTCTACTGTAGCTTTATGTGTTAAATTACCGTAGCCTCACTTTTATAAATGGAAGGATTAGACAGAAATAATCTCATGCCACTTAGACACATGGAGGAGGACACGTCTGGCGACTTGATGTACAAGTAGGACATAAGGATTTATATCGTACATTTATCATGTTATACGTAACACGTCCTCTAGTCTGCAAATAATATTACTCTCCTCTGAGATTCTGATGATTTATACTTGTCCCTTTCACTTAAATTTGATTTATTTTGTGCTCATATTGTGGTGTAACGGAAAGATATATTTAGGAGATCCATTTTATATGTAGCACATTTCAAGTATCATATATCACCGAATATGTTGTCACACAATTTAATAATAATTTCCTCCAAATGTAGTTCTTTTTTTTAACTATTAAATTATAAACTAATTTACGATGACTGATAGTTTATCTATGAAGGATTTGACATTAATGGAAGATTAAAAACTAGATTTCACTCAAATACCATTTACGTTCGTACACGTTTATGTCACAAAAGGACATGCTTTATTATTGTTTAAATTTATCAATTTTTTTTTTTAAACTCGAATAAAGCAATTAACGATTATGATTTTACCACCATATCTCCTACGAGAAATACAAGGTTAAAGCTGTAAAGAAGAAAGTTCCTTTTGGATATTTCTTATGTATAAGAACAGTGCATTAAAATAAATACTGCTCAGCTAGTAGTTCTGGTTCTTATTTATATAGCAACTACTATCGTTTCATGAAGTGTTCAAATTTCAGTCTTTCATTTTCAATACGTAACTCTTATACTTTTGTTTTATACTTTTAGGTTATGATTTCCTTTTTTCAGCTCGATAAATGATTTGAATGATTCTTGTACTGTAATCTTGTAGCTCCATTCTAAAAACATAAATCTGAAAGTGTTATCAATGGTTACCTTGGTTATTTGTTTGTAAATTTCGATAGGGAACACATTTTTCGCGTTCTAAAATCGTATTTCTCTACAAACCTCACATTTGCCAGGATCCTTAATTCTGTCACACATTTTAAAGTCTCAGAAATAAACAATAAACTACTGCAGTGAGTTGCTGTTATTGTCAGACTGGCACAAAAGGAGTGGGAGATTCAAACGTTCTTTACTTTCCAAACGACCCGAGTATACAGGATTTCTAATCTTTTAATGTTATCTCCAAAATGATTCGTAAAATTTATACGTGAAAAACCGATTTTTATGCTTTTCGACTGTATGGAGAACTTGGGACTCATAGATTTCATAAAAACCAAGTATTTTAATGTAACTTACTTGCTACAATATTTTTAACACTTTATTTTTCAGGCTATGTTATTGTACTAATAACAAACTTACAATGACTGCAACTTCAGTACCTTTATTTCCAACACCAAAACTTTCTAATTACTATTGTAAACAGGTCTTTGTCAATATTAGAAAATATTACATTGTTGAGAAATTTCCTCAAACGTCTCAAAAAAAAGGAAGTTTTAACCAACTTCGCTCCTTCTCCATATCTCCCTATGACATCATTTCTAATAGTTGATACTCTCTTAAACTATCTTTAACTATTTAACGTATAAAATAAACTTTATCTAAGAAGATTTGATTGAAAAGTAATTGTACAAAAGACATTTCGTTATCCAGCTATAAAATAAACCAGGCGTAAAATATCTGTTCGTAAGAAAACTTTATTTCTGTACACAAATACAATATAATGTCTTTGGAAGTTTCCTTACCAAAGGAAGAGGAACAATCCGATCATTAAAGTCTCTCGGTGTTCACCCTACTTTAAACTTCAAAGTAAGGTATTACAAAAGGAATCAAAGAGATAGAGAGAATCATTAAATTCAGCGGGACCACGATGATAAATTTATTTATTCACGCCTTTTAAGTTATAAAGATAAACTAGTAAAAGGGTTTTGGAAAGAGTTAAGGCCAGTTTCTAACTGGATTTAGTTCCGTTTGACGGGTGTAAATTCTTAGATTTCTTTTCATCGGAAAGGTTATCCCTTTATGAAAATACTTCCAAATTATGTTCTTGCATGTTGTAAAATAATTGAAATGGTTAAATCTTTAATTTAAATACAAAATAAAATGTGTAGATCTATTAGTATACTTGGATACTTGGCCATATCAACTATTTTGCAGTTTATTATACTGAATAATTATACTGAATAAAACCAAACATTAATTCACAAAGTGCTAATATTCAATATATCTTAAAACGTATTTGTTCTCTACCTGTGTTAGTTTACCTATCTTCTCTTTTATTTATGTTGTTTACATTATCGTTTCTACAATACTCATTTTTTTAATTACATAATCGTTGTTTTATTTAAAATATCTGCTCTCAGATGTTCATTTTCGACTTGAATTTGACTTTAAATTCATTCCGGTATGGGGGGGGGGGTATTCTTTATGAAAATACAAGCAATTAAAAAAAGACAAGATTGTCGCGTAAAATAATTGTATTGTTAATGGAAAGAAGGCTTTGCCCATATCTAAAATGGAAATTTAGGAGAGGGGTGCAGAGGTGGCACTGGCATAGCAATGTTGGCACTCCACCTGGCGTTTATGTAGTGGTACAGGAGTATAGAACGCGGCCATCTCGTTGCAAGTACTTCTAGCAGGCTACGATAAAACATGAAGAATATGCGTTTACATTTCACCCTACCTCTCATAACAGAAAGATGGATTCTCACTTTAAACCGTAGAGGTTGTGTCCTCGAATACAAATCACGATTTTTACTTTTTCACTTATACGTCGTATAGAGAATGTAATAGGATCGATGGCAAATTGTTGCTGATAATATCCCGCTTGAGGCTCACTGAGTGGAAAATAGTGTTTTTGGAATGATGTCATTGTAGATACAATGGATGTACAGTCTAACCCAAATGTGTGAACTAATTTTAAACAATTTTGAGTGTGTCCATATTTTGGTCATATATTATGATGCTACTTATTTATTATATATATATAACTCAAAATTTGAGGACAGTTAACACAAGTAAAACACAAAATTTTGATTTTCTCAATATCGGCTAACAATTTTGATAAACTGTTATTAAAGGGTTCTAACTAATTTAATATTGTCTATCTTTCCAAAAATATCAAGTTGTAAATTATCAGTAAAAACAAAAAAGTCGCCATTATAGTGTTATAAAATATGTAATTTCTTAAAAACAGCATTACCAATTTCGTTCAAATTTCAGTGAATTGTAAATATTGATGACCCAAACCTTTGTGCAAAATAGTAAGTAAAAACACATTGCGTTTTATTAATAATTGACGAAACAGGAAAATGAATCTTGGAACATCGTTAGTAGAAACTCGATTTGAATCAAACTTAGTACGTGTTTAACACAACCAAAACAAGTGTAAGCACTTATTTAATATAATTATTTAAACAACATCAATAGTTTGTTTTTACTCTTTCATTGACAACTAAGATTTTTGATGACTTTTTTTCAATTTTTATTTGGTTTTTGAAGATGAGTAAATGAGAAAATTGCTAAAATATTGCATCAGTTATTAATCTATATGTAACCTTTCGCGACTTTAGTGACAAATTTAAGCTTAAATGTGCAACTTAACCCGTTCCAAACCCATTTTACTACTTGCACAGGAAAATTCAATATCCTTATTTATTAAAAACGTATAATGTATATTTAAATATTTATGATACATTTAAACATTTGGTAATGTACTAGCGATATTCATATATCTACCGAATATATGTATAAGATGTATATGCATATACCCTGTATGTACTCGTAGTAAAAACATAAACAACACCGGTAATGGTTAAAATTCAGTTAAAGCGTTCTTTAAATACGCCTTAGCCCCCCCCCCCCACACTGTAAGATTAGCTGCAGATATTGGTCTGTTAGTACACAGAAATTACCCACAAGTACGTTCAGCTGACGATCGCGGACTGAAGTTGAAATGGACTGTAGGTGTGTCATAGACAAAGATAAGGATCATCTGACTGTTTAGTGCCTCAAGTCCACCCCAGCCACTCGCTATCAGTCGTTCTGTACTGACTCGTTCAAATTCAATTATTACCTACATTCGGACACAGGCTTTTTTGGTTGTTTTGATCAATCATTTTGCACGAAGAGATATGGAAATGTAGTTTATTGAAATGTATCGTCAATATCCGTGTCTCTACAAAGTAAAATATGATAGCTCTTATAATAAAGACTAAAGGGCGAAGCGTACAGTGTTTTGTTGGACTTTTTTTTTTTTAACCGTAGCTTCTGCGACTATTTTTTTGGGCGTATTTCATAAGCAAAACTTTGCAATTAGGTTATAAATCTGTGGCACTAAAATTAGTTTTGCAAATGTTGACCCTTATTTCCAATTCTAATGAATTTCTTAGGGGATTAAAAGCCCCCCTCTCGCTTTTACTTCCTCTGATGTTACAAATCTTAAAACGTTCATTTAAATTTGTTTAAATATAAACTTTGGAGGTGTATAATTTCAGAGAAAGCAACCTTTATAACTTAACTTAAATTATACTTGTTAGAATTTTATTATAGTAGGCCTATATCTCGTAAACTTCTGTTACTTTGGGTTGGTATAATTATAAAGCTTGAATAGCTGCTTTTGAATCTTTAAAAAAAATGACTATTTTAACGTAGTTGTGACCTTGGTTTACTACCAACAATGGATTGTGTAAAATTGCTCAACATATCTTTCATCTTTACCAAAAAAAGAAACTAACTTCGCTTTGTGGCTAATCTATGTATATTTTCAATTGCCAATTTTCTTATGCTTGTCATCCTATCGTTTTATTATTATCTAAAGCAAAAAACCAACGGCTATGAAAGTTTTAGAAGGTAAGAAGAAAATAGCATAAAACATAAAAAAATAGAATTCCCCTAATCTTAGAATTCTATAATAGTGTCAGGGTCGGAAGAGAACGAGTGTTGATTAAAAGAGACCTAATGGAAGATGAAAGAAAGGGATTTGACCAAGACTACACGAAGAAATAAATAGGATGAAGCTAGTGTACTTAGAGACTGCCAGACTTGTACTCATTTACTTTTCTTATTGTTGAAAGTACCAATAAGGCTGTTGGTGACCAGTTTTTCTTGCACACATCTACTGACAGTTTATGTTAATTTGGGCGTAGTCCTTTGGATAATTAGGGATAATGTTAGAGAGTTCAACTTGAGAGTGATGGGTGGTTTTCCTTATTATAACCTATCAATTAAGAAGGATTTTAGTTTTTAGAAAGTTATTTGCAGTTATTTATATTTCTCCATGATATGTACTTTAGTGCTTGATCAACTGTAATCAACTAAGCTTGAGGAAACTTTTCTACAATTTTACAATTTTCTACGACAGCCAATTTCTTGTGAAATACAACTACAAGACGACTTTTCAATCAATAAATCACCATCCTCAGGTACTAGATGCACAAAACCTTCTGACACTGGACTGTGACTGGGTAATTCTTGATTACTCAAATATATGATTACTGCTTGTATTTTTTTTCCTTTTCAACAGTAGATATTACTGTACAGTTGGATAGCTGTTATTGACATGGTTTAAACTTCTCATAGGATGTCAACAGACATTGTTTGTTGTCTTTCCAATTACTTTGTTTTCTTTGTATCTTTAGATCAATAATTGAAATTGAAATTTAGATGTAGTACCGTATTCAGATATATGATTACACGACATTTCATGTTATACTTTCTAAAAGAGTGCAGCTATATTGTGAATATTACACAAGTATTTCCACATCCATACAGAATTTGTAAAATATTTACAATACTTGATACAAATTAATTTTCTTCAGAAATGTGATATTTGATTCGGAGTTAACGAGATTGTAAGTTTAATGAAGAAACAGTCTAGGCAAGAAAAAACACTATCAAGTAATAAATACATAAACCACGATATAAACATTCTTGGGGATGGGGATAAAGTTTTATGTTGATTGTAAAAGTTTTATTTATCATTTATTGGTTTACCGACAACCGAGGCTATGAAATATCCACTGATCCTACCCGTTAAAAAAGTTTTGCAATATATTTACAGTCACTCACACACACACACACACACACACACACACACACACACACACACACGCGCGCGCGCGCGCGCGCGCGCATATACAGGAAGTTAAAAAAACCTTTCAGGGGTTTGGGATATAATTCCTCATATAAAAAGGAAGAAAACAATGCATATGAAGGTATATCCTAAAACGTTTAGTTTTCCGTCTTTCCCTCTGTATGTGTTTTTTACTTAATACGTTATATCTTAGGAACAACTAAAGATGTGAACTTCAAACTTGGTACATGTATTACATCAAATAAGACCCATTTTGGTATGGAATCTCAAGTTTATACTATGTACCATTTTAAAATTGAGGGCAATTTAAATTTCTAAAACTCAATATCTCAAAATCCGTAAATCCCAAAATATTTACAAGAGACCAAAAAGTTGTTAATTTTTATCTCCTAAATAACAATGTATAAATTATTAAGATTCCATGATTATTGATTGAGTTTTGCTATTTTCGAACGAGAAACATGAAATTTTGCATTATTACCGCAAAATTCGAATGAATTCAATATATATAATATACATTTTGAAACTTAGCAAAGAAAGTTGCCTGTGGTGTTTATGCTTCAACGTGTTAGAAGAGGGGGAGAGAAGACAACAAAATTATAGTATTGTAGCATAGAAGAGAAAACTATCAGAGAACGTTTCACTTACAGGTAAAATACACAATAAGTTTCAATTGGTAATAAGCATCAATTACAGTAATAAGTATCAATTGGTTGCATTGAAACTTACTTTAACGCAACATAAACATTTCATTATTTTGTAAATAATAATCACTATCATTTACTTTATGAACTCTGGCCCTCTGGGAATCACTTTTTGAGTACTCGGGTAACAAACCATAGCCGGAACACCTTTCTTCATCTAGCCTAGGGTTAAATACCTTATCACGTTTCTCTAGTCTTTGATAATTTTTTTCATTTCTGACACTGACGATTAGAGTATTTGAGGGTGTGATCTCTTTACTTATTCCTCATCTCAATTTTTATAAACGCTATTTTAACCCCAATTTTTAATCTCTGTAATTTATAGAAATACTATTGTCATTGGCAGGATAATTTATAAATCATATTGATATTGGTTGCACCAATAATGATTAAACATATATGAATATTCAAAGGATAAACAGGTCAAAGCTGTCTGATATGTTATGGATGCAATGCAATGCAAGTATTATACAAGCACGTGTGTAAACCCTGCTGTAATGTATATTGATCATCTGGATCAATGTCTACATAATCGTTTCATGTTTAGATTGCAGTAAACTGAACTGGTAAATTAGATGGGAGTAAAGGGAGTGTTCCATTATGCAACAGTACTTTCACGCAAGAGTACTATTAATAAAGTTTGTTGACTTTTTTCCAGATGAAAAATATTTCACTGATGTGTTTATTTGGTAACGCCCCTTAATTTGAGTTCGTTTGAATATTTTAATTTATTTTTGTAAAAAAGACAAGAAAATGGACAGAAAAATATTTCATATTACTGTTATAAAAACCATTCTCAAAAGTACAAGATAACAATAGTAAAAATTTAAAAAAACAACAATAAATCAATATGTCATTCTTTAAGTGATCCAGGGGACTAATTTTTTTTTTTTTTTTTGTCATTTGTTAATGTATAAAATCAAACACCCAATACACCAATTCAATAAGAATTATTACCTTATGTACATTTCAGTAACATAGTTACCATCCTCAGAAGTTGAGTATTAAACAAACAATAATTTTATAAATATTATAAACCGTTATAAAAGTGAGATCCTTTCTCCACTTCTTCCTGTGGCTAGTTTAATCAATAGCATTAAGCCAAGTCATTGGTCTCATTGTATAACTGTTTATAATATTTTTATAATTAGTGTTTGAAAATATACTCAACCTCTGAGGATGGTAACTATGTTCTTGAAATGTACATAAGGAAATAAATCTTGTTTTATTGAATTGTGGTATTGGATCTATGTTCTAAATATGATCTAATTGTTTCAAAATAAGGTATGTAGTAAACGATTTGCATAAATTTCTTAACTAAATCGTAACGATAGGTACAATACACATTTACTCAATTTATTAGTTTTTGGATAAAAGAATAAGGAAGATTTTACAATATTTGTAATATTAAATGTTGAGTTTGACTTATGAGAAAAATTATACAGTATAACAAACACACAGAACACAATTCTCACAATAAATACGCCTAAGTATCAGACGCGTTTCAACAACAAGGTCGTACAATTGTCGTTGAAACGCGTCTGGTACTTAGGCGTATTTTTTGTGAGAATTGTGTTCTGTTTGTTTGTTATACTGAATATTTGTGATCTATTTATTTATAATTACAGTTTACTATGAATTTATATTGTTTTTTGTTATTGTTTCAATTTTATCATTCATTCTATCAAAATCGTCTGAATCATGAGAGGTATTAATGTCCGTATCTAAGTGCATTTTTAGTTTCTAAACGAAAACTCATGAATATCAATGTTCTTGATAATAAAGATCAATACACTGTGATCCTTAAGCTTAAGCTTTCGGTTTTTTTAACGTGATTAACAAAGTACGTGGATTAATTTTGCCCGATTTTCAATTAAACCTTTTTTTTTTTTTATTTATCAAAAAGAGTTAATTGTTTAAACCATTTAATCAATAGCAGAAAACTACCTAATTTCAATTTATGATAAAATATAATTTTCTTTTCGTGAATAAATTCTCTGCCTCCTAAATTAAGAAGTACGAAGCTGGTGTAATTAATGCCAGGGGTAACGAAGTAGGGAATTAGAACTTTGTACCTTTCCCTTTTTCCACCACTTTTCATGATAAATATTTTAAACGGATTATATAATTTTACTCCTTACCCACCTCCAGCATCATTACTTACTTCTACAGGGAATTTGTAAAACGTCATTTCACATAAGTTTCAGAGAATAATGGGATTTGGAGAAAATGTAATTTTAAATCCACGTACAATGGATTTGCTGATTATTTTCAACTATTAAAATAAGATAACAATATTACTATGTTTATAAATTGTATACCGCAGCTAAAACATATGTGTTTGATACGAATTATACAATTAAAATTTACAAAATACTTATATTAATTTGTCCATTAATCTATCGCGAATAAAAAACTATCTAATACATAACATGATTTAAAGTAAATATGACGGTAAGTCAATAAGTAAAGTGAAATTGAAAAAATGTATTTATTTATTGTACTTAGATAAATAATAGTAGCATTACTTATCAACATAATCCATTCCTACTTCCATCTTTTAAGAGCATTTTAATTCCTACCTGAAAGAAGGTTTTTGGTCTCGTGAACAGAATATTTTGCACCGCTTCAATGGCCTCTTCGTCAGATCGATAATGATTTCCTCGCAACTGTTATTTTAATGGTCCAGAAAGATGAAAATCGCTTGAAGCCAGGTCCGGACTATATGGAGTGTGATCCAACAGCTGAAAACCAAGATTTTGAAGGGTCAGGGCGTGTTTTTGGCCGTATGGGGGTCGAGCGTTATACTGATGTAAAATCACGTCTTTTGAAAGTTTACCACGTCTTTTGGATTTGATTTTTGGCTTCAATAAACACAGTAACTCACTATTTTTTATTCATATAAACCTTTAGGTTTGAAGTCAACCAAAATTGGACCTTCCATATCTTAGAATATCGGCATTATAAGTTTTCCTGCAGACATCTATGTTTTGAACTTTATTCCTGTGGGAGATGAAGGATGTTTTCACACCAAACTTGTCGCTTACTCTCCGGTTCAAAATGATAGACCCATGTTTCATCAACATTTTATTTATGGAGACTATGTGAGTTATTGTTCTGTTAAGAGATGAGTATCCTTCTTCTTCATATGCTTCTGGGTAATTTCTAAACGATTGTCTTTGTGGATGCTGGTCAATTGACTTAGAACTGAGCGAGCACAAACTTTTCGAAAGTTTAAAGAATCGTGAATGGTTGAATATGCTGAACCTAACTCAATCACACAGAGGAGAACTCATTTCAAACAGTTTTTTAAACACAATTACAAATAGCTAATAAGGAAACAATACTTTCTATGAACAGCTTATAAACGTTAAGAGTTTAAAGTAAAACCATCAGTGCTGCCATACTAGTGATTCAGAGCGAAATCAAAATTTCCCTTTACTTTTCCTTGTATAATTGTTATAATTTATTTAATATAATTAGTATTAACCGCTAGTGAATACATTGTATGGTGTGGTGCTTGTGGAAATTTTGAATAACTTGTAACTATTTTTAAAATGACTAAGAAAAATCTCTCTTGTATTTTGATAAATTCAAGACTATAACAAAAAATTCATCTTTATACTGTATAGTTTTTTTTTACAGTTAACAATAAAAGGCTTTACAGTTGTTGAATTATAGGCTTCCCTTCAACAATAAAAGTGATAAAAAACTAGTTTTATGAAAACATTTTGTAAAATTTTCGGTTTTAGAAATATTTGGCATCAAGAATTCTCAAATAACGCCATTTTTAATTGTTTAAATTTTGTAGAAAAGAGTTCACCTTTAGTTTCGCATATGCAAAAATAGTTTGACAAAAATGTCAAAACTTATTCATTTTACAAAATATTTAGCCCCTTTTAATGCTGAAGACGTTATTGTTTTACAGTATGTTGAAAAATAGCTGAAATATCCGTAAAAAGCTAAAAGAAACTAAATCTTGGTAACTTACATGGACTCACAAGAGCTTTTCTAGACCATTCAGTACTCATCGGTCGATATCTTAATCCCTTCAGCAGTTTCGTCTTGTATTTGAAAAAAAAATTAGTCAGATAGACTAAAAACTATTTCAGTAAAAATATGTTTATGAGCAAATTTGATGTTTAAAATCAATTTCTAAAGTTTCCACACTAATTAATTACTGAACATCCTGTAATAAAAAAAACAACTGCACAGTCAATAATGTCCTAAAGTTATTTGCCAATATTCTCCATTCCACCATACAGATACAAATATACGCTCAATATTGTATTATTTATAAAATTTCAATACAATATTATCAGAATTCCTCACAGTACGTGAAATCTGCTGAAATTCTTACTTCATTATTCTCATTTCTTTACAATAAAAAGGATTGGAATATTTTGTGACAGTTAAATGTATTATAACTTGTTCTATAAACAAGTTGTTAGTCATTTGTTTCTAAACCTCTTTATCTCTACTCAACCTAAGTAGTTTGTTTCAACCTTTCTTAAGAAAGAGGACAATTTGATTTATTATCGTGCTTTCTAGAATAACTATCCCCCCCCCCTCCTGTCAAACAAATCCACACATAAGTGGAGCAAGTACAAACATATGTTAAACAAAGTTTTGCAGTTTTTTACATTGTTTTGCAGACTTATACAAAGCTCTATTTTTCTTCTTGTACATTAACGTCTATTTATGTTTGCTATATTTATATTAAATGTTGAGCTTGACTTATGAGAAAAACTATACAGTATAACAAACACACAGAACACAATTCTCATAAAAAAATACGCCTAAGTATCAGACGCGTTTCAACGACAAGGTCGTCCTCTTTAGTGATACACCAGCTACACCAACCAAACCACAACTCAAATGTTGTGGTTTGGTTGGTGTAGCTGGTGTATCACTGAAGAGGACGACCTTGTCGTTGAAACGAGTCTGATACTTAGGCGTATTTTTTTTATGAGAATTGTGTTCTGTGTGTTTGTTATACTGTTTGCTATATTTGTTACAGTCTTTGTACCTTCTCATACATGCGAAGTATAAGAGCTTGTGTGCGAGGTAAATAAAGTCAATTTTTTTACAGATATAAGAGTTTTAAGGTCCCTTATAAGAACCACGAAGATTTATAACATTTAAAAGTTTTTTTTTTAATTTTAAAAACACTCTCAATCTGTAACAAATAAAATGACAAACTGTATAATCCTATAATTGATATAAAGATGCATATAACGTGTTTTTTAATATATTTATATTTTGCTTTTAATCATCAGAATCGTCGCTTGAATCAGAATCGCTGTTTGAATCAGAATAGTTGTCTTCGGACGTGGAGATATGGCGTATTTTCCCTCTAAAATTCTGTTTCTTGTCGTTGAGTTTGATTACAGCAATATCAGTTTTAGTCAATCTGTAGCCTGGCTTGACTAAAACAAATCTATAATCTTGATTTCCTCCTGAAACACAAGTTTAAAGATAAGTTTAATTGAAACATAAGTTTAATTCATTCTAGTAAGTCAATCAAATTTAACAGCCTGAATCCAAAACATAAAAACAACAGATTTTTGTTGTTGTTAAAAGAAGGCAATTTCGGAAGAATATTTGAAAGAAACTGAGAAATTTCCACAACAAACAATAGGTCAGTTGTTTACAATTAGTGGCAGTTAGTCCAACTGAACTAAAAAGGTTAGGTGAATGCTTTATGTATAGTAGGGTATAAGCCATTTACCTCAATCTAATACTTTTCCACAAACATTTGGGTTTTATTTTTCACAAATATAGAGGAATCAATATAGAGGAATAAAAACTTTAACTACTAAATGACAGATTACCTGCAACATTTAACAGACTTCCCGTGATAATTTTTTTGTACACGTTTGCCACAAATACCACTGCGTTTCGTTCTTTTTCTACCCTAAAAAAAAGTCATGCAACAGTTGCAACTAAATTTTAAATTTTTTTAAATAAAAATATTGCAACGCTATTTATGAATTATCTTCTTTCATATCTG
Source organism: Aphrophora alni (assembly GCA_963513935.1). Taxonomy (NCBI): domain Eukaryota; kingdom Metazoa; phylum Arthropoda; class Insecta; order Hemiptera; family Aphrophoridae; genus Aphrophora; species Aphrophora alni. Next base: position 20,382,615 of record OY740777.1, on the reverse strand, counting down.
TTATAATTATGAATATAACGTATATATTCTAACAGACTTTGTTGATCCAATAGTATGTGCTAAAATAACATTTATGACATTCAGGTGTTTATTGCTGTGTTGTGGTGGGTGGGTTGGAACGGGAAATATTCTCATGCCTTGAGGTAGCTTATTGTTAAATTCGGCCCTGATTGTAACTCGTAGGTCTACATTGTGTGTGTACATTTTATGAATCCGATACAAACCTTTAACTCCATTATAACTGCAAATATAAAACTGAGTGTAGCTATCAGGTTTGTAGCTGAAGAACACGATCTGGTATGTGGATGATGTCAGAGCTCCTGAAAAACGAGAGGTTTTTGTCAGTTCAGTGTAATAAATATATTGTTATATAAACATTATTCATATTAAGTTTAAACACAGTCAGTACTTGGTGAAAATCCATATTAAGGTAAATAAAACACACATGTAAAATTTGAAAAATCAACATATATTGTGGCATCTGTTCGCAATTAAGCATCTTCAGACAACTATGAACTAAAATATACAAAATCTATACTAAGATATTGGGGGGTGGAATGCAAGGAAGGGGGACTGTGCCAGGACTACATTAGAAGGTAAATGACCTGACAGGATGTGTTACAATGGGTTTTAATAATGAAGGTGAGTTATTGAGGTTGGAAGCATGGCATTGATCTGTTGATTTCTAAAATTTCTAAATAATTTAATTTTCTACTTTATTGTTCAATATGCAAAACTTTGACATTTTCAGTAGGATCAAAACTATGACCAGAATCTAATCATCTTCCTTGCATTCCATCCTCCACTTTCCTTAATTGGTACTTAGGTTGGATTTTGTAAATTTTAGTTCATAGTTGTCTGAAGATGGTTAATTACGAAACAGATGTCACAATATATGTTGATTTGTGAAATTTTACATGTGAGTTATTATTTATCTTAATAAACATTATTACTAAATTAAACAACTCAAATTGAATTTGTGTTTATATTATAACATATAGTACAGAAAGCCTGTTTATCATACGATTGTTAAAAGTGAGCTTTATATAGTTTATAAGTCAGTGTTAGATGTTTGTACCACAAAAATATCTCTATTTTAAATACGTACAGCATTTACGTAACAAAATGGTGGTTCCTCATAATAAGTTGTATTATGTGATGAGTTTTATACGAAATTGTGGTTTTTTAATAACATCTATCTGTGGCTCTACAACACAAAAATATGAACATATTTATTATAAAATTACCTACACATTTTGGCAATATCATGGAGTGTTTATTTCAATTTTTTAACTAAACGCAATTCGATAAATACAGTCATTTTCAGGCTTATTCATTGATTGAACTGTTTTACAAAATCAAGCGAACTTTATCTAGCCTACATGGCTGTCGTATAAATTATATGTACATTTAACGTATTACATTATTTATAGCTACATATAAGAAAAGGAAATATATAAAATACATTTCCTTTATATATAATCCAATATGAAATAGGAGCATTAATAAACGGTTAACAGTTTTACTCCTGTTTTTATTTTAAAATTTAAATAACTTCCTAATCCTTATTATAAAAGAGAACAAGTTAATTTCTCAATCTGTGAGGTATATAATTTAAAAAATATTTGGATTAGCTTAGCTTAATCATTGTAAAAATATTGTTTATTGAAGTAGCCTATTTTTGACAAATTACAGATATCTAATATGTAAGACCGAATACTAAAAACTACCACATGTTTCGGACATTTCTAACTACAACATAAATTGTTAATTTATACAAATTAAACAATGTACAAAGTGTTGTGTTTAAAGAAATAAAATTTTGCTGGTAAGAATAACGTGGAATGTCATAAAATAAATAACGACGTAATATTGCAAAACGGATTAGACAATTTTTTAATAAAAAGAGCATACATGCCTAAAAATACGCCACCTATTGAGACAATATTTTTCCCTTTTATGGTTTTATCAAGTGAAATATAAACTAACAAACTCGAACCCGGTTATTTGAACTACAAGTAGATAATGTTGACCAATGTACTCGCATTGGTGTATGTTTATATTGAAATCAATTATCGCTAAAGTAATCATTTACCTAACTATTTATAGATGCATTTATCAACCTTTTATGTAACTTATATTAATAAGTTGTTGGTCACAAACAGATTTTTAAATTTGTAATAATTAGGATTTTACTTGTTTGGTTGATGTGGGCAACGCAGAGGTTGAGAACTCTGTAGAAATAATTATTTAATCGTTAAATACTTTAATAAACTGTTATTGTACACCAGACTTTGGAAAAACGTCTTTACAATATTAATAAATATAACTATTAATTATATTTTAATTCAGTCGCTATTATAAGACTCACCATATTTGTCCAACTGAGTCTCGTACACAAAGCCTTTTCCTAAATATTGTTCTCGAAATCTGAGAACTTCTTGACTTCCATCATTTCTAAAAAAATCAGATTAAGTTATTTATTATATCATGGGTTTTCAAATCAGAAAAAAACAATTAAAATAATGGGAGACATTTAGTATCAGCGTGTAAGAAAGATAGTTAACAAATTGTGTAAAATTGTAATTCAAGACACGAATTTGGAGTTAATCAAAACCAAATCATTTTCGTTACCAATTTTAGACGTTTATTCTGATATCAAATACAATTTTATACTTTAAAAGTAAAACTGAGTTTATTAACAAATGTAGGAGAATGTAGATTATTATATATTAAATAATAAAATAATTATGTTACCTGTTTGACGTCAGTAAATTATTTGTTCGTCCTTCTTAGACACGTTTCCGGATCGTAAAACATTCCCCAAATAATAGCCATATTTTATTTTTTGCTTCAACCCACCTTGTACACTCACTACTGTTTTCGACGCAATTGCGGCAATCATACCAGTAGTTGTAAGGAAATAGGAATAACGGAAAGAACGCTTACCTGTTTATCGTAAGAGTGGCCCGGTAAGCACAATCGTAAGGGAAAGGTCTATCCATCACAATATTAACTGATCTGATATTGTCATAGAACGAGGTTTCTGGCACGTATTTATATCTCCAACCAGAGTCTGCAAACTGAATAAGTGAATAGAGAGTGTGAAAGAGTTGTAAAAACAGAATTTAAACAATTTATCATTAGAAGGTTCTACTTCTAGATTACAACTAACATGATCTGCAAAATAAGGGAGAAAATATTTCCTACTACCTACAATTCACTTGTTTTAAAGCAAAAATATGAAGTTATAAAATATAGAAACATCGACAATTTAAACTAAAAACACAATTTGAACTCTACAGGCTGTTTAACATTACTAATATTATTGATGTGATGTTAAACCGAGAGGTTGTTACATCTATGGAGTGGGAGGTGTGGTATGAAGATATTTATTTTAGATTCACATGATAGTTTAGCAGTACAACCCGATGATATTAACTTTTTTGGAACATAAATGAAGGTTTTTAAGGAAATAATCTAAATAATAATAAAATTACTGAGTTTTTGAGTTATTTTTATGTAACTCTGTGTGAGAAAATTATCAACTAATTCTTGAATTTCATCGCAGTTTTCGTTCATGAATGTACAAAATTTCAGATATAATCAAAATATATGCAGTACGGATGACATACATTATTTCAAATAAACACTGTTTTTGGATTGCCTAGTTTAGTTTTTAACTGATTGTTTCTGTAAAACTATTTTTTAATCATTACAATAATTCACATATGCTGTGTATGTGACAATGAAATTTTTTTAAATAAAGAAATTGTTTTTTGTGTAAAAACAATACAAATATTAAAAACTACACTGAATACATGATTATGAGTCTTTTCGCTCAAAATTCATTTGGCTTACCTCCTCATAGTTGAATTTTTGGACTGGTGTAACTGTTCTCTCGCCACAACTGCCAAAGTACTGCCCTTTCACAACAGGCAAGACCATTGCAAATAGAAAGATCACTCTTAATATCGTCACTTCCATTATGAAAGAGTTTTGCTAAGTGGAACAAATAAAAACTGAATAAACCATAAGGATAGTAAAAACCAACATGATGTTTGTTTACATGAATTGTATAAATTTCCTTATTTTGTCTCCAGCGGTATTTTATAGTTCCCGTTGTGGGAAGTTAAAAACCATAGTCAGATTGTGATTTCAACAAAATCACTTTAAAAAGAATAGATTAGAATACAAGTTTACAAATAATAATTGCCGGTGTTCGATTCTTATTCAATTACTTATAAAGTAACCATATCATCAGTATGATCAATATACAGATATTTCTTCTACAAGTCACTTCATCAAAGTTTCATTGTAATCGTTACAGTAATTTTTTAAAAATTGGAGGTCTTATAAACAAAAAGATATATTTCTACAAATTGAGAAATAGTTCCAAAGTGACTGAAAAGTACTGAAATAATGGCGAGATGAGCACAAATAAAGTGGCATAATATTGCTTTATATGTAACAATAACTGCTTTTACTAAGCAATGCTGCAGAACTACGTATTTTCTTTGAGTTGTTAGCAAGGGTCAGAATTAGGCTTATAATGTTAAAGGTGGTTTTATTTGCTAACGACATTTTAATTGTTACATCGTTCTTCGTGGAAACGGCCACATCCAAGACTTCTACCGATCCTACCGGAGTAATTTGACACTATATTCAGCTTTTTATACGTTTTTCGTCATATCAATTTGGAACAAATGATTACATAATCCCAATTATTGTGTTTAATGATGTTAAAATAGTTATTTGTGCAACTAGTGAATAAAGTGCACTTTTTTAAACGAGAGAGAGAAATGTTGACGCACGAGGCTTGCCGAGTGCGTCAATTTTAACAAGTTTAAAAAAGACACTTTGCTCACGAATTGCACATTATACTTTGTCTATTTGTCTACAGTTGTTATTTTGTCAATAAAAACAGTTCTTACTGGCGGTCGTACTTTTTCCTTGATTTGACAGGAAGGAGATTTAGTACAACGTTGTTAGCTTTTTCCGCTAATTTAGGCGGGGTATTTGACAGGTTTTCATCCTCTGAACTGTCCATATTTTAAATATAACTACACAAAATATAGCAGTAGTGCTAAACAACACATCAACACTGAGTACAAGTTCTCACGTTAAAACTGAGGTTATTTATGAATATTACAAAAACTTAGGTTTATTGTTGAGGAAACGGGATTGCCAACTTCAAAACTCGGCAAACGAAAAATACTCTCCGTGTACATACACTGTCAATCATCTTCATGAATAATTACTTCCTTTTTCAACTTCAGAACGTTGTTTTGTTGTTTATTTATGTTATTTTACATGTAAGAATTGATCTAACCTACATAAGGGACATTTCCTGTATATTATAAATCAAATCAAATAAACTTAACCTAAATTTCGTTTTGTTCGGTTGCCATACGGAATGAGCAAAGTAGTGTGCAAAGTAGTGGGCAAAGTGAAACTGTTGAGAAATCACCTGTTTTGCAAACTAATTTAAATGAAGGAAATACCATTTTGTCAACAACTGTAGACAAAGATATATTTTATTTATTTCTTTAAAATATAAAAAATATCTAATTAACAAAAGTTATCTACACTCATTGATCAAGGTCCAAAACATCACAATCCAGGTATTCCCCCACGGAATTGAATGCCTTCTCTTTAATCCATTTTGCTATAACGGCTTTAAATATATTTTCAGTCAGTGATCTTATGGTTACAGGATGCTTGTAGAACAACTTATACTGCAGGCAGCTGTGAATAGTATGAGTCCTTAAAAGCCTGGGGTGACCAAATCACATCCATTCCTAGTATTTTAATCATAGTTGAAACTGCGACTATCAAATTTGGAAATATTTTGCTTTACATAGACAAGATTGCAATTAATGTACAAGGTAGGCATTGTCATAATCAGCAATTTGGAAAAGCTGGCTTTACATGAATGCCTATCAGATAAGCCATTTATACTTCTAACTACTTTTTTCTGCCACAAAAATGCTCTTAGAGTTGCCCCACAGACGATTGCCATAACTCAAAATAGAATGAAATAAATCATAGTAAGTTATCAGTAATACCTCAGTGCTAACACAACTTCTAAGTTTCCTTATAAGATAGACAATTCTGGATAATTTCTTATAAAGATCAGTCACGTGAGGTAGCCAAGTTAGTTTAACAAAGCCTGATAAATCCTTGTTTTCAATGTCCCTCCTGAATCTAGATTATATTTGTTCTGTTTTGTCAGCATTTACAATCAGTTCATTAGCATCAAAAAATGTCTTGGCAGAGGACGTTAAGTAGTTTATAGCAACCATTTTGTATTTTAGTTGATATTTAAAATAGAAACTTTACGTTATACTTCATTAAAGATTGTTTATTAAGCCCTACTTCTTGATCACACATATAATTAGTTAATTAAAGTTTATTACCTTTTCTGGTAATCTGGTAGTCATTTAACGGCGGATTCGACCTCATTAAGGTCATTTCCAAAGCATTTTTTAACAAACAAACACGAACAATAGTTCGTGTTTTTGGTCTCTGTTGTGACTAAGTTTTTTAAAATGTGGCAAAGTATTATAGCATATGATGTTAGTGTTTTTGTACTTATGTGTTAAAAGAATGGTTTGACAATGATCCTTGCTAACCTAACAACCAAAATCACCAAAAAAAGTAAATACTTAAATTAGCTAAACATTGTTTTTAAATGTCTAGTTCAGAGGTACAGTAGGTTTTTGATATCTCGTCCCATAAAATATTTGTGTAATTAATGAAATTTGACTTAAAAAAGGGGCTCCACAATTTGAACACTTACTTTGAAAATGACAGTTTATTTCGTTTACTGTTTAGTAGGAACTCTTTTGTGTTCTACAACGGTTTCAATTGCTTTTAAAATTATTAGATTTTAGGTTATAATATTATTTTATGTACTTATTATTAACTGAAATAGCTAAAAAAATATAATTTATGGGAAAAAAACATTCAGTATGATAGGACAGCAATACTTTAAAATATTTCATAAATAGCTGGGGTTGGAAGAAGTTAATCAAAATCTTCGGTAATTTGTTATTAAAACCAGTTTTCTATTTTCACATTTTATTGCTAATAAAGCTATTTTAACAAAAAATGTATAAACAATATTGGAAATAAATTTGGTACGTTTTAAAAAAAATAAAACCCAAATGCAATTCTATTTTTAAGTCGACAAAAATCAGATGACCAAATAATTTAATAGATAGGTAATTATATATAAATAGTATTATAATATATAATTATATATATATATACAATAATTTCAATATAAATAATTATCAAATTTGGTAAATCAATATATTTACCAATATAATATAATATATTTCGAAATAAATAGCTTTTACAGCTGCGTGCTAGTTTAATTTTAATTTAAACTGATAAGAATAATAACGCCTGGAAATTTAACATTTTTTTGTAAACATTGTTCACATCTGCGAGTAAACGATCAGATAAATAAGCTAGAACTTTACTTGATATATAAAAATACAAATGACATAAATGAATTCAATATAAAGTACAAGTACTAAACAAGATTTTCATTAATAATTACCTCAGTTTGAGATGATATCACACACACTTCTCCTATTTTCCTAAAGCATTCTTTTTAAGTTGTCTGTTCTTATATGACCAAACATCCATTAATTCAGGAGGCCGTTGACAACTATTGATGTATACAAATTACATCCAGATGTGTGTGTGTCGATTCAGTTGCTCAATTTGTCAAATAAGCCCAAAATTTAACCTTGGAGTTAGAAAATTAATTGAACGTTATTTATCAAAATATCAAGTGATAATTCGATACACATTTTTATGTACACAAGTTACCACACACTGACACAATTAGTGCTTTTTAAGTAGCACAGGTTGAAGTTATAATTGATAATAAATTTAAATTCTCTAAGGTGTAAAATCACAGAAATGTCTCGTGTTTAGACAAACAGTCAAAGACAGAAGATGAAACAGACTTTGTCTGTCTGTCTATCTGTCAGTTTTATTCGAGAATTGCTTATCTAACTCCCATGAAGTATATGGTCGTGATTTAGAATATTCAACTATTTTACACATTTTCTTAAACGTGGTTGGCATCTGATTGCTTTTTTGAAATCGGTTCAATAGATCACAAGATATAAGCATTCTTGTCTGCTGAAAAAATAGTAAATCATGAATTTCCAACGACAGCATTTATGTTATTAACGACATTTTATTTCCCTCAAGTAAAACAGGTGTTTTTCCGGGAAAATCTAGAAGGAAAAGCAAGTAATGTTATAATAGATTTGTCTCGTCAAATATTACGTTATTTCCGATGCAGCACGCGATTTTGCACAGAATTGATTAAATCCTCGTCAGTTGTAATCACATTTTTCTCACTAATGAAATACCTTGAAAATATTTTTCCTATTATTGATTTTTATTCCACTACGAGGATAACAACTAAGCAAAGAAATTAATTTATTATTTTCTCTTCCACGAAGCAAAAATGTGATTTATATTAGAGCACCTTTGACAGTGAGAGATCTGTTTGAGTTTACGTCGAGGGAATCTTTTTTTGTAGGGAAGGTAGACATTTGATGCGGCTGGTGAAGTTAATAAAAATATAATATAAAACTCTCTCTGTATATTATTTGTTCGTTCGTTTAAACAATTACATATCCCGTAAATGTTAAATGTATTTTAAAAAAACATACATTTTTTTTTCAAAATAATATAATTGTACTATAATCTACGTTTGTTATATTTAGAATACCGCCCATATTTTGCAATATTTTCGTTTATTTGTCGTTTCAAAGCAAAAAATATAGCTGCCATCATCCTGTTAAGAAATAAAAAAGAGAGACCAAACTCAAGACAACGTGAAGAAATAATTATATCCAACAAGGTACTTCTAGATTGCCACACTCTTACTCGCAAGATTTTATTTAAAGTAAGCAATGACTGGTCCAGAATATCTTTACACATGTAACATTAATTTTACTTAATGTTTTGTGGCTGTGTGAAAAGTAAAAATCAATAAACAAATTACCAATATAGGATGAAACAATTAAGTAAATTTCAACTAATAATCATCCTTTTTCTACTACAATATATTAATATTATTGTTACATAATCAAATATTATTGTCCACCTCCACAGGTAAATAACCTAGGTGGTTATTATTTCTATTTATGCATATGTAAAATGTGGTGTTGTATTTTGTATTTTATAATGGAAGAAATAATAAAGATTTCTCATTAAAAAATATATATATATCATTTTTAAACAAAAAATATAATATTACAATAATTTTACTACTGATTTGAACAGTTAGTAATTTGTGTAAAATAAAAGTATAATGGTATTATTTTAATATTCTTTTCAGTTCAACAATCCCTAATAATTTTTTTTTTTAATTTTTACCAAGTAAAACGAAATTCTAAACAAATGTAATGATACAATTTTGATATATACTATATTTGAACCCATTTTAAACCATTTTCAATAATGTCTGTGACTTTTATTGATCGCGAAGTATCTCAATCACAAATGTACCGATTGAATGAAAATTGTAAAGTTTCATAAGAGCGGGGATGCGATTGAAAGTGATTAATTTTGTAACCAAACTACATAAGATGTGGCTGCTGGAAGAGTGATCATGAAGAATTATTTCAGAAATGGGTAGACCGATCTATTACAAATTTGTAATTTGGTGTGAGGTAGGTGTCTAAATGAATTATTTGATTTTTATCAAAATCAACAAAGGGTGGGAAGAACATAATGGTTCATTTGAGGGGTCGCATAATGACCTTATCTTCACACATGCATGCAAATGTTCAGGATATAATGAAAAGTACTTATGTTGGAGAGTAAATTAAGGTTAGAAGTGAAGTTAAAGCGGTTGATTTACAAAATTTAGGATTTATATCCTATTACCACATTTATTGCCTGGTTTGACAACAGAAGCTGGCAGCTTTTAAGTACACGATAACAATGTTGGATTAGAATGAATATAATATTTAGACGCCCAATAATCTTGATAATAAGCGATATGTATAACTTGAAACCCAAAACAAATCAGAATGAGAGAAATAGTGAAATGAAAATAGTTTGTATTTCACGCTTGCAAAAAACTAGTCATATTATGATAGTTTAAAGTCATTGTAAACTCACTATATGTTGCTCTCAAGTTTCAATATACTCCACAATTTTTGTAGAATGGTAAATGGAAGTTACTAATGTAAGGACGACAAAATTATTGCGAAATGTAAATGTTTACGAATTGTACAGATTGTAAATTTGTATTAGCTATTTTCGAAAAATAAAAATATCTTAACTAAAAATGTAATCTAGAAATTGTGTAAATTCAGTGTTTTTATACTATAGAGATATAACAACAAGGGATCCAAGGTGAAGTGAAAAAGTCTCCCAACATAAATCAAATCAAGCACTTGAGATCGATTTCCAACATCTAAGCTTCCCTTGGGCTTTGGAAACTCAGCAGCGTCTATCAGATAAGTTGAAATAATACAACTCCAAGTTCTTTACAACTCAAGCGAAGATACAAAACAAACCTGAGACAACTCATTTTCGTTACGTAGTATTTATAACAAATTCAACAGAGTTTTTGTTCAAATCGTTTACAGAGAATACCACTGTAGAAACAAAATAGATGTCTCTCAAATAAAAGAAGTCAGTTTGTCAAAAAACTATATCTTTATTAGAAATTCAATAAATTATATTATACATGTACAGAATTAAATGTAATTTATTGATATTTTAAAATATGCTGCAGAATTCAGACATTTCAAAATAAAGTGCTTCTTAGTATTGTCAAAGCACCATGTTATGTCCGCAATAGAGATATCCACCGAGATTTGAAGATGCCTTTGGTGCACGAAGAGATACAAAAGTATGCTGGAAGACATGTAACCAGACTCCGTGATCATCAAAATGTAGAGGTGGCACATTTGGTCAGCAACGTCCCACAGGTGCGGAGGCTGAAGAGAAAGAAACCTGTTGACTTGGTGTAGGATTGATACACGTGATCGAAGTGTAGTTACATTGCGAAGGGCGACTCTGGACGTTTTTTTTTCATCACACAGCCAGTTACATCAGAGAAATATTGCTAGATAGTTGTTAACTAGTTGCAATTGTAAATAAATAAATTTAAAAAAAATAATAATAATGCTGCAGAATGTTGTAAAATTCGTCAAAGTTAGAGGCTGTCATTACTCTGTCAGACTTTATAAAGATTTTCAATGTCACTTTATTTATACCTTTGAATACATTTACTTGAATAGGTGCATTCAATAGATAATATTTTCTATCTTTAGAATCTTAAGACTATTGTTACTTTAGATTTCTCCTGACCTTGAATTAAGCTAATACTTTTAACTTGGGGGCTCCATCTGACCCTTGTGGGTCTAATTTCACTTAGCGTGACGGAAGCCGCCAAAAGAGACCAGGTTAGAAATAATGCAAGAACTGACTTGACTAATCTGTCAATTATATTGTTTAAACTTCTATACAATTATATATACTACGATTTCGATACAAGAATATTCATTTATCTACTTAAATGTTACAAGAATAGGTTAGGAAACTATAATTTTAAAATTATGTACTTAATTTAAACAAAATTACCTATACTAACAAATTATTAATCTTTCTAATATTAATGATCCTTCCAACCGTGACACCTTCTAACCTATTCTGATTACAAAATCAAACTTCAATGAAAGAAAATCTACTCTAAAATATGCATACACTTAATTATATTTTCGTCATACTGCTTCAAAAAAAAGCTGATTTCAATACATGCATTGAGATGCTAAAGTTGTTCTTGATGCTATTTTGAACATTTACGAAATGATTACATCATTATTTTTTAGGGATTTGAATGATCTCCGGGAATATTGAAGTAAATGGCGCTGCGTAGACTATTGCAAAACAGCTGTGTAGTTAAATTGCATAACTTGCGCCTGATATACAAGAGTAATTATTGTGGTGTACTTGTAACACTAGTAGTCCAGAAAATTAAGATATAAAACACTTTTTCGACATAATTCTTCAAAAACAGCTGTTTTCATTACATGCACTGAGATGCTAAAGTTGTTCTTTTTAGTCGAAGGACCTAAAAACATCAGCAGAGGTCGAGGTTATAAGATGTTACTTCATTTATACGAATTAATTAACGATTGTAAAGAATCTATAAAAACTCCCGATTTTAAATAACAGATAAAACAGCTTTTACCATCGATTTTATAAATAAATACCACTAACACAAACTAAACAGCTGTAATAGCTGCAAATTTATAGTTTAAAACATTTTAGTTTTTGTGAAATTGTTTTCTTATATTGTTTGCAGTATAACGAAAAATATAGTTATATGACCAAAGAAGATTTTCGATTCTTGCTCATTTTCCATTTCATTGTTAAACTTGAGCTTGTATCGAAAAGCTTCACTTTTGGTCCTAGTGATGAAATATACTATTTATGAATTGACAAAAACATTTACATTTACACAACTTAAATTTTCTTGTACTGTTTCGACCTTAATCAAATAACAATTCCGCATCTGTTATTCACTTACTAATTTTGAACGTTTTGAAAACACTTGGACCTGATTTAAATTGCTTATGAGGTGTTTGTTCGAAACCCTCACTACTTTAACTGAACCTCATAAAACCCCATATAACATCTTATTGTATTGCAAAAATATAATTTTTAAAATACAGGATGAAAATTGAACAAATTTTCTAAATGCTAACGAATCCTGATAAAACCAAAATGATCACTAATTCTGAATTAAAATAATAATAATTCTGAATAAAATATAGTAAAGTGGAAGTGGTTTGGTCATATATAGTCACAAATAGAATCACAACTAGACGAAATCGGTACAGAATATATTAAAAAAGGGAGACCAGCTCTCGTATGGAGAGTGGGTGATCATTTGTGTTCTCGAGCAATTAAAGAGTATTACAGTAGGATGTTTTGAGAAAATTTTTAAATAAATTCACAAAATTTGGTGGTTTACATAGACTGTGTAATTTTATTATTGTATTTAGTGAAATTATGTTTTGATTGAAGTATAACTTTGTTTTAGCAACTCTATTTCTCTGAAAGAAGAGTCTTTTTTATTGATTTCATAATGTCAATAAGACGTTAGTATTATTACAATTTTTACAATTTATTATTCGTTGAATAATCGTTACAAAAAATTTTAATATCGCTTTACCTTATATCCATAAAACTCATGTCAATAATGCACAAAGTCGAGGAATATACTAAAGGAAACCGTAACAATATGTAGAAGATTTAACTATAAATCTCTTTAGAGAGGCTAATATAATCCTGACAAGTTAGAATTTCATTTAGTTTTGATTTTTTGATTTAATAAAAGCATTGATGACAACATACAATATATTTCAATGTAACAACCACTATTGGAAATTAACTATTCCCAAATGGGTGTCCCTAAACAATTACGTAACGTGTATAAAAAGTGGTTTGACTTGAATGGAATTTCATTTTATAGTTGTAGCGTATTCAACATTAATCTTCAAGGTGTCTTTAAGGAAAGCTTTAACTGAATTCCAACAGTTAGAGTTCGCGATGTACACCTGATTATAAGAGACATGGTTTATCAACCCAAAAAGTCTACCACAATATAAGGTCCAACTGGAAACATGTTCTAAATATTTTGTCCTTACCAGAAAAATGTCCACTATACAATACTAGTAAGTGTTGAAAGAATTGTTATTATTTTATGATATAAATTTAATTTTTTTTTATATTTATGTACAGTGACTAATTTTGTTGCAGTTCATTTTCAGCGTCTTTGTAGTTTTACATGTTACGAAATCGGCCTTAGCTATACAGGTATGCCATCCGTATCCTTGTAGGTTTGGTAATTTCGACAATGTTTGATATTCACTTCTGATTTCGAAGATACAGTCCAAGTGGCTGTTTTATGTTTGGACCCTCCAAAACTTGGACCACCAATCTTTCAGTTTCAGACTGTTGTTATTGGAAATGTCCAAAGAATAGCCAAAATGTTTTTTGTGACTGTGAGTAAACTACCTAGACTTATATTCTTATAAAACCAAATTGATTTTATATTTTTCGCTTTTGAATTGCTGAATGTATATATCTAGATAAATACCTTATATTAGTAGTCAGAGCAATTCTTGTTATTGTATATCACTACAGCTGTTTCGCCGATCACAGTCGGCTTCGTCAGGTGCAGGACACTTAAATAAAACACATAAACACGACACTGAACATATACGACACTAAAAACATTGTTTTAAAATATTCGGAGGCTAGCTCTTCGTTAAATTTTACACTAAAAATGTCCGTGTGTGGCCACATCATTATTCGTTCGTTTCCGGACGGATACTGAAAATAAGACTGATGATAGTTAACTGCCGTGGAAGTCCATTTGTTTATTCAGAGATAAGATTATATCGTAGATCGGGTTGGCTGCGAAGTTCAATTTCTCATTGAGAAGTATGTTGGGATGTTTCTTTTGGGTGATGTATATATTATATTCTTCCAATACGTCGAGACGGTGTCCCTTCCTCTCATTATGAATGATGTCAAGATTGGTATTGATATTAGTGTAATTATGATTGGTGTTTATCAAATGTTCGGCAAAATTGGAAGTATGTTTGGAGAGATGATTTTTATGTGACGGTAAATGTTCTTTAAACCTTTGTGTAAAGGATCTGCCAGTTTGACCTATATAAATTTTTTCGCAGTCGTCACACTTGAGTTTGTATACTCCACTATTGTCAAATTTATTGATAATATTTGGCTTTATCTTGGTTTTAAGGATGTTATTCAGGCTATTGGAGGTTCGGTATGCCAAGTTGAAACCATGTTTACGGAATATGTTGTTTGTCGGACGGTCCAGAATGTGGTTATATTTAATTGGTACGAATTTTCTGTTTTCTTTTTTTGCTGTAGGTTGGAATATATTATTGCGATCGCTAATTTTCTTTTTATGTTTATATATTAGTTTGTCTATTATCTCTGTTTTGAAACCATTTGCGTTTGCTATTTGCTTTATTATCGCTATTTCATTTTTTAGGTCATTTTGGCTCATAGGTGTGCTAAGTGCCCTGTATACGAAACTGTTGTACGCGGCCAGCTTGTGTGATTGTGGGTGATAAGAACTATTGTGAATGGTATGATCAGTTTGGGTTGGTTTTCTATAGATTTTAAATATGTGTTTATTATTATGCTTAGATATTGTTAAATCAAGGTAGTTTAGGCTATTGT
This sequence comes from Aphrophora alni, assembly GCA_963513935.1. Lineage (NCBI taxonomy): Eukaryota > Metazoa > Arthropoda > Insecta > Hemiptera > Aphrophoridae > Aphrophora > Aphrophora alni. Next base: position 20,367,333 of record OY740777.1, on the reverse strand, counting down.
TGGTTTCCACTTCAGAGGTGAAGCTTAATAATGAGTGTATGTTGTTCAAATAATTGGTAAACAAATCTATCTGTCTTCTTGTGCCATCGAATAGACAAATTATATCGTCCACGTAGCGGTGGTAATATATGATGTTTTTTGAGAATTTGTTTGTTAGGTTCATTATGTGATTATTTTCTATTTCATTAAGAAAGATTTCCGCCATTATACCTGAAAGAGGTGATCCCATCGCTAAGCCTTTATTCTGTAAGAAAGTTTCATTATTGAAGCTGAAGTAGTTCTGAGAGAGACATATTGAGAGCAGGTCAACTAATTCTTTTGCCGCTTTTTCGGGAAGTGTGTTATGTTTTAGTTTTTCTTTTAGGATATCTATTGTTTCTTCTATGGGTATATTAGTGTATAGGTTTGATATGTCATAGGAGATCAATGTGTATCGAGGTAGTACATTTACATTACTAATTTTATTTATCAGATCTAAGCTGTTTTTTAAACTGTGGCTCTGTTCAAATTTTACTGTCTTTTTGATAGTACTCTCAAGAAATTTTGATAGTTTGTAAGATGGTGCGTTGGTGAAATTCACTATGGGTCGAATAGGCATATCCTTTTTGTGCATTTTCGGTAGGGCTCTTAGAATTGGTGCGGATGGTTTGATCATTTTCAAATGTCTTTTCGTTTTGTCATCAATGATATGACTGCATTTGTTTATATGTTGTTTGATGATCGTGTTAAACTTGTTAGTCGGGTCTTTCTCAATTTTAACTATATCATTAGACTTGAAAAATTCTTGTGTTTTATTAATATAAACATCCTTGTTTATTATTATTACAGAGTTCCCTTTATCGGCCTTTGTTACTATTGCATTGTTTAAATTTAATTTATGTTTAACAATAGCCTGAATAACATCCTTAAAACCAAGATAAAGCCAAATATTATCAATAAATTTGACAATAGTGGAGTATACAAACTCAAGTGTGACGACTGCGAAAAAATTTATATAGGTCAAACTGGCAGATCCTTTACACAAAGGTTTAAAGAACATTTACCGTCACATAAAAATCATCTCTCCAAACATACTTCCAATTTTGCCGAACATTTGATAAACACCAATCATAATTACACTAATATCAATACCAATCTTGACATCATTCATAATGAGAGGAAGGGACACCGTCTCGACGTATTGGAAGAATATAATATATACATCACCCAAAAGAAACATCCCAACATACTTCTCAATGAGAAATTGAACTTCGCAGCCAACCCGATCTACGATATAATCTTATCTCTGAATAAACAAATGGACTTCCACGGCAGTTAACTATCATCAGTCTTATTTTCAGTATCCGTCCGGAAACGAACGAATAATGATGTGGCCACACACGGACATTTTTAGTGTAAAATTTAACGAAGAGCTAGCCTCCGAATATTTTAAAACAATGTTTTTAGTGTCGTATATGTTCAGTGTCGTGTTTATGTGTTTTATTTAAGTGTCCTGCACCTGACGAAGCCGACTGTGATCGGCGAAACAGCTGTAGTGATATACAATAACAAGAATTGCTCTGACTACTAATATAAGGTATTTATCTAGATATATACCTAGACTATATTGCTTGTCTGTCTGCTATTTTTAACTAAGCTGTAAACATTCAAAATTTCAGTTGGGAACCCTGTCTTCTCCTACTCTTCTACCACATTTTGCTCAATACGCAATAAATCAACGAATGTGGTCAAATCTAAAATTTGATTTACGACGTTGTTATTTACCTCTCCACAGGAACAAAATATTTCTTGTATTTTTGTTGTCTTATTGCCGGGTTCTCCACATCCTGTATACGCTCCCGGAATCCTTTATTAATGATATTACGTCAAATATTTTATGTAAAATCGGATTTTATATGGGTGGACGTTTTGGTATCGTAAATATTTACGTAATGTGGACGAACTTTCGTGGAACTTATCAAAGTTTATATTTTGTGATGGACATTCTGTTGCTGTGGACATTTTGTGGTGGAAGTTATCTCTTAGAAAGGTGCACTTAGTCTTAAAGTTTCCATTAGAGTTGCTCAGGTTTACCTCTATTTTAAGAAACGAGGTAAAAAGATGTTGGTAAAAAATAGGTTAAGCCAATGTAAACTCTGAGATATTGTGGAGTTGATAAAATTGAACTCCTTTTGTAGGTCAAGACAGAGCGACAGAAGATTAGGAACTGGTAGGTAAATCTATATAAATGAAAAGTAAAAAATAAATAATCAAAAATCTTCCCAAACATCATCGATGAAGTGTTCATCTTAGAGCAGGGATGATCTGAGACAGGTGTTAGGATTAATAAGAGTATTGAGCTTTATATAAGCATCTCTCAAGCATCGGGACATAACCTGTACTAGCTTGCAATTGAAGATATGTAGGATGTTAAGGATTTGTAAACTATCAATCTCTCTGATGTTATATAATTATACAACAAAAGTCTTGGTGCCGCAACACATTCCAATTACTTTCGTTAATATTGACGAGCCTTACTTTCTTACGCTTTCTGTACAATCTGAATCATTTGGCATTGATCAATTTAGTTTTTCCTGATTTATTAACACTTTCCATAGATGTTTCCTAAATTTCTGTTTATATATACCTGCAATTTGTTTGACATTATAAAAACTTTTTCACTTCAACAGTCTTAACAGCTTATAACTTTACAAATTTTATTATAACTCCTATTATTACTAAATAATATTTCATATCAGGTTATTATTTACAAATCTATAGTGATTTGAAAATCCTATCTCCTATTATAGATACATAACAGTCAAAAATATTCATCATTATTTAAATCATTAGATTATAATTTATATACATAAGTTACGCAAGTTGAGTAAAAATATTAATTTCAATGTTGTTCCTATCGAGGTAATAAATTTGATAACTCGAAAATTGCAGTAGAAAGCGACTAAAGATAGATGTGTTGGTAGAGCATTGGTGGGTAAAGTCAAAGGTCTTGGGTTCAATTCCCAGTCTAGGTCGTATATTTTTCTTTTGAATTAAAAATACCAGGTGATAAAAACGTATAAAAGTTAAAATCAATAAATTTAAAAAACCAATATAATTTACATTTTACAAGATATAAGAGGGACATATCTTGTAATTTTTTATACGCTGGAGTTTTTGTAGATGCTCTCTCTCTCTCTCTCTCTCTCTCTCTCTCTCTCTCTCTCTCTCTCTCTCTCTCTCTCTCTCTCTCTCTCTCTCTCTCTTCACGTCAAAAATTAATAACAGTTCTTTGTACTTAGGACACAAAGTACAAACCAACATTATACACAAAGTATAAACCAGCACAATACGTGTAGACTACTAAAGAAAAATTACGGAAATTAAATAAAGTATTTTTTTTAAAACACGGGATGTAAATAAAGAAAATAAATAAAACGATTCGGGAACAAGTACTTGCAAGAAATGTAACAACACTTCAGGAATCGGTATTACAAACTTCAAAACTATTGACATAGTCAAGTATCCTATTACATTTATACATTTATTAACATGATAGTATTTTGTACCTAAATCATCGATTTAATAACTTTAATCGAAACTTTAGTACAGTTTCTAATATACATGAATATAGTGTGGAGGTATTGACAGGCGAGAATACAAAAGAAAATTATTCTACAGTTAAAACTTTCAAAATTAGAAACTGTTTTTGACACCTTTTAAATTCCTTCACGAGTTTATCCTTGCAACTTATAAGGCATGAATAAATAAATTTATCATCTCGGGCTCACTGACATTAATGAGTCTCTCTTCGATTTAATATCCCTTTTGTATTACTTTACTTTGAAGTAAGGTGAAGGACTGAGAGACTTTAATGATCGGATTGTTCACTTCTTTTGTTTGCACCGTTTTAAGGACAATTCGTAGCTTCATCGATTAATAAAGTCTTCAAATGAAATTAATTTCAATCCAACGTTTAAACCAATATTAATGACTTTTCCATTTATATCGAAATATGTTACATATTGTTTATAGTAAAGGAACAATAAAAAAACTCATTTAAATTTATTCCATAAGTATACCTGTATCGTTTCAAAATATGATAATATTGTGTTTTGAAATCGGATTGAGCATCCGATTACCCACAAACGATATCAGATTTCTACTAACAATAATAACTGTCATCATACATCATAAACTAATTGAATCAAACCTCATGAAGTGTTATTTAAATATAAAAGCTTTTAGTCTTTGAAAATGTAAAACGTATTCAATTTGACTGCTACTGGTTGCTTTCTCTGAACCTCAAGTATTTACATATTTAAGTGTTTGGAATATACGACAAAAAGAACATATATCGAAAGAAATATATAAAGAAATGTATCGGCATTTCGATTAGAGATATCATAATAGCTAAAACTTATATTTTAAAAATTCCCAACAAAAATTAATAATAAACAGTTTCTAAAATATTGCAAAACTTTCCTTACAACTAACCTCTTGAAGTGTAAAGCGTTGACCTCGTTTTATACCACAGTACGAAGTGTACATGTAAGATTAGTAATAATGACTTTCTCGTTGAAACGTTCTCTTTAACGTAGAAAAATGTACTCAGAACCAACAACGAACAATGACAAATTGTTTTATAAATCTTGTAACTTATTAAACAAAGAGAGAACTATATACTGAAAAACAAGTTTATACTTCTATGGATTAAAATAATTTACATTTTTAAACAAAACAGTAAAGCAATAAATATTTCAACAGTACATGTACGAGACAAGGAACGATGGAACAGACAAATTCACTTTGTACACATGTGTATATATTTTTTAAAAAACCCATTGTAGTTTTACAGTCAATAAACCACACATAAATTTGAAAACCTAATTTAAACAGACTGTACAATCCTGGTACGCCTTTATGATTGTTCCATGACCCTTGTATTTTCAATTTAGCTTTGTCGACACTTTACCTGTTTTGCAACTAAATTTACGTATCAAAAGCAAAAGCTCTCTGGTAGAATGTATAGTAACTTCTTTCCTGCGATACAACCGTGAAGTTGTTAGGATTAAATTGCTTTCCAAGCAGATATAAATTTCGATTTATTTTTAGAAAATTGTAATTTTTTGTACAGTCTGCAGCTAAACATTGGTTCAGTTGGAAGTTTTCAGAAGTTATCTAAGCTCTAATATTTGTTACCTTTTCAATAATATTGCGCTATGTATCGATGGAATATTCTAAATCATAAAAATTTCCTCCTCCCTTTAATCAACTTTATAATATAGAAACTTCGACCTATGAGATCATGAATTGTGCACGTATCCAATACATCTCATACGTGCATCAAGTTTCCATGATGAGATGCAATTTTATAAAATTCCTTAAAGGGAGAAAGAATGTTTTTAAAAATTTCAAACTTAACTGTAAATTTACTGTAGAATATTTTAATCAATACGTAGTACAAATATTATTGAAAAGTTAACAAATTACAGCTTAGATAACTTCTAACAATTTCAAACTGAACCAATATTTTCCCAAACATTGTTTCTACTGCAGACTGTACAATTGTAATTTATTTACGTTTAATTTTTCTAAAAATAATTCACCATTTATATCTACTGGGAAAAGCAATTTAGCTTTGACCAACTTCACTGTTTGATCGCAGGAAAATGTTATTTGCTACAAATTTCTCCAGGGAGTGTTTGCTTTTAATATGTAAATTTAGTGGCAAAACAGGTAAACTGTCGCCATAGCTAAATTGAAAATACAAGGGTCATAAAGGCGTGTCAAGAGTGTACAGTCTGTGTGTAAATTATTTTTTCAGTTTATGTGTGATTTATTGATTGCGAAACTTCATTTCTTTGTATAAACATAATTGTCTGTCCATCTTTTCTTGTAAACGGCACAGTACACTTATTGTAGAAATAAATGAAAACTTGATTTATTTAAAAAGTGAAAATTATTTTATTCCAATATTTAGAATAGAAGTGCAAACATTTTTTTCCCATTTTATTGTTGTATTTTTGTCTAATAAGTTACTGGATTTATAAAACCATGTGTTGCCCTCGTCTCCCATATAAATACAAAGGTCTAGGTCGGCAACAGAGCTGATACAATAGCGATCTAAAAAAAATACATTTCTTGTCAAGAGAACATGCCGAGTATTAAGGATTATTAAACATACAAATACAATTACTTGAAATTCTTTAATTGTGTGTACCTAAACAGAACAAATATTAAGCTTATTAAGTTGCTGTATATTCTTTTCCCTAACGTGCTGATCAGGGAACAATCAGTGCTCGTGTATGTTAGATTTTTAAATAAAAACAACTCCTTCTTACACGCAGATGTATAAAACACAAAGCCACAAACAAAATAACGATACAACAAAAAACTCGTTCAATTTCAGTTTATGAAGTGCGATAACAAAAGATAACAGGATTGAAAGAAAATGTCCAATCAAGTTGGTGACTGGGGAAAGACAATAGAATGTATGGTGTCTCGCCACTAACAACTTTGTTCATGGCTATACTTGTTTTGTGAAAAAAATATCAGCTTTGTGTTTGATGAGAGACAAAGGGGGGAAATGAATGTATGTAAGTGGTATGCTGGCAGTAACTCGTAATAGTTTGTTAGTGAAGGAATCAACTCGCTTTTGAGAGATAAGGGGATGAAAATTAAGTTTATCTGTGAGTGGAGATACGACTCTAACTAGTCTTCATTAAAGTGAGGAATTGTTTTTGTTGTTTCTGTTTAAAAAATAGTAATAAATGAATCTGCACTTGGTAATGTGCACTTGTGTAGCAAAGTCGGTTTATTTTTATTTGACCTCATTTGCCAAAAAGGATATCTGTCATGCGTTATGCTAGGATAGGTTAGGTTAGGTTATGGTAAGTTATGTTAGGGCGATTCTTTCTAGCACTGTCTTCTGTCCTCCCTCGCTGCCTTCTGTCCTCCGCCACTGCCTTCTGTCCTCCACCACTGCCTTCTGTCCTCCACCACTGTTTTCTGTCCTCCACCATTGTCTTCTGTCCCTTGCCACTGCCTTCTGTCCTCCACCACTGTCTTCTGTCCTCCACCACTGTCTTCTGTCCTCCCCAACTGTCTTCGTCCTCCCCCACTGTCTTCGTCCTCCGCCACTGCCTTCTATTCTCCGCCACTGCCTTCTATTCTCCGCCACCGTCGTCTGTCCTCCCTCACTGCCTTCTGTCCTCCCCCACTGTCTTCGTCCTCCGCCACTGTTTTCTATTCTCTGCCACCGTCTTCTGTCCTCCTTCACTGCCTTCTGTCCTCCATCACTGCCTTCTGTCCTCCACCACTGTCTGCTGTCCTCCCCCACTGTCTTCGTCCTCCGCCACTGCCTTCTATTCTCCGCCACCGTCTTCTGTCCTCCCTCACTGCCTTTTGTCCTCAACCACTGTCTTCTGTCCTCCGCCACTGTCTTCTGTCCTCCACCACTGTCTTCTGTCCTCCACCACTCGTCTTAACCTCCGAACACTCATTTTTCTGAAGTATTCCTCAATATCATTCAGCTATATTTTCTTTTCCTTTTCCCTTTTCCACACTCCTCCTGATTTTCTTTAAAATATTTCATTGACAATTCGTCTTTTCGTTAGAATTTCGAACTTTATCTAATCTTTTTATTTCAAATAATATTACACATTCTCCACACAGCTGTTGTATTTCGTTTTTTTTTTCATTTTATCCTACAAAATAGCATCCTTCTTAAACGTTCCATACGTTTCCTCAATATTTTTTTCCTTTTGATCCAACTTCATCTCTTTTACTGTCGATAATCACACTTCAGCATCGTAGGTGGTGACCAAATGTCGCAATATTGTTTTATAACATTTAATTTGTTAAATATTATACAAATAAGCTCTAGTTCGGTGAATAAAAGGTTATATTACCGTGGTAGATTGTTTAAAGTTACTTGGTATAATGCTGTAAAATGGGGATCTATGTTTTGTAGTGAATTCTGGTTACGAAAACTAAAATTACGTCGAAGGGAACTTGATGTGCTGACCACAAATTGAGTAGCTAAAAGCTGACTAACATCATATACCTCACAGGCTGTTAAAACAAAGAAGTATTATTATTTGTTGAAAATAAAAATATAAAAAACACTATCACTAAATCCTTTTACTTGTTTAGAAAATCTAATTAAATTTACATTGTTAAATCAAGCTTTCCTCTTTGTCGTATATTGCAAACACTTAAATATGCAAACACTTCCTACTTAAGGGTTCACAGAAAGCTTCTTATACAACCTGTAGCAGCCAATTTGAATTTCCAACAGGGAGGACTGAAAGCTTTTATATTTAAACACTTCATGTGTTTTGATGCAATTACTTTCTGATGCAGTTATTTGAGATTTATAGAAATCTGATATCGTTACTCGATTATCTGATACTCAATCATTGAGCAAGACACAATATTATTTTGTAAAGTATAAAACTCCTTATTGATAAGGTTTAAACAAATGAATTTTATCTTTATTTTCCTTTGCAATTATGTATAACATATTTACGTAAATCTTTCATATTAATTTAAACAATGTATTGCAATTAATTTTATTTGAAGACCTTATTGGTAATCGAACTAGTGAGGCTGCGAATTGTTCATTGCACTATCTTTCTCATACACAAAAATATATACTAATAAAAATAATATCAATATAGAATTTCTTTCCCACATTATAATACTTAAACGTGGGGAAAAAAATATGTACATATGTATTATTGATTTCTTCCCATTGTATATTTCTTTCGAGTGTGATAAAATGGTACAGTATTAGCATTTATCAACTTTAGGTGTAATATATTAAAAAGAATAATTTGGGAGTTATTAATACATTTAAATAGACCCTAAGCTTGCAAGCTTGTGCCTTAAACTGCACCTGGACGTTTGATAGCAGCGCGTAATTCATTTTAGTTTTACCAAATTATTTATGAACTTTTAATTTCTTACGCCTGGAATTTTTTACACTGATTTAAGTTAATAATAAATTTGAGATCGTGCTTTTATAATAGTTCCATGAACGATTTTTTTTTATAACGTACTAGAATTGTTTGTATAGTTCTAATTTTTATTTTTATTCTAAGAAGTAAAATTATTCAAAATAGTTGATTGTTTAAATAGTAATTTTTAATCTTAGTCTACCTATTTGTAGGTTTTAAAAATAACCCAGATTTAATCAAAATAAATCAGAGCAATCGTTTAAACGTAAGACGAAATTTACACCTACGTTAGACAGAAATCATTCCAAAATATTTTTATTTTTTGAACCTAGTAGACTTTGCAATGGCCCACTAACACTAGAGATAGTTTTTTGACCAGACACATAACTTTTTCTATATTATATATTTATATATACAAATTAATAACCAGAAGAATCTATATAAATAATAAATAAATGGCTAAATGTGTTGCTAAGCTCAAAACCCAAGAACTGCAGGACCGATTGCTTTGAAATTTTGCATAGTAATTAAGGTTAACCCCAAGGATGTTTTAAACCATCAATTGAAGTCATAGGATATTAGTGCTTCCCCCCACTGGCCTTCAAAGTTACCATGTTATTGCTATAGAAGAAAGATTTGTTTTGATTTTATCAGATGACTAATTTAAAATATTGTAAACAGCTGTTTATTTAAAATGTGTGTTTTGATTTTATCAGATGACTAATTTAAAATATTGTAAACAACTGTTTATTTAAAAGGTGTGTTTTGATTTTTTCAGATGACTAATTTAAAATATTGTAAACAGCTGTTTATTTATTTGTGTAATGATTTGCAAATCAAAATCTTAAAGATATTATTTGTATAGGTGTTAAAACAAATTTTACATGGGTTATATTGATACTTAGTAGTGCTTGTTATTCCTCGATGTTATGAAGACAATAATAATAAAGTACACTTCAAGTGACGCCATGATCAGTACTTGACCAGAAAGAGCAAGTTTGTGAAACTTGCCACAGTCCAACAGTTTTTAGCAGAACGACGTTTGTCAAGACAGCTATTACAAATATTAATTTCATGATTTGATAATTTTTACCTATCTTAATTACATAGTTGTTACAACTGATTTGTTTAATATTATTATAGTTAATAATTAAAGAAAATAGTTGATGTGTCGATAGTTACAAATTGTTATTCATCTTTACAATTACACTACCAGACAGAGCCACAGCAACAAGTTGGCCGGGTACAGATAGTTATGAATATAAAAGAAAACATTTATTATTGTAATGATCTTAATAAATGGACAAGGTCGAATATTACGAGCAGAGGATTTATGTTCAAACGTGCGCACTTGAGTAGACTATTGATTTTACTCGGAATTCTGCGGATTCGTTTTAAGCAACAATGGAGTAAAAAAAAATTATTATTTTCTGAGTGTAAAAATGCATATAAAAAAAAACATAATAATGATAAATTATACATAAAATATATTATGGTTAATGTTAGAAGCATAGAAAGTGCAGAAATAAAAACAAAAAACACTCATTAAGAGTTCTGCAAATTTTATCACGCTACGTCAACTACGGTGTCTAACAATACAATAATTTATTTTAAACCTTTACATAACAGGTAGGTACAGGCTTTAATTGTATTATTGCGGTGGGTGGTTTAGGCAATTTGAAATTTTCTAAGGGCGCGTTAAAGTTTAAACATAAATTAACCTTTGCTTTGCTCCTTTAAAAAAAACATTGTAAAATTGAAATAATTTAATGTGATACATTCATTTAACCATTTCAGTGGTAGATTTTTACGTTTACCGATGCATTATTTATCCACAATCGAGTCCTAGCTTTTCCACTCCCGGTAAATATCGATTCCCCCATTTCAACAAAATAATTTTACATGTTTACAAGATAAAATTTACAACACACAAGTATGGCCTATTTAGTAGTTTTAAATATGGTTATATAATATTTCTTTTTTTTTAACTATTATTTTCAACATTTATGAATAAATTCCTGTCTGTTTAGAACATTTTATCTTTACATTTCTATAAGAGAGTGGTAAGACTGCAAACGGCCGCTTGGATCATTTTTGTCCTGGTAGATTGCACACTTACTATGAATTAAAGTATTTCCTTGGAAAGATCATAATTATCTACTAGGTATTCTTTCCTTTTATACTTATTGTGTGACTTCTTCTGTACTGTGACCGATGCAGTTTATTTAATGGAAAACAAACTTTATTCGTAGGAAACATGTATCGATTACTAATTGACGTAAAACAACCAATCAAATTTTTAGAGATAAAAAAATATATAAATTATCTTGTCATATTCTAAGATTTGTAACGTCAGGAATTACGTTCAAGAGAAAGTAAAGCCGAGGGGGTGGCTTCTTAATCCCTCAAGAAATTAATTAGCTTATGCAAATAATTGCCAACATTTGCAAGTCTATTGTAGTAGTTCAGTTTTATAACCTAATTTTAGTACTTCAGTTTTTTGTAACCTAATTGTAGTACTTCAGTTTTATAACTTAATTGTAGTACTTCAGTTTTATAACCTAATTGTAGTACTTCAGTTTTGTAATCTAATTGTAGTACGTCATTTTTATAACCAAATTGTAATACTTCAATTTAGTAACCTAATTTTAGTACTTCAGTTTTATAACCAAATTGTAGTACTTCAGTTTTATAACCTAATTGTAGTACTTCAGTTTTATAATCTAATTGTAGTACGTCATTTTTATAACCAAATTGTAATACTTCAATTTAGTAACCTAATTTTAGTACTTCAGTTTTATAACCAAATTGTAGTACTTCAGTTTTATAACCTAATTGTAGTACTTCAGTTTTATAACCTAATTGTAGTACTTCAGTTTTATAATCTAATTTTAGTACGTCATTTTTATAACCAAATTGTAATAGTTCAATTTAGTAGCCTAATTTTAGTACTTCAGTTTTATAAACAAATTGTAGTACTTCAGTTTTATAACCTAATTGTAGTACTTCAGTTTTATAATCTAATTGTAGTATGTCATTTTTATAACCAAATTGTAATACTTCAATTTAGTAACCTAATTTTAGTACTTCAGTTTTATAACCAAATTGTAGTACTTCAGTTTTATAACCAAATTGTAGTACTTCAGTTTTATAATCTAATTGTAGTACTTCAGTTTTATAACATAATTGTAGTTTTTCAGTTTTATAACATAATTGTAGTACTTCAATTTTATAACCTAATTGTAGTACTTCAGTTTTATAACCTAATTGTAGTACTTCAGTTTTATAATCTAATTGTAGTATGTCATTTTTATAACCAAATTGTAATACTTCAATTTAGTAACCTAATTTTAGTACTTCAGTTTTATAACCAAATTGTAGTACTTCAGTTTTATAACCAAATTGTAGTACTTCAGTTTTATAATCTAATTGTAGTACTTCAGTTTTATAACATAATTGTAGTTTTTCAGTTTTATAACATAATTGTAGTACTTCAATTTTATAACCTAATTGTAGTACTTCAGTTTTATAACCTAATTGTAGTACTTCAATTTTATAACCTAATTGTAGTACTTCAGTTTTATAACCTAATTGTAGTACTTCAGTTTTATAACCTAATTGTAGTACTTCAGTTTTATAACCAAATTGTAGTACTTCAGTTTTATAACATAATTGTAGTTTTTCAGTTTTATAACCTAATTGTAGTACTTCAATTTTATAAACTAATTGTAGAGTTTGTTTATGAAATACTTCGCAGAGAGCTTCTACCTTCGATGTATTTTGTTTAAAAGTTAAATATATCCTTAATATTTGTTACAATAAGTTTGTTTTGATATATATATATATATATATATATATATATATATAGATTTATGTATAAGACCTTTCGAGTGCCTAATGGTACGGGCGACGACCTATTGGAGGCCTGGAGTGCTTGAACTCAGGCATTCAAAAGGTCTGTTTTCATACACTAAAACGACCTTTTGTGCCCTCTGTATAAAGCGAAATCGTCGACGAACCTTTTGGATGCCTAGAGTGCCTGGTGTGAAATGTACGGGAGACGATATTTTGAAGGCTTATATACGATCAGTTACAAATGCCACCTATTGAAGTCTTATACGATCAGTGACAAAAGTCACCTTTTAAAAGCTTTAGTTGACGCCTGTTCCTGTTAAATTCTATTTTCTGACGCCTGTTATCACCATGGTATAAGTCATCGTGTTTTAGAGACCTTTTGAAGACCTGCTATTATTTAAATAGAACCTTTTGAAGACCTTATGCTCTCCAATAAACTTAATTTTGACATTTCTTTTTCTGAAACATTATTTGAGTAAAATTTTGCGTCACATAACAATATTGTATAGTTTTAATACAAATAAATTTGATTTAAAAATTCTCTCATATCACTTACTTTCTTTCATTAATACTATTGTTTATCAAATACTAATGAAGTAACTATTTATTTTAAATATAACTAGAGGGTACATAATCCTCTGTTCGCGGTACAACTCCCGTTCAGCCATTCGTTGTCCTCGTTTTCATAATATAGTTAACAGAATGTTAAAATATGTTACACATTATTAATCAGAAGACGAAAATAGTTACATTTTTTTCCCCAAACAAGTAGGCTACGGTATTTATTTTTTCAAGTTTATAAATAAAACTATATTTTAACTAGTTACCATTTTACTTTCACACTATACTATAGTATAGAGAAAGTATAGTGATCGCAAAAAAATCGATGATGAGATTTTTGTGGATATACCCGTATTGGGACCCCCTGAGTCCAAAAAAGTGGTTTTTGCAAAATGTCTGTCTGTATGTCTGTATGTATAAAAAGCTAGAGAGAAAAATATTCGATCGATTTCAAACAAATTTGCACCAAGCATGTCAATTAGGCATGAGTTATTTTTGTTTAAATTTGTTAAATTGTTAAATTAGTTTAACAACAAAACACACGTCATAGTACTTTTCCCAGCCTTAAAATGTATGTTATACTGTACAGTCCTAATCGTAGTTATGCGATTAAGCAGAAAAGTGTCTTAAATTAATTCAGCAGCCTAAACAGTTACTTTTGGTAGTGTTTAACAACAAAACACATGTCATAGTACTTTTCCCAGCCCTAAAATGTATGTTATACTGTACAGAGTGTACAGTCCTAATTGTAGTTATGCGATTAAGCAGAAAAGTGTCTTAAATTAATTCAGCAGCCTAAACAGTTACTTTTGGTAGTGTTTAACAACAAAACACATGTCATAGTACTTTTCCCAGCCCTAAAATGTATGTTATACTGTACAGTCCTAATTGTAGTTATGCGATAAAGCAGTAAAGTGCCTTAAATTAATTCAGCAGCCTAAACAGTTACTTTTGGTAGTGTTTAACAACAAAACACACAGCCCTAAAATGTATGTTATACTGTACAGTCCTAATCGTAGTTATGCGATTAAGCAGAAAAGTGTCTTAAATTAATTCAGCAGCCTAAACAGTTACTTTTGGTAGTGTTTAACAACAAAACACATGTCATAGTACTTTTCCCAGCCCTAAAATGTATGTTATACTGTACAGAGTGTACAGTCCTAATTGTAGTTATGCGATTAAGCAGAAAAGTGTCTTAAATTAATTCAGCAGCCTAAACAGTTACTTTTGGTAGTGTTTAACAACAAAACACATGTCATAGTACTTTTCCCAGCCCTAAAATGTATGTTATACTGTACAGTCCTAATTGTAGTTATGCGATAAAGCAGAAAAGTGCCTTAAATTAATTCAGCAGCCTAAACAGTTACTTCTGGTAGTGTTTAACAACAAAACACATGTCATAATACTTTTCCCAGCCCTAAAATGTATGTTATACTGTAAATATATGTTAAGTGTACTGTTTAATTTGTGTGTGTGTGTTTGTGTAAATAGTGTGCATCTCTACGATGAGACAGCGAGTTTGGTCCCGCCTGTTTAAGTAGCCTATGTATTGTCCACTACAAAAACATGTATTAAGTATCAATGTTTATTAATATTTCACTACAATTATTATTATTGCATTTTATAGTGTGAAGCATAAATATTTACGTTATTGAAGAACGTTTAGTTTCCGTTGACGTTTCGTTCTGCAGGTTAGTGATAGACCTCTCACGTGTGTATTAGTTTCATTTTTCGTATTTTGCGGAATTTGAGAAATTATTCGGGCCTATGAATGACTCAACGATTGACAAATATTTTTCTCCAAAAAATCCGAAAGGCTTAAAACGTTTCAGGGCGTACAGTTCGCCAGAACTTTCGGAAGACGCAAGTGTTTCGTTAGGAATGTCGGAACGCATTGTGACAAGATGGATAATGGAAGGGTAGGTGACACGACGCATGGACAGCTAATGACTGGGCTGAGTAACTTGCTAGATACAAAATTATCGACATTGGCTACTAAAAAAGACCTCTTAATTGTGTCTTCTGATGTGAGAAGTCTGGCTGAAGAGAACAAAGTTTTGAAAGCAAAGATAGACTGTATTAAAAAACAAGAACAGGTTATTATGGATAAGCTAAATGATTTAGAAGGTAGATCTAGACGTAACAATTTAATTTTTGTAGGTCTTAAATGGAATGGTCAGACAGGCTTTAAAGCCCTTGTGAAACAATTCTGTGTGGAAGTGTTAAGGTGTAATGACAGTTTGTGGGTCAATAGAGCGCATCCATTAGGAGCAAAGGGCAGAGCAATAATTGCCCAGTTCCCTTCAGATGACGATATTGGGTGGATCATGTCCAATGTAAATAAGTTAAAGGGAACATCTTATGTCGTACATCGGGATTACACACAAGATGTAAGATTAAAGCGAGCCTACCTTGCTGCAGTCCGACGGGATATAGAAAAAGAGTTGGGAAGACGTCGTATGCCGTTAGTTTTTGACCACATTAGAATAGAAGTTGTCAAATTCACCTGGGAGGACAACACACAGAATGTAGTAAAATTTATGAATGAATAGTGATCACGTAACAATGAACTAAGAGTAGTAATCTAGGGTTACGATGTAACAAAACAAAATGGGTCAGGTAGCCCAGCAGGTGGACGGTGAAAGTGAGGGTCTATAAATCTATCACCGGCAACGAAGGTTTCGACTGAAAACCCTATGTTTTTAGAAAAGAGCCCCCGCACCCCTCTCGCCTTTCAACCCAACCACCAGCCTGCGCGCACATGAGGACATATTTCACAATATAAACATAGGTCAACGGTGCTTACTTTTTCGTCTGTCTGTCTATATGTTTTTTCACAAAATAATTCATATCTATAGAACGGTTTCTCCAATTGAGTTCAAACTAGACTTGAAGTTATACCTAATTATGATCTATTATAAATAAAATAAACGATTATATCCAATCATGCGTTTAAAAATGGCGACTGTTAAAAATGTCATACCTAACAAACTAAAAAACCTTTTATTTTGTCAAAAAATTTTAATACATCTTTGTTGTTGCCCTTTTCAATTTACTATCGAAAAGTGTAATAATCAAAACAATTGGATGAAGGATAATAGTTAAGTTAAGGATTATAATAGCATACTATGTACACACAATATATTGTTGTGTTTACTGTGTTGGTATAAGATGCCGGGTTGAACAAACCGATTATTACACATAACTTAACTATTATCCTTCATCCGATTGTTTTGGCGGTTACACCATCCGATACGAAATGAAAAGGGCTACAAAAATAATTTCTTGAAATTTTTTGTTAAAATGTAGGCCTACGGTTTTTGGGCAATTCAGGTTTGAAATTTTCAAACACCTTATTGTATATAATCGGTTATCTTGTTTAAATAGATCATTGTTAGATTACACTTTGTGCAAAGTTTGAGCTCAATCAGTCATATAATTCTCTAGTTAAAAATTATTTAGTGAAAAAACAAATTGGTGGCTATGGGGAAACAAAGCTTGTCCGGACCCATGTCTAATTGATTTTTTTCTCATTCTTATGTGCTGAATCATATCCTACAATATTGCAGAGTAATTACAAAACATCCTGCATATACTTAAAAATCTTATTAAAACTATGCAAAACATCCCAATATTGTGATTCCGTACGCTGTTATTATCTTTAACTTAACTGTTATCCTTCATCCGATTGTTTTGAAGTTATAACATCCGATAGGGAATTAAAAGTGCTACAAAAGGTGTCTTGAATTTTTTTTTGTTAAAATGTACTGTTTTTTGGGTATATTAGGTTAGAAATTTCCAAACAGTCGCCATTACGAAATGCGAGATTGGATATAATCCTTTATTTTACCTAATGTAGATCATTTTACTTTCTCACTATCCTACTATAGTAAAGAGAAAGTATAAAGTGATCGCAAAAAAAATCGATGTTGAGATTTTTGTGGATATATCTCTTTTATGACTCCCTGAGTCCAAAAAAGTGGTTTTTACAAAATGTCTGTCTGTATGTATGTCTGTCTGTCTGTATTCTGTATGTCTGTCTGTGTGTCTGTATGTAGACGAAGCTAGAGAGAAAACTATTCGCTCGATTTAAAAAAAAAATTACACAAAACATGTCAATTAGGCCTGTATAGATGCACGAAAATGGGGTTTTGACAAATTTTGAAAAATAACCCCAAAAAACTCCCAAAAAAATTAGATATTATTTTTTTATAAAAAAACGGCTCTAACGATTTTGATAAAATTTTGCTTATTTTTAGCCCTTAATGTACCCTACCATATGCGAAAATAGGCATCTAAAAATTCTCGTTTAGGTAATAATAATAATAATAATTTTATTATTAGAAACTCTCCTACTTTAATGTGTTCCTTCTTCTACTTAAATACAATTGTGAAGTCACAGTGAATCTGTTTAGTAATTTAAATGTGAGAAAGTATGTGCCAGTTTCTGGTACCGTTTATTGAGGTATAACTTCATGTCACGTTTGAACCGAATCGGTCAAACCATTCTCTAGATAGATATCAATTATTATTTTGTTAAAAACACATAGAACCTACATACAGATAGACGATAAAGTAAGCACCGTAGACCCATTATTATATTGCGAAATATGTTTGTCTCGATCCCAGTAACAAATCCACAAAAGGGGACCAGAGAGTTCGGGGGCATTCTGTATATAATCATATGTAACACAATACAATATAACAATAGTCCCATGTAGGTGTATAATGTTTCCAGATTTTTCGTTGGAATTACAACTTTTTTTACTAGAACCCCTTATTCTGTACTGAAGAACAAATTAATTCTTTATACAAACATAATTTATGGAAAGATTGGTTAAGCTATGCCTAAACTCGGTCAAGGCTTGTACCAATGTACTAGGATACTTAGATAACTTTTTTTATTTTATAGGAGATGGCATAACAGTTGAACCCAGCCTATATGTATGTATTCACCTTAAAAGTAGGTGGAAATCACTAAATATAAGTTTTAATAGTAAAATTGAGTGTTGGTGTGGAAAAGTGGGTTTTGTGAGCCCGAACGGTTCGTCGGAGAAATAACCTAAATAGTAAAATATGTAGGAAATTTTATGTTCTTTCATTTTGAATATGCTAGAGAGGTTATTAAAGAATAATTAATTGATAGTTTACGAGTTACAAGAGAAAACCCGCAAGAATCAGATTTTTTACTTTTTTTTTGCATTTTTGTCAATTTTACGTCACGAAATTTGTAAGCAAACCTCAGATTCGGATTCAGCACCCCAAAAACATACAGAGGGGAAGAAATAAAAACTACCCCACAAGTTTCCTTGTAAAAACAAATTTGACTGGTTTCTATAATCCACCAATGTAATTTGACATATGTACAACTGAACAATATACAAACACATTTTTGTTCAAATACTAAGAGACGAGAAGCTCAAAAGTTGGAGACGAGAAGCTCAAAAGTTGTAGATTGATAATTTCCAAAATATCAATTTAACAATGAATTTTACGAAACAAGTGCACACTTTGTAGAGAAGTTGGAGTCCTAAACTTGTGCCCAACAAAATTAATCTATACTAGAAATTAACCATTCTAGTGCGCTTAAGGCTTATTTTGAGCACATGTTCACAACCACTCGTTAACTCTGTCGCTGGAGTTGTAGTTTAAGCTACAAAGCCGTTACATTTGCTGTTCATTAGCCACCTATCACATCCCGCCGGAAATAAGTCGAGTTACAGTAACCCTATATTATGTTCATATTAGGTTAATACCATTCAGTTTTACTCGTTTTCAGTTACATATGAATTTACTTACTTATTCAAATACAGTAGATTAGGTTGTATTAAACGCTTTAATTGTTTAGCATACAGGGTGTTTTGCGAGAGTTTGGCACAACTTCAGAAGATGATAGGGGTCCACCTAAAAAAATCTAAATTGTTCATATGTACCTAGGGCTAGAAAAGCTTCGTTTTCCAGACATCCGCCATTTTGTTTCTTTTCCAAAATGATTTATACCTGACCGATTGAGTTTAAACTTAGCACAAAGTTTAACTTAACAATAATAGGCCCTATATATACAGGGTGAGTTTCTACTGAACTTCTCCATTAACTTAAGTTTCTACCATTAACTTCGCCAGTATGTTCTACTCACTAAATGGAATAAAAAAGTTCATATGGTCCCATGCCCGATCTCAACCGTTTGGCTGTAGTCGCGTATTTTGTGTTTTTTTTCAAAATCATGCTATTTTGCCTCACTATTTGTTTGAGACATTTAGTGTTTAAGACATTCTCGCTCTTGATCAGAGGACATTTTTCGCATATATACTTTTGTTCAGAGCACAGTTACTGTCCTCTGAATATTAGGAGGACAGTGTATTCTCATCAAGAGCATATATAACTTACTGTCCCCTTAACATGAGTTAACATAACACGGATTTTAACATAACAACATGCTGCCAACATTGTCTTGTCCCCAACATTTTCCCTTCTTTTATACTCTCATTTTTGTTATCTCCCTACGTCTCTTTCTGCAATAGGCATAAAACATTTGGTTTATTTTAGTTTAAATCGATGGAAAATAAACAATTAACATCAAATTTTGTATGACGATTTTTTCTATAGACTTGTGGGTGGAAACACACGATAATATTTTAACTAGACTTTTTTTCTATAGATAAAAAACAATCTAGATTTTTTAGTACCATATTTAATAAATTAGATAATTTATCGAACTATTAAACGCTATTACGCAACTTACCCAGCGCAACATTAATACTAAGACACCGTTTGACCGACCACCATGAAAATTGGCAAATACGTGTTTTTTTTTCATGGAGAAGAATTTTACCTAATTATTATAAAAGCCATCATGTTACTTACCCAGTCTAACATTAATACTAAGACACCGTTTGGACGATTACAATGAATTTTGACACACATGTATTATTTCATGGAGAAGGTTTTTATCTAATTATTATAAACATCATCATGTTACTTACCCAGTCTAACATTAATACTAAGACACTGTTTGACCGATTAACATGAAAATTGGCACACACATGTATTATTTCATGGAGAAGGTTGTAATCTAATTATTATAAACATCATCATGTTACTTACACAGTCTAACATTAATACTAAGACACTGTTTGACCGATTAACATGAAAATTGGCACACACGTGAATTATTTTAAGGAGAAGGTTTTTATTGAATTACTATTGGTTTAACCCGGCTTCGCCCGGGACTTCTATCATATGTTATTCACTAATAAATGTTGAATATGATCTTGATTTCAAAATATTCGCAAACCCGTCTGCTAGCACCTAATTGAAGAATCATGCGCAAGACCCTAAAAATGATAGTAATGAGTTAAATAAAGTATTTTTACAAAGTAGAAATTTACTCAGTAACAGTAACTTTTTTCAGATGATCCGGTGCTATAGGATTGTGTGGTAGTTGGAATATAAAGAGATAAACCTCAAAATATAAGAAGTAAAAACTTTTTATTGAAAACATTCTAACTATTTAAAATTCATGTTTATAAACAACATTTTTCCTTTTGTTATCTGGGGATAAGTTATACAAATTTTTCGGATTTCCTACTCGAGATCAAGCTACGTATAATTGACCGTGAGAAAAACAGGAATCTTTGAGACTTATGCCGCAATACTTTAAAGTTTGTCCCTATGGTTTATCTGGCTTATTGTTAATGTGTAACATATGGGTCTGACTTTTTAATCTTACAAAAGTTATCGGCGTAACTTTACATACTCTATAGTCTTTACTTTATTTCTTATTTATCCACTACATCTAGTAAAACTTAATGGTTTATCAGGCTTATTGTTAATGTGTGGCAATTGGGTCTGACTTTATAATCTTACAAAAGTTAACGGTTTAACTGTACATACTGTATAGTGTTTACTCTTTTTTTGATTTATCCCTTACATCTAGTAAAACTTAATGGTTTATCTGGCTTATTGTTAATGTGCGACAATTGTGTCTGACGTTGTCATCTCGCAAAAAGTTAACGGTTTAACTGTATATACTGTATAGTACTTACTTCATTTCTGATTTATCCCTTGCATCTAGTGAAAAGGAAGCAAGACTATCGTCACCTTTAAATACGTATTCATTGACATCATTTAAGTTAAAAATATAAATAAATAAAAACCAACCCACTCTATAAATATTACATCACATCCTTTTTTGCCCTATGGTAATCTATTAATAAAAATTTGAAAGACATTTCTACTTTTAAAAAGAGAGAGATTGAGATTGTAGTTTTTCTTCGTATAAATTTATCTCTATTCAGACAAAATGTGTATATTCTAAAAACACAGTAGAAATGTAAACTTTTTGGAGATATTAAAAATATATTATATAACATTGATTAGTATAACATTTATATAATATAAAATTATTTAATAAATATATTGAAATTGCTATTTTAAACGACAAAGGCCTACTTAGGAAAATGTATTAACAACCAAATCTATAACTAATTATGAGGGCTAGATACCAAATTTTTACGAAATAATGCTACAAATCTTCTTTCCTTGTAATATTTAGCATTGACTTGGTGGCCGGTATGAAGTGGCCGGTTGCATAAACGTCAATCAGATATGATCTATGATCATCGTCCAAATTGATCTAACATCAAGAGTTTATGTTTATTATTGAGTATATGTTTAGAGTTTACCTAACATTATATTTTGTTGTATTACTTCATGTTTCATTGATTGTAGACATAAAAATTGACCAAGCTGCAAAATTAGCAGTGTAGTAGTCGTTCAGGTAGCCTCTGCCCCTAATAAAACAAAGGGGCTACTTACAGTGTGTTGATCTATAAAAGAAACTAAAAGTTTTGTTAACGGTTTTAGACTAATGTCTCCAATGCCTAGTATCTGTTGTCTTTAATGCAGTGCAATTACATTTATACAAAAATTCAATACAATCAGTATGAAAATATTTCAATAATAAAAATTAAATCCAATTTTAATCCTAATCTTTTAAATTTTGGACATTTATATTTCATTATTATTTTAAACACATTTTATTGAGACATTATCAAATTTCAGCACAATATTTAAAACGCTTAAGTTTCAACTAAAAGTTATCGCACATTAGGACCGTTTAAGGTTATAATTATTATTGTTATGGAATAAATACTTCTTTCCACAGAACTTTGGTTTAACCGGAACAGAATGGTCAGGATCGAATTTAAAACCTATATCCTTTTACTAAAAATATTAATTGTGATTATAGATTGCCAAAAATTTGCCAAAAAATTACCGTTTACCGTATTTACATTGAGGTGGATTGTAATAACTGTTATTGATGTACTCAATCGAAAGAAACTGACTTCTTAAAGTGTTAAAAATTATAAATAGCTAGGAAAGAATTCACGACTGACGTAAAAATTTGTCTTTTAAACCGAAAATGTATATCTTTGTTTTCTTTTATATGTGTGTGAATTTGTAACATAAATAAAACTAAAATTTATTTTAGGAAAGTTTGATAGAAAGGTTTCTACGGCAGTCTGTAATTTATGTTTTCTAAAAATATTGTGACTGACCATTACAGCTCTCTCATTATCAGGAATTATTTTGTCTTAACTGCTATGTTGAGATTCAGGTAGCCAGGGCGTTAAGACTAACCTAGCCTCTCTTAGTTTTATGACACTAAGAGACATTTTTAAATATATTTTAAATGAGCCTGAGGTTTTATCTTTTCGGTAAAATCATTGTTTTTAAAATTCCTTTAGACTTAAAGAAAGCGAACACTATCCCAATTCATATTGCCAACAATTAAAAATAGCGTATGCCTTTTACATTTTAGGAATCTTGATTTTCTTAGTAATAACGATGCCATTTTTTAATTAAGATAATTAATATTACTAGTGTTACATATTAATTGTAAACAATTGAATGGATCAAAACAATAACGAACTTTGTCTAAGAACTGTTTCTTGTTAAATAAGAAAGTTTGTGTGTATGTATATATTGAAGCCCACTTTAAGAGTGTTATATAGGTAAGGAATTTTTTTTAAAAGTACTAAATTTAATATGGATGAGTCAGAGGTGGGAGGCACAACAAATTACCTGACGTTAAAGTTGAAGAAGTCCTTTAAAATATTTCAATGTTTTTAAACAATAAATCGTACTATAGCTATTCAACAACTCGAGCAGAATATTGGAGAACTCAAAAATTCCAATAACTTATTTCAACAACCTATGTATGGTCAAAGTTGTAGGCTTCTTTGGCGCAGAAGGATAGCACTTTCGTAAAGGATCTTTAACTGTGGTGTCTTATATTTATTTAATTTTAGCAATAAATGAATTACAGTACTGTAGTTATTAGTTAAAGCACAAATTTGGTAATTTTCCTAGTTCACAATATTATCCTGAAAACGGAAAGATAGACAGCCAGAGTGAAGTCTTAAGAGGACTTTATTTTTATTATATAGAGGAACTATAATAATCTTTGATTTTCTAAATCTTAGGTAGTTGGTTCGAATCTAAATCTCGTTATTTATTTTTTTTTAATAAGCCTAAAGATTTCAATTTATTTAGGAAAGGGTATTTATAATACTAAATTAATTACGATTTAACAAAGAAAGTACGTTTGTTGTTTTTAAGATTCGTGTTAAATAGAACAATGTTGAAAATACAATAATGAGACACCGTGAAAATAATAGAGGTTGCAGTTTTACAAGAACAGAAAAACACCCCCCCCCCCAGCCCACATCCAAAACACATTCACGGACGCATTTTATTCACAATTATCATCTCATCAGAGAATAAACTATATTTCCGTTCCCACAGCTGGTTTGTTCACATGTAGGCCTATAGGTTACTCATCAACATTTGAAGAATTGTGCCAGGAAGTAGTTCTTCCTTCACTGGAACACACTGAGCGTTGAGTTCAGATTTGATAAACGCATTTTTCATGTAACGTTTTACACGAGATTTGAAAATGATTTCCATTTTAAAATGTTAAAGTCGTATATATTGAAAACTTGTTAACCTTATAAAACAATTACAAGAGAGTAAAAACTTTTATTTTTTAATGACGAACAATATGGTATTTATATTTTTACTGTAGCAGTAAAAGAAAATATATTTGAACAGAAAAGGGAAAATTGCATCACAAATATTATATAATTTTAACAACAAATAAACTTGTGCTCTATGAAGTAAGAATCGGTTGACATTTGATGGTTGGAGAAGTGAGGGGTTGGTTTTGAGATTGTCTAGATAAACATTTATAGTTAGTTATAGAAATTCGAACAAACAATATTAAGTAGTAGCAAATTTAAAAAAAATATAGTAGAAATAGGCTGTGGATTCTAGTTATGACTCACTTAGGCTCAGGAAGGAGGGAGTAATGCAACGTTGTCACATGGTGTGTTTTTTCTACCTGCGCCAATTCACTGTTTATTTTACAGTTGGACACAATATTAATTATGCCCGGTCGCAAATTTTACTACATTTCTATTCAGGAACTATACAACTATATTTTAAATATTTAATAATGTTTTTAATTGATTAAAAAAATACTATTATTAGGTCTGGAATATGAAGGACAAACGTTTAGGCCTATTTATTGTTTACCTTATTATTGAGGGTCACTCAAATTATAAAGTCATACTATGCCACGTAAAAGTCAGACATTTTTGTTTCTAGAAATGAATAGAGGTGTAAGTACGCCTTTGATAAGTTATGTTGTTTTTCAGAGACAAGAACCCTAAGATGCCGAGGATCCCCCAAGAAAAAAAAACAAGTGTTATCCATTTAATTTACCTTTCTTAACGGAATTAATTCAACAAATCGGTCGGGAAGAACACCCTGGATAAATTGTATTGTTTTATATAAACTGTTGTTTCCTAAGTATTACATGGAGAGAAAATCGCACTTCACTGTCCAGTAGTTCAATAAATCAATGATTTAGGCAACTCAAGACATATGTAAGTTTAACATTCATTTCATCAACCATGATAATTGATCTGGTGATAATCACCCTGCTTGTCCAGAATTTAGAATAAATTTAGATAGTACTCAACAAAAAAACCTTTCAAAAAGGTAAAACTTTCGCAAGTATGACCTTGCGTTTTATTCCCTTTAACTTACTCAACACATTGTTACGTTTTCCTTTTCCTTGTATCTGAAGTAATTTAATAAATAAGGCAGCGAAAGCATGAGAAATCATACTGGGGTGGGGGTTGTCTCTGAACACTATTCCAGTGGGCGACATATCACCCCACATTTGATTTATTAATAAATTCCTAAATACTACCATCTTGGAAAAGCAATTTTTATTAATAAACCAATAATATAAAATTTATTGAGCATATATTATATTAATAATCATTTCGAAGTTGGATTATACAAAGACTTGAATATAACTTGCATAATACCTTCAACAACCATAAAATAGTATTTAGATTTTTTTAAAACGTAAGTGAGCAGTTAAAAATCGAAAATTCAATTTAAAACTTAAAATATTTCTAAAGAAGATAACATGAGCATTATTATTTTATATTTTATTTACAAGTTAAAGTTTTTTCCAGCTTCAACTACATCATTTTCTAAGTTTAGACCTTGACTTTTATGAATAGTTATTCCATAACTATTGCAAATTGGAAATTGTTTTCTTATTATAAAAGCATTCCTCATTTATTGAAATTTAGATTCTATACGTTCTATAGAATATTGTCTTTTATTGGTAGGTTCAATTTTAATAGTGTCGACAACATTATTATTATCTCTTGTTACAGAAATATAGTACCTATTGTACCATTAGCCAAGCCGATAGAAACATCAATATTTCGTCTTATCATAATTTTTGATCCAGCTTTTATTTTAATTACTCTAGCTAATCCTGCAGTCCGTGAACTACCCGCTTCATCATTCATTAAAGACTTTATTCTTTTTTTGTGCATATTCTTCGCTCGAATTGTATCTTCGGCAACAAGCTCAATTTCCTCGGCATTAATTTTTTTTAACATAGCATCTTTAAGGTATCGCACATTTGATTGGTAGGTAATAAGCAAACAGTATTTGATGGCAAAGTATTTAGAAAGTTACAAAGTTATGATATTTCCACTTAAAAGTTTAAATACATGATTACGCATTAAGGAATATGTATAAGTAATATTTTGCGGGTTATGACCAAATACTAATGAAGTGGCAAATGCTATCGCGAAAACGCCACAATCAACTCCATTAAGTTGCTGGGCTACAGAAGGAAATATAATCTTTTTCATTTTTGTTAAAATAAAATGGATTAAGCTTTTTCAAAAAAATTTTAAAATCTGCATCTATTGTATCAGATTTTGAAGAATCATAAATATATAATAACTTACCATCAATAGCTACATAACCAATATACATAATCAATAGCTATTAAACATGTAATAGCTACATAACCAATGTTCAGAATTAGAAAACAAAATTTGAATATTTTTTTCACCCTCAGCCATTGGTTTGATTTTTGAAAGAACTTGAAGTCTTCCCGTATGTTGAGGCTTGTAAATAGTAAACCGTAAAAGTATTTTATGAAATCTTTCAATATGATAATCATTTAGACGTCCTCCATTTTTTATGATATCATAATCACAATTGATCATTGAATATTGAAGATGCCAAGAAGCAATTTGAATAAAATGAAAAGGAAAGTTTTTTATAGAACGCTCTCTAAATATACGTAAGAGAAATTGTCGTATATAATTATTATCACAGTTATATCGCACATAATCTGGTCTAATACCATGTACAAGAGATGTCGCAAAAGCAATTGCGAATATACCACAATCACACTCAATCTGAAGTTGAACTTCAGGCCACTTAATAGTCTTTCCAGATTGAAAATAAAATGGGTATAATTTTAGCAAAACTAATCTATAAGCGACTATGATCTTTCTTTTCATTTAATGAGTCATAAATATAAATAGTTTCAGTGTCAAAAAAACTGCACACAAAGTGACCTCTGTCATCATCTGTTAAAGGCCGAAATAAAATTTGAATTCTAGATCTATCAGGAGAAGCGGGAGTAATCATATCATAAATTTGTAATTCTTCCATTCCTAAGAAATCAATATTAAAACATTCTTTTATTAAATCGCTGAAGCGCTGTATATGTTCTACACCTAAATATGCATCTTTGTTAATAATTACGTTCAAAATCTTCGTCACCAAAATCAACAGCCATGCTAAAAATTTCTGTATTCTTGTTTACTTTTTTTTTTTTCTTTCACAAAAATAATATTTCTTTTCGTAAGTATAGTGTAATAAGTAAATTTCGAATAAATTCTTATTTCTTTTTGTGCAATATATATTTTTTTCTTTTTAATGATACTTATATAAAATTTCATACCTTTATACTTTTATACAATTTGATACTTACGTTGACTCTAAATAGAATACCGAAAATTTCAAAAACTACCACGATGTTAATTATTGCTTCCTGTCGCCCTTATAAAAAGGTACCTGTGAAGAAAAAATAAAAATGGTCGATAAAATACGTAAATTCTCGGTTGGGGATAAGTAAGGTAAACTACTGGTTTTCTTGTAGAAGTATATACATGCTAGAAAAGTAATTTGTAGAATTGTGGGGTCCATTGTGTGGTGATTACACCGACAATGGGTGATGCGCGCGCAGATAGCCCCGACGAAACGGATGGACTATTATTTATTTAATTACTATTTATTATTTCGGAAGTTGTATAAATGTAAAGTTATTAAAAGTCAGTTTAGTATTTCAATATATTTTTGTAAAGATTTGACCTTCGATAAGAATAGTGTTTTAGATTGTCAATCAATCGCTTATCAGCAGATAAGATGTATGGCAGGATGCTAACAGACATAAATATCTCTTGGCTCTAAGCCAAAGAAAATACGATCAACTAATTCTAATCTTTCTGCTGCCTAATTTAAAGTAATGATTACGTTCTGATTATTCAACTAAAATCACTTGCATTTATTTTTTATATTTATAGCCATGTATGTATAATATTTGAATTATTATGTTTGTCTATATATGTATTCACAGGTATTTCGGCATAACCTTACGACAAAAACTTGTAATATTTAACCAAACGACTTTTTAACCAAACCGAGCTTTTTGTTTCCGTTCTGGGCTGTGAAAGCCACCTTCAGAGGCCTCACCGGCGTCGACCTAAAGATCTTTTGCCGCCCCAATTTCCTTCCTACACCCAACTAGTGATACCCGTCATCCTTATGAAGGAACAGATACTACCAATAGGGTTATCTAGGATGGTTTCCATCTCTTTCCCCGGCAGGCCTAGAGAGTATAGCCTGGCTCGTCCTAATGCCTCACACTCTAAAAGAATGTGTACTGCGGACTCTTCAGCCAAACCACATTTCCTGCAAGTATTGTCTGCAGCAATCCCTATCCTGTGTAGATGTTTTCTGAGGTGACAGTGGCTCGTTAAGAGCCCAACCACCCACCTCATGTTATCCCTTCTGAGAGAGATGAGTTGTTCAGCATGTTTCTTGCTTGGTCTAAATAACCTTTTTGCAAGTCTACTAGTGGTTGAATTCGTCCAGGCCCTATTCATCCCCTCCCGTATCCACGTGTCAACCGCTGCTCTGGCATGTCCATAGGAGATCCCGAACACCGGTTCCGGGCCTACGAAAGGGGATTCTGAACCTGACCTGGCTAATTCATCTGCTCTCTCATTACCATCAATACCTGAGTGGCCAGGAAACCGAGCTTACTACTTTGATGAAATTATTTTTATTTTTCATTATTTAGAAATTATACCGCGACTAATTACAACCGACACTTTTTTTATTAGCATACCTTCTTTCTTCGGCGACTACCCGAATTAACGCTGAATCCGAAATACGTTTACTAAATATTGAACAAAATAATTTGTTTTCCCCCAAAAATTATAATAGTAATTCCAAATTAAATTATAACGTTACGCATCTCTTTTATTTCTACCTAGGGTATCCCACTTAATTACTGACCTAGACTGCGTCGCTCGAGGTCAGATTATGATTTCTTTCTTTCGTTTTGATTTGACCAGCATGTCAATTTACGGTGGGAGACCTATCCCGGAGGGTCCACCCTTAATATGTAACGGGAAATTAGGGGAACCTCGGGACTCACAGTCCCAAGACTGAAATCCCAAAATTGAAGACAATATTTTGTATTGGTATATATATGTTAGCCATATGGTGAGAATCGAAGATGCGTGCGCACACATACTCGCATCCAGCGTTAATACGGGAAGCGTCGCCTGAATTTTTTGGCTGAAGAAAAAAAAAATTCTGTCGGTAAACCGTCAAATCAGAACTTTAACTTAATATAACTTAATAACTAGCAATTATAAGTGAAATATTATTCTTTTAATGATAAACTTAAACGTATTTCTTACATCTTATAAGTTCAAGGGGCTTTTTGAATTTAAAAATAGTAATAAACTAGAAAACTCGCGTAAAATTCAATGTATATAAAGGTGGTGGTTCGCCGGCTATACTTACATCTGGCGGCTATTGCCGCCCTCAATTATGTTGTTTTACGATTACGATGTGAATTTTTAGACTACGATGAGATCTAGTTCATAATAATAGGTCATTAGAAGAGTGTAGATCAATATGTAAACTGAACACCTCTACAATAAGAATATCACTTCCTTATTTTTTTATAGTCACTCTGTTCAATATGATGCGGTATTGTTAATTGTTAGTGTGAAATACATGAAAAATGTATAGTGCAGCCCGGAGTTTACACGCGAAAGACAGATGTGGTTGGAGCGGAAGTGACGGGGGAGGGGGGGAGGTCAGTCAAAATAACAAACACCTCCAAAAAAAACGCGCGAACATCGACTTCTCAAAAAGTCGTGAATATGTCTAAGGTATAAACCAGGTATTTGTAAGGTCGCAATAGTGGTATCTTTATATCAAGCCCCCAAAATGACGCAAATGCATTTAAAGTATAAGCCAGGCACTGGAAAGGTCGCAATAGTGGTATCTTTATATCAAGCCCCCAAAATGACGCAAATGCATTTAAAATATAAGCCAGGCACTGGAAAGGTGGTAATTGTATACACGGTATAACATTTATACTCAGGCACCCAAAACGTGGCCTTTATGTCTGATCGTATAACCGCTCCAAGGTCAGGAATCGCCAGGCACTCAAAAGGTCTTATACATGTATATATATATATATATATATATATATATATATAAGTTTACAAATATATGATTTGCATTTCCGATTCTCATCTCAAAGAAATGAATCGATTCACCGGGACAGTAACTAAATAAATTACTGACGGAGTTTTGATAACGAAAAAATGGGTGGTACAAATCGTTCACGCGAGAATGTTTCTTATCTACTTCCAGGCCATTATTAGCGCTATCTGGGGCAGTTTCATAGCGAACTGTAACCTTGCTTTCGCATGCCGGGATTGAGTATGATAACTTGACAAAATCGGGTGCACACCGAATCATATCTGTCGACTAAAACTAAATACGTGCAGCTAAAATTCATCACATCTTAAATAATCTACCTACGGGAGGCATCTAATAACCAACTATAATAACTGATACTCGAAGGTCCCTTGCCAAAATACAAACCCAGAGCAGAGGGCGAAATTCATACTTCACCGGCCACGACGCCCTACAGTCCTGCCTCTATATGCCTGGTTTTTTTGCAACAACGAAAGAGAACAACATCCGCGTTCAGGTCTGTGGCGACCTCACCCTCTCAGACAATATACGACAAGAACCAGTCTTCAACTCCTGCAGAGAAGTAGGTATGCCAAGCTTTGGGCGTTGACTAAAGTAAAGCCCAAAAGCGTTGTAAGTTATTACTAATAATCTGTTCTCATTACTCATCATTACACTTGTATAAACTTAGACTTAATATTAGACATTAAGGCAGATCATTACTCCTTATTAGACGCCTTGCTGTAGCATTCTGACATATTTCATTATTAAATTACCTGTACACGAACTTCCTTATTCAAAAAACAAATACCAGTGTTATAAACTTTGAGGGAAAACTTCCATAAAACCAAAACTCAAAATTAATGATTTTTTTATTATTCTATTTATTATTTAATGTAATCATGAAACCATAAAAACTGGTGAAATTGTATAACAAGCCAGCGGCTTCGCACGCGATTATTTCAGATACAAGATTTTTAGCACAACCCTAATAGGCGTCTACACTGCTAGCCCAAACCATGTACGAAAAATTCATAACTCTAGGCTTCTTGGCTCCAACGATATGCTTTAAGGGTAAAACCACACTTGGAGTGGAACATTTTCAAAACCCTTACTTAGTACGCGTCTACAGATCTACCCCAAACCATGTTAAAAAATTCATAGCTCGAGGCTTCTTAGATCTAGAGATATGCTTTAAGGGTAAAACCACACTTGGAGTGGATCATTTTCAAAACCCTTTCTTAGTACGCGTCTACAGATCTACCCCAAACCATGTTAAAAAATTCATAGCTCTAGGCTTCTTGGCTCCAAAGATATGCTTCAGAGGTCAATAACACCCTTGGGGTGTAACATTTTCAAAACCCTTTCTTACTACGCGTCTACAGACCTACCCCCAAACCATGTTAAACAATTCATAGCTCTAGGCTTCTTGGATACAGAGATATGCTTCAAAGGTCAATAACACCCTTGGAGTGGAACATTTTCAAAACCCTTTCTTAGTACGAGTCTACAGACTTACCCCCCTGCCATGTTAAAAAATTCATAGCTCTAGGCTTCTTGGATCTAGAGATTTCGTGATCAGTGAGTGGGTTTTGACTTATTATAATAATAATTTTTTTCCGAAGAGGGGGGAAATGCGCATCCGCACCATCAGTGGCCCAGCGAGACCGACTGGTGTGTGGGGATGTACCACCTGTACGACCCACTAAAACCTCTTTTATCTAAACCTCGTTGAAATTTCCATCCTGGACCCGCGTTAGCATTACTCAAGATGGCTGTTCTTTGCCAGATTGGCGTTTGCTCTGTTCTGCTATAATAATAATAATAATAATATTAAATCTTTACCAAATTTATTATAATTACTTCTATACCGAGACAAGAAAGACGTTGGTGGAAGTCAAGCACGTAAAAGTTTTAATCATCTCAAAGCATTTTCTGAATTGTTCCCTCATGGCCAAATCCTTTGTAACATTCTTTTATAAGTAAAAAGTTTCAATTTTGTTTCAACTATGTCCCTTTTCACAAACAAAGTTGTTTAAAGACACTTCGCCGCAACCATTTAAGATTAATCGTAGATAGACTAATATTACCGTTAATCTTCAAATATTTTATTATTGTCATTTTGTATCTCAAATTATAATTTTTGTTTCACGTTAAAAAAACAACATAAATTTGAGCATTTCATTCTTGGAAAAAACCTCCAAACTTTTGTAAATACAATTAGAAATATAGTTAATCACTTATATAATATATAGTCAGTGTTAAAACCCACTGACTGATTACGAAATCTATGGATCCAAGAAGCCTAGAGCTATGAACTCTCTAACATGGTTTGAGGTAGGTCTGTAGACGCGTCCAAGAAGCCTGGAACTATGAATTTTTTAACATGGTTTGTGGCAGGTCTGTAGACGCGTAATAAGTAAGGGTTTTGACAATGTTCCACTCCAGGGGTATTTTTCCCCTAAAACAGGTATCATATCTATATTAAGTTTGGGTCGATTTTGATCAAAATTGGTGTGTTGCTGTATTTGGGTATAATTTATTTCAATAGCACCAGCATTAGGGTTGTGCTAAAAAAACATGTCTTTATAAAACTATCTGAACTATCCCCAGGTGAAACTGGGGCCATCAGGTAGTCGTTAATAAAATCATTTTATAATAATAATTTGTTTAGTAATGTGCAGGTTTGTTGAGTGTAATTTCATCCCATGATGTAGTAAACGAAGTGGCAATAACGTTTTGCATCTGCGAATAGAACGATAAACAGGTTATTGGAATTAATTGAAGGTAGATCAAAGGACGCAGGATCAAAGAGTAGCCTACCTCTATTACAATTCTCATGAAATGGCTACGGTCTCATGTAATTTATATTAAAACCAAGGTTCTACATGCTAGCTAGATCACCATCATCTATATTTACTCAATAAGCGCCTGAAACCTAATTCAATTCCGCTTCAACCTATCCCATTAAAACTAATTGGGGATTAATCTACAGAATTATGAACCTCTTGTTGTCTAGAATATCTTATTCTATTAAACGAGCAAGGAATTGTATGTATGTATGTATGTACCTATTTCCAGTCATTTTATCTCAAAAACGACTCTAAAGATTTTCTCCATATTTTGTATATAAAGGGTTTTCAACATCAGGAATCCAATGGAAGTGGTCAAAAATTCGAGAAAAATCATTTTCTATGAGTTTTTACGATTCGAAAATTCTATTAAACGAGCAAGGAATTGTATGTAGCCTATGTACCTATTTGCAATCAGCTGGCAGCAGGAATTAAATAATCTCAAATAAGTTAATATGTAACTTGTATTTAAACTAATTATTTAGATGCAGAGAAGTTATATGTAGTGTGTTTATGTAAATAATAAAGTTTTTAATAATATCTCTTTATCATATCCAAAATTATATCATTATTGAATAAATAATTCACTGGCTGATTATTCTGTTCAAATACCAAAATATAATTTGGCCTATTATAAAGTAAACCAACACTGAAAAACAAACTTGTTGCCTTGACAACGGATTCACCGCCCAATAAGAATGGACGACTCAAAACGATGCAGTTGTAACCGGCAAGCTTAAAATACCGTAACGTTTTATTGTGGGTCTTCTGAAGGAGCTAGATGTCTTTTTTTTGTGTGAGGAAAAGTGAATTTCGTGGTCATATTGACCGAAGTTGTATCTAGAACTACACAGGTAACGAAACTAAACATAGCGAACAATTTGAACTAAATTCTTTCCATCATACATCAAAATATTAAAGATTAAATATTAAAGATCCTTATAATGATCTAAAAAAGTTGCTCATTTATCAGTAAAAATGGCATAATTTATACATTGAATTAGCATTATTTGAACATTTTACACGCTACCATTCATTATTATTTAATAACAAATATTTATTAACAAAATAGATTTTTGAACATACAGCCTTAAATGACATAAGCAGCATGACCATTAGTCCACTTTAAAAAGAAGAACTAGGAACGAGGGTTTGCCAACACGATGGGTATAGCCGGAAGGTGGTTCCGTGTTTGGCAAAAAAGCCCTGGAAAACAGAGGAGGTTTTTTTTGGTCAGTACGAGTCCTGCACAACCTGGGTACAGGGCCCAGGTAAGAAATGGTCCTTGAGTATTTTTCCTTCTCTTAAAAAAAAATTATTGATAAAGAAATTGTGTGAGTAGTCAGTAATTTAAAACATTCATGTAAGTGTGATCTCATAACTATGCAATAACTTTTCTCTTAACGTTGTTGCATTAAAAAATTTTGAAATTTTATTTGGTTGGTTTTGTATACATATTTTATTTTATTTTAAATTTAAACAATATTTAACCGGAGAAATATTGCATTTAAGGTAACGAAACTAAACATAGCGAACAATTTGAACTAAATTCTTTCCATCATACATCAAAATCTTAATAACTTTTCTTTTGAATATAATTTTTCGTAAAAAACGGGATTTCTTAGCCAGAACGAGATCCCCTTCACCGATATATTGTATTTTTAAATTTAAAAAAATAAATAAAAAAAACATTTTGACGTATTCTACCTTTGTAGAAGTAACCAACCAAAGACAAAGTAAAGTGTATGGCTTTTACAGGAATCGCAGCAATGCTTGTGCCAAACGGCCATACATCTCATAAAACTTGTGGCCTTCAGGTACCCTTAACTGCTGAATCTGTTTCGAATATTAAACCTGGATCAGCTAAAGCTAGAGAGCTTGCAAAAATTGATATTTTCCTAATGGATGAAGCTCCTATGCTTCCTAAATATGGACTTAAAAACATAGACGAGTTATTACGAAGTATAGCTAATCCAAATTTACCATTTGGAGGAAAAGTTATGGTTCTAGGAGGAGACTTTCGGCAGTGCTTGCCAGTTCAACCAAGAGCTAATCGAAGTGAACTTGTGGATTTGTCAATAAAAAAGTGCCCTTTGTGGCCTAATTTTAAATTTTTTTCATTAACATAAAATATGTGTGTTGATCCGGAGCAACTAGAATTTGCTAATTATCCTCTAAAAGTTGGGAATGGTGAACTTCCAAAAAACGAGTTGGATGAAATTAAAATTTCAAGTGATATCATTTCAAATGGTGATTTAATCGATGAAGTTTTTGGCAACTGCCTGCTTAACAGACAATATGGAAATATGAAAGACCGAGCAATCTTAGCACCATTAAATAAGTACGTGGCTAAAATTAATGCTGAAATCATTGAAAAGTTAGGTGGTAAAAGTCAGCAATATAAAAGCTATGATTCAGTAAAAGATCCAGCAGAAGATACATTTCAATTTACTCCTGAATTTCTAAATTCAATTGAAATTGCAGATTTACCTCCACATGAGCTAAAATTAAAAAAAAAACCACAATAATTATGCTTTTGAGAAATTTAGATCTTACGGAAGGCCTCTGTAATGGAGTTAGACTCACTGTTATCCAGTTATGCAACAATATAATTAAAGGGAAAATTATAACTGGTGAACATGCTGGACAAGAAGTACATATTCCCAGAATAACTCTTGAATCAAACAAAAGTCAGCTGGGATGTTCAATGCAAAGACATCAATTTCCAGTCAAACCCGTATTTGCCATGACGATTCATAAATCGCAAGGCCAAACATTTGAGTATGTTGGTGTTGATTTAAGAAGTCCAGTTTTCATGCATGGCATGCTTTACGTAGCATTTTCAAGAGTTAAGAGAAGAAACAGTCTAAAAATTTTGTTACCAGCAGAAAATAATGGCCAAATACATGGATATACACGAAACGTTGTTTGGACGGAAGTATTATATTAAAGAGTTTCAAGGAAAAATACACAATTACAAAAAACGAACGTCCAATCGAAAAAATCCGGTAAATATCATCCTATGAAATCCAAAGACAATACGAAAATAATTTTAAATGATTAACCATATAAAAATAAGTGACGGAGATGCTTCAAAACTAGCCACAGTCTTCTGACAATAATCAAACCAACCGATGAATAACAAGTCTATTCCAAAAGTAAAATGTGTTAAGAGTAAAAATGTTAAACAAGTTCAAAAATAAAAAATAATGAGTGTAACTCAAAGCAAAATAATAAAACTAAAATTAAAATCAAACTAAAGTCAATAAAACAAACCAGATTCACCATAAATGAAACAATCTTTAAATCAATTATTTGCCTAACGCTAGGTTTTAAAAATTCAAAAATCCTTTGATATTAATTAGCTGAAATAAGGATCTTACGATACCTTCCAAGAAATTTTAAAGATTATAGAAAAATCAAAAGTGACTCAAAATTTATATAAATATCATATAGAAATTAAAAATGCATAGCTTTAAATAAATTAAAATACTTCATTATGTTAGAGTAAGAAATTCTATATTAGATTGTAGTAAAAGTTTTTAAACAAAATTGTTTCTATAATTAAGTGGGGTGTATAGAAAACATGGCACAGTTCTATCTACAAATAAAAGTTTTAAAATATATTTTAAAAAATTTCATAATGAGAGATAATTATTGTACTTATAACAAATCCAAATAACTTATAACATGCCCACATTTTTGTAGATGAGACAATAACCCGATCGGAGATCGGCTTTCCTGGTACTTACTTTTAAGCACTTAATGTAATTTTTCTGACAATCTTTTAATTTTGGGACAATTGTATGCAACGAAAAAGTTTAACTCAAACAGATTTTTTATTATTAAAATACAAGCGCGCACACGAGAGAGTAGAGAGAGAGAGAGAGAGAGAGAGAGAGAGAGAGAGAGAGAGAGAGAGAGAGAGAGAGAGAGAGAGAGAGAGAGAGAGAGAGAGAGAGAGAGAGAGAGAGAGAGAGAGAGAGAGAGAGAGAGAGAGAGAGAGAGAGAGAGAGAGAGAGCAAGGTCTCATCTTACTATTAAACTTCTATTTCACTCAATTTTATTACACACTTTTCATAGCGGTGACCGTGGTAAGGCTACAAACAATCTAGACATCCTTTACTTTATAAAAAACTATAAAATTATATCTCTAAATAATACAAATTGGTCACCCTAATGCATTACATACTGTGTTTACAATAGACAGACACAACTTCCTCTATCATTTAGCTCGCATTCATGGCTTGTTTATTTAGGACGCGGATGACTGCTTCTCCCTCTCACTCGCACTCATGGCTTCCGCTTACTTTTTAAAGGGATATACCGTTCCATATTATTCGACTTTAACTGTTGAGTTTTTGTATTGAATGGTCTGCTTTAATTAGCATTCGACTCGGGGTTTTTACCTTCCTGTACCAGCTGACCTGTTGCTTCTAAATTTCATTGGTTTACAGTTTTTGTTTTCTTTTTATTATTGTTACTATTTTATACTACTTATTTATACGATTGATTTCTAAGTGCTATTTCTTTTATTTTTATTTTATTTATTTGTTTACTAGAGTTATTCCAAATTTCTAACGTACGAGTTTCAGAATTGTTTGTACAATCTTTTCGCAAGCTTGTCTCTCTATTAACTCTACGAATTATTTTTTTTCCTTCATCCTTATTTAGGCTTTCCCGGTTTAATTTTTGAATGAGCGTCTCACCTTTGCCCTTCTTTTGACTGACCAGGTTTCTTTCTTTACTTTTAATTAGTTTAATGTTTCCTCCCCCCGCCCCCCCTTCGTTTTGTCACTTCTTAGTTGGTCATTTTCGGTTTTGTATCGTTCAGTTTTCACCCTCTTCATGTCACGTTCGACTTAGACTCGTCCTGGTTTGTCATCTACTATCCCTATTGGTTTTTCTTCTGCGTCGGGTTGCAGAAACACATAACGCCTATTTCCCTCGCATTAAGGTATTTGGACCTCCAATTGAAAATTTTCATTTTGCAAATCTCATTGTAAATTGTTTGAACGTTTGTTTTATGTCTTATCTGATTTTCTTTACTATACTCCTACAGCTCTCACCTTCCATTTTAACTTTCCCCCCTTTTATTTCTATTAGTATTTATTTTTCATATTTATTTTCGCTTTTACATTGTAAAATACCATTATTTGTCAATTTTGACACATTGAGGAATTTTACGTCTTTCGCTTTACCCTTGAAATTGATTAGAACGATTGCTTGTTTATAGTCTTTTTGTCGCCTTAGTTTTATAGCAGTAACTACTTCTACATTGTGGACCCGTAACTCTAAACATTTGTATCCCTTATTAATTAACCTATCATAATACTCTGCTTATATAAAGGACCATTGAGCTCTAAATTGTATCTAACAATAAATTTATTTACATACTGTTTATCTCAACTCATATTTCTGGACATTCTAATTCGGCAGATTTATTTTACTCTATACCTCCAATAATTCTTCCCTAATATCCCATGAAATGTTGTTTATTTGTGTCACTGGATTATTTTATTTATACCGGGTTTAACGAAATTTCTATTTTTTTTCTTTATTATTCTTATAGACGATTATTTGCGGTCCCAAATTCCACTTTCGTTCGATCTCTGTTTTTACCATTCGGGACCTTATGACCTAGTTTTTGGAATGGGTTTAAGAACGTTTGGTTTTCAAGGACAGGGGTTTTGATTACTTGGGGTTTGGTATTATAGTGGTCTATCGCCATAGGATCTTTGGTTAGGGTTTCTCGGATGGTTTCGCGGCTCCTGCTTGTCTCCTATCAAGATACCCTTGGTTTTGTGAACGTTCTTGCCTAGTATCTCGGCGTTGATCAACCTTCATTGATTCGAACGTTCTTAAAAATTCTATGACACTTTCTATTAATTCGCCGAGTTTCCCTATACTTGCAAATTGAATTCGTTGTTGGAAATGTCTCATAATACAGTTAATCATGAATTGTTCAGGAATGTGTGGATCTAAATATTACCCTTTTGAAATAATTTTCCAAAAATAATTAACCCTTGACATATAACCGTTTTCATTATATTAACCTTTTTGTAATTGAATTCCAATATTCTGTTGTGCTTGGTAACCCCCAGTAATTATTTACAAATTGATCACGAAACTCTGTGTAGTATCGCCTTTTATCACGTCCCACCCTTCCAGTACTGACCCTTTTATGTGAATTTCCATTATTTTTAACTTTTCCACATCATCCAATGACGGATCTATTTCAGTGATAAGTTCTTCCATTTCTTTTAAAAAATTTACTTACTTTTAAATTTCCCCAAAAATCGATTACTTTGTTTTCCCCTGATTCCGGTTTACATAAACTACATTTCTTCTTGTCCCCACTAAATTTTGAGCTGTACTTTGTTTAATTATTTTTTTTTATATTTTGGAACGTGGATGTTAATTTTTCACAACTATCTTTATTCTTTTCGATTCTCTCGCTGTGTTCTTTCCCGATTTCTTTAACTCCTTTACTTTCTCATTAATTTCCGAAATTTCTATCACGCAATTGTCTATCCTACTCTGATTTGTTTCCTGACTTTTCTTTAAATCTTCCGATAGTCTCCCCATTGCTTGTAAAATTTTATCACTACGTTCTTCCTCTTTGACTTGGCGTTCTTTCTTTTCCGCCTTTTCCCTAGCTTCGCGTTCTTTCTCTTTAGCTTCGCGTTTATTTTTTTCCGCCTTTTCCTTAGCTTCGCGTTCTTTCTTTTCCGCCATTTCCCTAGCTTTGCGTTCTATCTCTCTAGCCTCGCGTTTTTTCACTTGCTTCTCTTTTTTTTCTTTTGCTTGTATGTATTTCAATTTTTTTTGTATTTCTGACTCTTTTTCTTTCTGTGGAGCCATTTTATTTAATTTTAAGTTTTATTGAAATTTAACCAAGATTCGTTTGTTAGCTTGAAAACAAATTAATATAATTTTTCAAAATTCTATTTATTTTCTAGCCTATTCTGTGGTGGGCTCCACTTGATACGGGCTATCTGTGTGTCAGGCACTTTCTACGTCACTTTAGATAATTATGTATATATATATATATATATATTGCAAAATTTCTAAATTTACATATGGACTTACTTGTGCTACCACTTGCCATATGGTTATTTATTTGTAATTAAATTTTAAGCGCTTAAAAATGTTTAGTTAAACAATTGATTTTTACTAGTTACTTAGTTTTTTCAATTTTACCCGGATTGTTTACCTCAACTACATTCTAGCCACATGCAAGAAAATGAAAGTTCCAAATTTGCCAATTATTTATTTTCCTTGCTTGAAATAAAACAAAGAAAACACATTATTTTATCCCTTAAAATTATTTACTTTCTAGCTCTTACCATTTTATATCCTAGACTCTTTCAAGGTTGTACTTTCTTGGAGCTACAATTTTGTTATCAAATATATTTACTGATTTTGTTTAACAAGCAGAGCACTTATTTGTTTTAATTAATTTTTGTTGTGGTTGGCTAGGAAATTTCTCATTAAATTTACGACTCAAACAATTTCAGTTAATTTATTTACCATCTAAGTAAGTTATATAAGAAGTTTAGGGAGTTGTATGATAAAAGAAATTTATTGATATAGATTTCTTTATATAAAGTACCTTATGTCTAAAAAAACAGTATCACTAATGGTGTTTATCATTAGGGGGATAAAAAAAGTGGACAGATATTGCAAGATTATGAATTTCTGCGTATGTTGGTCATATGACTAAACAGATTTTCATAAATAATAAATTTAGATATACTTGCCAAAATACCACAACTTTGATTTTACAAAATCTACTACTAAAATTTGGA
Organism: Aphrophora alni; assembly: GCA_963513935.1. Classification (NCBI taxonomy): domain Eukaryota; kingdom Metazoa; phylum Arthropoda; class Insecta; order Hemiptera; family Aphrophoridae; genus Aphrophora; species Aphrophora alni. The sequence continues at coordinate 20,326,128 of OY740777.1, read as the reverse complement.
CCTAATGTTTATCAAATATTATGAAGACCCGAACGAAATATTGTGGGTCATTACTTCGTAAATAGTTTTGGAAGCGATCGTTCAATAACTAATCTCTGATTAGAAGATTGGATATCCTAATGCCAAAGTTATTTGGTGAATTACAACTTGTATGAAATTATAATAATACACATAATATATTCGTCTCCAGCAATATATTATGTTGCTTGTTAGAACAGGGATGGTCACTGATATCATTAAAATGTTTGATACTTCTGTGAACCCATCATTATTATTAAGCGTAAAGACATGTGCTAATCACAAAAGTTTGTGAGATTATTATGGTAGTTTGTAAAGACATTTGTGTATATACTTTAATATACGACATCTTCATCTTGATTTTTCTGTATTTTCAATATTGTTTTTATATTGTCCTTTGTGCCAAAGTTCATGTTCCTATTTAATAGTTTTTGTAGGTTACATTGTGCTTAAGTATAGACTACGAATGACGTGAACAACTTCGGACGGACGGCAGTCAAAAAACAGTAATCAACATTTTAACTATTACTAAAATCTGAATGAGTAAATCCAATAAATACTGCTGTAATGATAGTTTTCGATCTGATACTTGAGCACATTGTACCAAAAGTCGTAAGGCGCCAGGTATGCAATACGCATACAGGAATGCATCTATTTTCCGTACTCAGCGCCTTAAAACAGTTGCACAGATTTCTAAAACTACTTCATGACTTCTGCTCAGGCCTAATGTGTCTCTTAGATGTATACAGTGTCAACTAATTGGAATATCACATTCTTTGGAAGGTCAGGGTTTGGAAAATAGTTATTTGTGCAACTAGTGAGCAAAGTGGAACTTTTTTATACGAGAGAAAAATGTTGACGCACGAGGCTTGCCGAGTGCGTTAATTTTATCGAGTTTAAAAAAGACACTTTGTTCACGAATTGCACATTATACTTTGTCTACAGTTGTTATTTTGTGACAAATAAAAAACATACAGCAGCAGTAACACAATTTAATAAAACATTAATTTAATACAATAGTGTTCAAACAAACAATCAATTACAATTCGAGCTTTAATAACTGCAATTTTCTTATTTTTCAGATTATTTTAAAATCTGAACTGTCCATATTTTAAAACTAACTACACAAAATATAGCAGTAGTGCTAAACAACACATCAACACTGAGTAGAAGTTCTCACGTCAAAACTGAGGTTATTTATGAATATTACAAATAACTTAGGTGGATTGTTGAGGAAACGGGATTGCCAACTTCAAACTCGGCAAACGAAAAATACTCTCCGTGTACATACACTGTCAATCATCTTCATGAATAATTACTTCCTTAATTAATAATTACATGTAAGAATTAATCTAACATACATATGGGACATTTCCTGTACATTATAAATCAATTCAAATAAACTTAACCTAAATTTCGTTTTGTTCGGTTGCCATTCGGAGTGAGCAAAGTAGTGTGCAAAGTAGTGGGCAAAGTGAAACTGTTGAGAAATCAGCTGTTTTGCAAACTAATTTAAATGAACAAAATGCCACTTTGTCAACAACTGTAGACAAATACAATTTTTACAATAACGTAAATATGTTTATCGTGTAAAGGTGGTACTATTACATGCAGATTTGGAATCTGCACATTTGTTGGAGTCTAATTAGTTGTGTTATAAGTTAAATAACACGCGATATATAAACAAAAACTGTTTAAAATGGCGGCCATTTTGACATTTTCTTAATTTTAATAGGGTTCTATATGAACACACTATAGTCTCCGTATAGCAAATTGCATGTTCTTATTATGCATCAAATTAAAGGCCTTTATGAGTAGAACACAATGCCGACATCAAAATAGCTAAAATAACGAGGGGTTAAAGTTCATATTAGCTACAACGTCAGGTATATTGAAAACAGCTTAATAATGTTTACTAGGTAGAGGTTATGAAATGAAAACTTTGCAAATAAATATCTCGCTTAAAAAACTATTTTTTAGACTACTCACTGGCTCCTTACCTCCAATGGGGGACGGCCCTCAAGGAGTTAAAAGGAAATCTTAAATATAATCGTAGGTTGATATGTACATCAAATTAAAGCTCTTTATTAGTAGAGCACATTGACGCAAATCCGAACTCAAACGGACAACCGAGCCGTAAATGGCAGCCGTTCATTTATTGCTTAAATTTGCATATATTAGGTCAATGTAATGAAGTCCAGGGCAATTTGATTATTCATTCACTGGCAAAACTAGAGCAATTGATGATTGTTGTATCTACAGCAAGTATGTTTCATGTTTGCGGGAATACCCACTATTAGCCACAAACAACTTTCTCTTTTAGGACTATCATGGTTATTCCATGATTTAATATGAACTTTAAACCCACGCTATTTTAGCTAGGATGAACCTTTTGAGGTCGGGTTTACGGCATTGTGTTCTACTCATAAAGCCCTTTAATTCAATGTACAACTCGACCTATGCTCTCATTTAAGATTTCCTACTTACTCCTTGTGGGCCATCCCCCTGTAAAGGTATCAATCTAATGAATACGTACTAAAATAGGTTTTGTTGTCCATTAACAATGTGAAAAGCTTTGTAGCTCTATCTGTAACGGTTAATAAAATATTAAGCTGCCCCAGGACTTATTTACCACCCTGTATATATAAAATAATATGAATATAAAATACATATATAAAACTAAACTTCCTAACATATATTGGTGACACATTTCAAAGTAACTCCAATTTCAAAAATAAACTGCGCGCTTTTAAAAGAAATTGTAAAAACGCTTGGCTTCTTATTCAATAGATCTTCACAACCTGTGTAACATAGCTAGTTCAAATTTGAATGATGAGACAAAAACTTAGATAAATTTTTTGATTACGTGGGGTTGGCTCGACACTTTGGGGAACTAGGATCATCTGTTTAAACTCCAGCTTAATGAGCAACCCTTCTTGGAATTGGAGGTGTTTGTTTGTTCGGTCAGCCGAAGATCGACACTCAAGTGACGAGGTTCGTCGTCTGTCAGAATAGTATGACTTGTTATTCGCGGGTAGTATTCTCGGGTCTTGGCTAGTCCTTGGCTAACCTGGTATCCTTTAAAACTAACAGAAAGCACAATACCAATCATAACTATTCTGAACTCATAAGGCACTGTTGAAGTTTATTTAAGTATCCAATTCGATGATATGTCACATTGTCGATGGGCTTTATGATTGCGATGACTATACTTCCTAACATAACCTAACCTAACCTATACCCGCCCGACTGGTACCTGATCCGTTCACATTTCCAGGAAATGATTGCTATTGAATGGGACGGCCAATATGTCGAGCCAATCCCACGACACCAAAGTTTTTTGGCAATAAATTAACAAAATTTGATAATTAACTTAATATAATAAGTAACTATCTTAGGAGTTAGGGGAGATAATATAATGAACTGTAAATTAGCTTCGAGAATTAGAAAATCAAGTTAAACAATTATACAATACTCCTGGAAACCAATCTCCATTAAGAGTTCACAATTAGATTAGACAAGACGGTGTAACTTTTATTTTATTTTATTTGGAAAATGTTAACCTGAAATCACTCTACAGTGATGTGATATTATTTACAGTCAAATCCAGTTTCTTTCATGGTGAAACAATATAAAAAAAACATGTAAATACACTTAAATGAAGGTATCAAACTTTCCCATATTCACTTAAAATCAACAAAACTTTATTCTAGTCAATATCACAAGTATTACGACAGTTGGTCTGGAATTTTTGTTGTAATTATTTTAATTAATAAATATATGTTTCATGGCAGTATTTGTACAACCCCCAAGTCTGTAGTTGACAATAACAATTAACTAAAAATAAATAAGTTTCATATAATACTGAAGCACAAAAATTAGGATATTTGGTATCTGTATAATTAGTAATTGTATATTTTTCTAATTATTTTTTGTTGAAATTTATGTTTCTTTTATTTACGTCGTAAAACTACACCTGCAACCAAACTTCATGTTATAATTTAAATGTCTACAATAATTTCTGCATAATTATATAAACATAACAACCTGGATGGAAACTAAAGTTTTGGGGTATTTGTTTACATAAAGGTGATTGCTAATTTTCGGGATTTTTTTATCGTTTTTACCTTACTTCTTTAGAATAAATAATGTTTTCAATGCGGAAGTCACTTTTTTTACTGAAAAATCACAATTTATAAACTATCAAATCTACCTATTTATAGGTTAGGGGTATAGCAGAGTAGCCTCATTTCAAAATCAATTTTTATGGGTTTTATTCGTCAAATAAATGTTGGAAAAATATTTTATTATCGAAAAAAAAGTGTCGGAAAGATGATTACATAATATAACTACACAAGTTATTTTTTCGTGAAAATATTAACTCTGTGTTATCTTTCATACTCATGACATTCACTTCAATAAACGTACGGAAGGTTTGGCCAGGTGTTTATATATATATATATATACAGCAACCTGGCCAAACCTTTCGTGACATATTATAATAATACAGCCCTACATATTTACAGCAAAGACCAGAGGTGAACTAGTTTATAGGCCTAATAGCCTAATGTACTTTTAAAAGTACAAATCAACACAAATCATAGAAACCCAGAAGAATTATTTGTCTTTAGTTTTATCGGCCTGATGTCCTTTTAAAAGTACAAGAAAACTTGTTTTTTTAATCTCCTTGGAAACTCATGCCAGTTATTATTTCTCTGCACCAGTTGGCAACATTGCTTAAAGCAATATTTGAGTCTGATTAAGATTTTCTTGTGTAATTATATTATGTAATCATCTTTCCGACACTTTTTTTCGATAATAAAATATTTTTCCAACATTTATTTGACGAATAAAACCCATTTTGATTTTGAAGTGAGGCTACTCTGCTATATAATTACCAGGTTAGGCATAATGGTAAATCTTCAATGGTTGATGTAAAGGATTTAATCAAATTCAAGGGATAGAGGGGAGTTCGGAGAGTTGAGAATAATTTAGGAATTTGTTCGGACGAACCTACGTAACATTAGAAGGTTGACTACTTTGAACTGCATCAATTAAGCGCACGTCTAAATTAACTAAGCTAATCCGCTACCCAGGATTAGTTACTTTGGGGATTTGTTTGGTAAAGCAAGGTTAGAAACATTATTGTTTCGAGTGAGGAGTGTTTAGTTTAGTATAATATAAAGGGACTCTGTCGAATTTTCAAACTATTAAAACTCTAAGAAGTTAAAAGTGACGAACGAAGCTCCAAGGATTGAATTGTATAATGTACTTAAAACTTTCCTGCCCCAAAAGCTTTTAATCACTTTAATTCCGTTTTCAAATTTAATCTAAGGTTGGCATGATTTATTCATTACTTTGGAGGTAGGTGATCACATTTACAACACATTGTTCAGAGGTATTCCAACCCCTTCCAGTGTTTAAATTACCTTAGAAAATATATTAAAACTGTTTTAAATCCTACACAGTGATATGATTTATTACCATCTCCCGTGGTGTACTTGTGTGGGATTATTGGACACATGTTGGAACTGAAACGTGGAGTTTGCTTGTTTAATTCAAAAACTATATTTAACAGGATTATTCTCCGTAAATCACTACATAAAATTTAAATATTTTCATTAAGTGATTTATTATAAGGATATATAATTTTGTGGTGTAGTACTTAGTCTGTACTGTATTTATAAAGGGAAACTTCCAAAATCTAGGGGAGCATTAAATACTGATCATGATTTATAAACTGAATTAAATACATTCCTTCCTACTGTACGGGGAGATATATAATAATATAAAAGTAAGCAAAAGAGAGTACCACATATCGATCTTCTACTATATACAAAAAAAAGTTGTCGCCATGTTGAAATTTTGGAACCGATTTGTGGTGTTTCCTAAACCACCGTTTGCCCCTTCAATCCCGTGTGCAGTAAATCTTGAGGTTGTATGGCATTGCGGGTTGCCGCATACAAGGTTACATGGGCTATAATAATCTTAGTCTGTTTAGCTTTTCCCGCACCGCGCATGCGCCGAAGTAATTCATGAAAGAACACAGTTATCGTGCACAAGGCAACGAAAACATTTATTTAAATTTTAGAATAAAATATTGTAATTTTTTAAGTGAATAAACAGTTGACATTTAATTTGTAGTTGTGTTGTTAATTATTAGTTATTGTTTAGTATTATACTGTTTAAATTTCGTTATTGGGTGTATTCTACAGGGAAAACACAACAGAAATGTTTCGACAGCGAATTTTACCTCGTTTTATTGCTAACGCGATTTTTCCGTCATTGAAACTTTGAATGCTTATAATTCAAAAAGGAAGGTATTTATAAAAAAATTGCTTTCACCATCGTTTTCCTTGTCAAATTTTACATGAAAATTATGTATCACATGTCAACCTTCCTATTTAAAAAAATAAGGTTTGATCCAAGATGGCGGACAAGACGGCGGATAACTTCAAACCTACAAAAAGTATAATTTTTAACTATATTGACCCTCATTTGTTTCTTCCTTCAAGTACCTATCAGTTATGCGGTATAAAGCTTTAAAAAACACCCTGTATTATAGAAGCTGTGCGTGGAATGAGCGGGTTTTAAAACTAGTGGACTATTAAAATTCTTTTAGAAGTCAAATTTTCTAAACCAAGCTCCAGAGATTGAGGAGAATAAAATATAATACATCGTGGTGCCACAGGTTTCTATTTAATCACTTTAAACGCCTTTTCAAAGTTAATCTAAACTTAGCACAATTTACGCGTTGCTTTAGAGGTAAGGTTAGGTTAGGAGGTGACATTTGTAATAAATTGTTCATATACATTCAAACCCATTCTAGTGTTTAAATTAGCATAGACAATATATCACAATTGCTGTAAACCCTACATACTGACAGGGATACCATGATTTATTTCCATCTCCCGAAGTGTACTCTTGTGGGATTATTGGACACATGTTGTTGCTTCATATTAAAATTAAACATGGAGACTGCTTTATTTAGCAGTGTTGGTTTTTTGTAAATCACTACACAATTTTTAAATACTTGTGATTTACTATCAGGACCTGTAATTTTTTAGTGGAGTGTGTCAATGATACGCTAATTAATTTCTTAATGAGTCATCACGTCGCCTTTACCTCCACTGAATGTAATTCTTGATGTTACCAATCTTAGAATATGATAAGGTTACATAAATTTGTTTAAATAAAAACTTCATTAGTGTTAACAATGACTACATAAATACTATAAGACACAACATGGCCATGTTAAATATTCTACGCTTATTCTTGAGTTGACCAATACCCGCTAGGTCGCTCTGCTAGAGAATCTGAAGTTGATATGACTGGCGCTAGGTGGCTCTACGGTCAAACAATGTTTCAGGCGGGTAAGAGAAAACGCACTGATGCCACATATGGGACCAGAGATGCGAGGGAAGGTCGAGAATCGCTTATCTCAGCGCACGAACTGACAACACTGACTATGCTGACGGAAGTAAGTGAGAAGGTTTGTGAGAGAGAGGTCAACAGTTGTACAGTCTCAACCAAGTGGGATGCGTACAGTCAAGCACCTGCTGCTAGCGCTTTCTGATAGCTGTGTGTCAAACTTGTGACGAACAGCACCCGTAAAGCGTAGACTATTTCCCTATCCTATGTCGTGTCTTATAGTATTTATGTAGTCATTGGTGTTAATTCATACAATAAAATAATAACAAGAAAAATAAACTTCGTAACTCATATTTCTGACAGAGTAACACATTTTCAAAACAATCACTTTGAATACAATTGTTTAAAATTCTTAGTGTCATAGTTCGCTTGGTCTTCGTAGTCTGTTTCACGTAGCTAACTCAAATTTGAAATTATACTTCTGAAATCTGAGACACGTTGAAATATGTAATGTATTAACGATAGTATAACAACGGAATACTTAGTGTAAATGGTATTTTTATAAAATATACTTCTAAATTCGAGGATGGAATTCATATCACGAATAGTAAAGTAAATGAAATAATTTTTTTCCTTCTCACTGTACTGGGAGATGTATAATATTTTAGCAAAAGCAAAAGAGAACAAAACATATCAATGAAAGTTACAAGCAGAAGGGTTGGGGAAGGGGGGAGTATTACAAGATGTCGCGTAATGTATTATACAGAAACAGTTTTATTACAATGTAATTTTCATACGTCTGAAACGTTCATATCTCGAGGGAGACAGAGAAAATTTTATTTCAAGAAATCTGGTAGTTGTAATCTGAAACTCTCGTATTACCAAGGTGATAAGTTATATTAAATCTTTTCTTTTTTTCCAAAGTGGTTATGAATTTTTGTTTAAACTAATTTATATACTATATTAAAAATTATGTAATGCTATTTAAAAAATAATCTTCGTAATTTCATCCATAAACGAATTGTTACTATCTTTCAAAACTTTGTTTATATACGCCTAAATTATTTAATAATTTATCGTCCAAATTAAATCATTTTCAAACTACAAACTGTTTTGTAGTTTTCATTTGAAACTCTTGTGTAGGCATTAATTTTCTCCCTTTATGTGCGGTTTATACTTTTCACCTCATTCAAGTGTGTTGTAAACATTTATAAACAGGATTTAAGGATCGATTTTCTGGTACAGTTTATATTAGTTGTATCTATTTTGGCCAAGAAACCGACAGTACTTGCATTAACCAGGCTGCCAATATGCATCTGTTCCTGATAATTTGGTAACAGACAGCTGTCTTCTACAAAGTCAATATTTTCCTATTTTACATTCCCTCCCTCTCCTCTCTTATTATTCTTATAAAATAAGAATAAAAATCAGAAATAATATTAATGACAAAAATTCCTGTAAGGCAAAACAAAAATGATAAGCACTTATAATTTCACAAAAAACAATTTATTGCTACAGCTGTTTCGCCGTTAGGCATCGTCAGACAACTAAGAACTAAAAAAAAAAATTTTTTAATAAAAAAAAAAATTCACCGAGTACCGACTGTAGTCACAATCAAAAATTCCTGTCTTACTTCTGTTATTCGTATATACTGTCCTTCATAAAATCATTTGTGCTTGCCAGTAAATAAACTTCCATAAAATTCTTGATAATTTAAATACAAGGGTCTTTTCTGTTATATGAGCGCATTTTCTGTTATACAACCGAATTCTTTTAAAAATACTAAAACGTAATTTTTCATACAATGTTGCTTTTGTCATTTAGGTGTACCAGGTTAAAATGGACTTTAAAAAGTGATCACTATATAGCCACCTAGCCGAACCTTTGTGATGAATGTTTTAAGTCCATCTTACCTGATGAAATTGTGTCCTAAACAAAAGTTTTTATTCATATGTCACTAAAAACCAAAAAAATAATAATAATAACACTGATTAAATAAATACAAAATACTAACCTTATGTTTACTACCTTATCACCTGGAGGATTTTTTGTTTGACAATAGAAGTCAAGTAAAGAAATAAACCTACCACAATACTACCATCACGTACAGATATATTCAATTTGTATTAATTCCTTACTCAGCAACTAAACGAACTCCTTTAGGTGCAAGAAACACTAGTTATAGTCACAATACTACACGCAGATAAAATCATTTTTCACTCTTTTATATCTCAGCTCCGTGAACCTGACAACTTCACTAACAAGCTATGACAATAAACAATAGAGACACTCTCACATATACATTCAATTCCCACCCTATTGTCTCTTATCAAAAACAAAGCTGATATTTTTCACAAAACAACTTGTTAGTCCCGAGACACCATGCACAGATACATTCAATTTCCACCCTATTGTCTCTCCGCAGATATAAACTTGATTGAAGATCTTTGTATCAATGCTGTCAAGATTACCGTTTGACATTTTCTAACCTGAAATGGAAAGACATTGCTGGTTGAATCTGTTGTTTTTTGTTCAATGGTGAGAAAATAACAACTGTGGCTTTATTTTGACAACACTATCAAGCACATTTGACACAAGATGGCGGACTCAAAATTTTCTGAGGATGTCAACGTTTAAACTTAGATAAAACTCCGTTTTATGGAATTCATAGGGCCATTTCGTAAAAAGTATAACGTTTTATCTTTGTTAGATTTAATCAAAATTAAAATTGTGGAGATTTTCAATTCGCTGGGGAATTGTGTTCAAAATAGCAACTATGATATTATTTTTGAAAAGTTGATGTCATAAAATATTTAACTAAAACATCTGTGTATAACTTTGTAACTTTACCATATTGTTCCCATGGAACCAATCTACCATCCCTGAATAAGAAAGTTTTTTAGGATATTTTCAACGAGTATACTGAGTTATTTTAATTTAAAACCGTGTTTACTGCGAAAACACATTTTAAGTAGTAACGTTCTCCGAAGAATTAGACAGCCGTGTTGCCCCTCCACCAGGGATATTCTTTAGAAAATCAGACTATACACAGATGACATATTATGCAATGATAATAGAGAGACAGACTTCATTGAGTGAGAGGGAAATTGAAGGACATCAATAATAAGAAGAAGTTTGTTTTTCAAGTTAATGTTTTCCTCAATTTATTTAAAGTGAATCTAAAAAGAGTAGTACAATCAATAAATCATAAATAAAATGAAAACATAATTTACACGCAAGTGTTGACTGATATAGCTGTATATTTTATGAGTCTTGTTATTGCATTTTGCCTTTGATGATCGTTTACCTGTTTTGTTACAAAATTTATACATCAAAAGGAAATACAAATTACTTTTTCTCGCAATCAAAACACATTGTTGGTCAAAGCTGAATAACTGAAATTGTTTTTTCAAGCAGATCTAAATGTAGAAATAATTGTACAAAAATAAACTGTAATTAAAATGCAAATTATTGTGTACAGTCCGTAACAAAAATTAAGTTGCTAAAAACAATCTTTTTTTTAAGATGTCATTATTTGATACGTTTTTCAATACTTGTTCTTATAACCAAGTGTCCCAAAAGTCCCCCCCCATTTATTTTTTATTAATGGAAATAGAAAGATTTGCTTTGGAGAAAGTTTAGACAACCAAAGGAAGAGTTTTTGAAGTAACGAAATTTTCAACCCTTATCCCCAAGATGGGGTAGTTTGGGAGTAAGTCAAGATTTTTAAATATCAATCCCTATTGAGTGATACTTCATTTTAAAGGTCTTTTAAAATAAGAATAATAGCGCAAACTAGAGGTCTCTAAGTTCATCCTACCCAACATAGCGACCAATCGAAGTGTGAATTTTACGTTAATAATTACACAAGGAAATGTTACGAAATGTACAACAAGCTTTTGAGTCCAGAATCTATTTCTGCCAAGAAGTAAATGGTAGTCATTTCGAGAACTTAATCTGAGCTAAAAAAACAATGTAAAGCTCTTACCATCATTTTACCAACATAGAGCAGTTTGTAATGTAATAAAAACAACCGGAGTTTGTAGGTTAACATTACCAATTCGATTGGTCGCTATGTTGGAAAGGATGAACTTAGAGACCTCTAGTTTGCGCCATTATTCTTATTTTTAAAAGACCTTTAAAATGATGTATCACTCAATAGGGGTTGCTATTTAAAATTCTTGACTTAACCCTAAACTACTCCATTTTGGGGGTAAGGGAAGAAAATTTTGATACTTCAAAAACTCCTCCTTTGGTTATCTAACTTTTCCCCAAAGAAGATCTGTCTATTTACATTAATAAAAAAAATAATAGGGGGGTGGGACTTTTAGGACACATAATATTATCATAATATATCTGAAATACAATTAATATTAAGTTTGTTGTAATGGCAAAACTTCTCTTGCGGATGTTCAAAATACATGATTAACAATTTGGTTAGTAACATTTCATCTAAAGAACACAATACATTTGTAAAAATCCATCCGCAACATATTGTGGTATTTCCTCAACAAATATTTTTTAATTTTTTATTTTGTGTTCATTTACACTGTATAGTATTTTACACTTATAATATATAGAAAGACAGTTTGTGTGATTCTAAAAGATAATTTCAGAAACAGATCAACTGATTTGGAACATTTTTTTCTCCATTAAAATATTATTTCTTATCGATCCATATAGCGTATACGGTTTGAAAACCTTGAGAAAAACAGTAAACAAAATAAAAATTTTGTGATTTAAAAATTTTCAAAGCTTGGGTTTTGTTGAAATTATTAACCCTTGATTTCTAAACTGTTAGTTTCTATGTATAACAATCAATTGCTCTCTCACTTATGTTGAAAAATATGTTGTAAATTTATTAAACTCAATTATAAATGTTTTTATTTTATGCCAGCAGTTTTAATTTCATTAACTACACCAAAGATCTACGTTTCTCTTCCCTGCTACAGACAAATGATTATTCTCCCACCGTCGAAAACACTTTAACAGAAAGTTTACTACTTTGCAGAGATTAGGATAAAATATTCTAATTTAATTTCTTTATATCATCATCATCGTCGCATAAAATCCATTTTGTTCTACAAAAGTTGGTAAAGATAAAGAGAGAAGTTTTGTTTACAAATTCTAATTTAAGAGCAAAGATTACATTTAGTTTACCCGATAAAAATGTTGGTACAGATGTAATGTAGTGGAAGAATTCGGTGACCTATATTTTCTTAGAACTATGTTAATAGTAGAGAATCTGTTTACAAATATGTCACGTTAACTATTGATCTGATTTTAACGAAACCAGCTGAATTACAAACATACTGTCTGTAGTTACACAGCTGCCATTTATTCCCAGTACTATCATCCATGTCCTAGAGCTGAGCAGTATTGCTTTATGTGGCTGCAATTTTATAAAATACATAATAAAATAAGAAAGCTTGACTGTAGACCATTCGGTTTAGTAGGGAAATATCTTTTCCATACATTTCATCATGATTCATAGAAGCAAAGAGACGTATTTTCGTAACAAACATACAAACAAAATACAAAGTAGGATTGTTTTTACTATTACATGCTTTAGCAGCCAAAGCTAATAAAGAAAAACAGGGATTCCCTAACCACAACAAATTTTAAATTATACCTGCTCAATTGAATTTAGTCTTAGCATAGATTTAACCCATGCACAATGCTGGGCCTAGGTAAGGCTCTTATTGTAGGGTCCAGATCTACATCAGGATTATCATCATACTGGTAAATAATTTAAAAAGTTTTTGTGATTCGGTAAATTCTTGTTTTTTCTTATTAGCTTGGATTGCTCATGTCTAGTTTCAGGCTTGAGTAGTTCCTTAGATTATAGATTTAGGCCCAAGACTACTAGGTTGGTACTGTATTAACATTAAATGTTGAGCTTGACTTATGAGAAAAAACAGTATAACAAACACACAGAACACAATTCTCATAAAAAAATACGCCCAAGTATCAGACGCGTTTCAACGACAAAGTCGTCCTCTTCAAACTGTTATAGTTTGATTGGTGTAGCTGGTGTATCACTGAAGAGGACGACTTTGTCGTTGAAACGCGTCTGATATTTGGGCGTATTTTTTTATGAGAATTGTGTTCTGTGTGTTTGTTATACTGTACTAGGTTGGTGTTTTTCTCTTTTTTCAATACTTTACACCTAAGGCCTACTCTTTTCTTTCCCACTACAGACAAACCATTATTCTCCCGCCATAAACACAACTTTTCCGTCAAAACCGCTACAACATAAAATTTACTACTTTTCAGAGTAAAAGATAAAACATTGTAGTTTAATTTCTTTGCTTATTTAATATCATCGTAGTCGGATAAAAATCTATTTTGTTAATTTTGTTCTTTAAAGTTAATAAAGATAAGGAGAGAATATTTGTTTTAAAATATTAATTTAAAAAGCAAATATTACATTTAGTTTGCAGACCTGAATGTTTGTACATAATGTAATGGAATGGAGGAATTCGCTAACCTATATCTTTTTAAAATTATGTTAATAGTAGTAATTCTATAAATAAATATTGAGCTTGACTTGTGAGAAATTATTAGATAGAATTAAACAAAAGTTCTCACAAAAATTATGTTTACTTAATCAAACGCGTTTCAATGACAAAGTCGCCATCCTCAGTGGTACATGATCTACAATAACTAAACTATAACTATAGAAATTGAGTTTGATTAAGTAAATGTAATTTTGTGTGAGATCTTGTGTTCCAGTAGTAATTCTGTTTGCAAGCATTTCACACCAACTATTGATCAAATTCCAACGAAACAGCTGGATACCTCACATAATGTCTATTCTCATTTACTTAGCTGCTATTTAAATTGTTCAAATGGTTGTAATGCTTAGTTTCCAATATTATTTAATACTCCAAAGTATCACATGTCCTGGAAAAGCAGTATTGCTTTGTGTGTGTCTGGAGTTTAAAAATGTAAAATAAAATAAGACATTTTGAACATACACCATTCCGCTTAATTGTAAAGAATCATATTCATATTTTTTAACGTTTGGTAACTGCGTAACAAACACATAAACATTCAAACAATATGGTCGAGTTAAATCAAGACTAAGCGAGGGCTTAGTTCAATTACACGACGAGACTGAGATTTTGTTTGTTTCTTTTTCCAACTTTGGTAAGTTTCTAAAGACTCCGATGTATTCTTTCTACTTATCAGATAGAAGCTGCTAACTGAGTTTCCAAAGCCCAAGGGTGTTTGCAAGCTTACATGTTCAACTTATTTCAAATTGGATATCGATCTCAAGTACTTGATTTGATTTATGTTGGCAGATACTTTCACTTCACGTGCAAATATTGATTTACTCCTATATTACTCCTATATTGAAACAATAAATTTAAACAATTTCTAATTTAAATCCCTTTTAGGAAATAACTCTAAAAGCAAATGTGATGTGTACATCCCACACGTTTCACAGTCAGTCTGCTAAATTTTGGGAAGTAATTTTGAACATCGGTAAAGAAAAACGTTCCTACAAACATATTAATATCCCAAGGTGGTTCGTTTGTGCCTATTTTAAAAAACTTGACGTAACTCCACAATGAATTGACATATCAAAACCTAATTTTTGCAAAATTGAATACTGGGTGTCCCATCTAAAATGTTATAAATTTAACTTTTGCATTATAAATATGATAGACTACTTTAAATGGCGAACCTTCCTTTCTTTTCAATGAAGTTTAAAAATCCTTTTTGTAAAATGTTAAAAATTGGCGCCATTTTCCAATAAGGCAGCCAATTTTGAAATTTGTTATGGAGAACAATGTATTTTATGTTGTTTTTTTTCCAGATGTAAAACAATATTTTAAGAATGTTTTATTCTTAGGTAATTTTTTTTTTTTTTTATCTTTAGCCGTTTAGGAATTACAGGCACTTAAAGTTCAGAAAATTAAACATTTGATAGGCCTACAAATAATTGATTCCCACCTAAAAAGTTACAATATCTAACTTTTGAACCGTTGAGGGAACAAATAAGTTTTAATGGGGAAATTCCCTTATTTTTGTAAGCTCTAAAATGACATGGAAATCAATTTTGAAAAAATGCTAAATTTCATTAAAAGTAGGGATTTGATGTTATTTTTTTTTAAATTAGTTAACCCCTAATTTTTATAGTGGAAAGTTATTTTTTGGTATATCTTTCAAAATACCCAAGAATAAAACACTCTTAAAATATTGTTTTACATCTGAAAAAAACATAAAATACAGGATGTTCCATAACAAATTTCAAAGTTGGCCGCCATATTGGAAAATGGAGGCAATTTTTAACATTTTACAAAATGGATTTTTAAACCTCATTGAAAAGAAAGGAAGGTTCGCCATTTAAAGTACTCTATCATGTTTTATTTCAAAAGTTAGCTATTGTAACATTTTAGGTGGGATACCCAGTATACTAATAGATTGCAGTGTACCACAAAATGTGATCATTTTCATTTAACAGTTTCAACATATCGTTCATTTCAAATACCTTAAACTTTGAAGTAAAGTTTCTGTCAATGTACTTAACTGTGGTATGTTTATAAACTTTCCTTCATCTTTAGAAAAAGAAATTAGTGGCGTTCAGTAACGGAATGTTATGATAAGAGACTTTCCAATACGTTTTGCATATCAATAAAAAAGTTATGATAAACCATGAATACTGCTTTAGAATGTCGAATATCTCAGAATAGCTGTAACGATATCGATTATATTTTGTTGTGGAAAGGGTTAACATATGTGCAAAGTTGGATTGTTAAGGAATAAACCCTTCGCAAGTAAATTGGAAATGCAAAATATCTCAACATCTTCCCCCCCCTCCAATCTCTATCTTTTGCTTATACAGAGTGTCCAGAAATCAACTCAACCAAATTTCAGGAGCTGATTAGGTAGAACAAAATATACAAGAAATGACATTTAATATAGTACTATCTTGGCTTAATTTTTACAAAAAGTTATAATTTTGTAAATAGATAGAGTATTTAGTTCAGGTTTAGTATACGTATTTTCTATGTAACGTTTTACACATGTACTAAAAACTAAGAACTTATTTCATATACTGTATTTTCAAAATCGAACAACAAAAAAATTATACAAAATGTTGACATCGATATAGATTTTTTTTTTTACTTTAAATTTAGGGAAAAAATAAATATATTATATTAATTAATTATATGTACAATATTTACAGCATGGATTTCAATGTATAAACAAACAAATAATACACAAAGAGATTTTCCAATCAGCCATTCTTTTGTAACGGACGTGACAATTAGATGACTTTACAGTAGAAAAAAATGGTAAAAATTATTCACTAGCAAATATTTTCTTTGCTGAGCCTAAAGGAATGAAGGTATTTAACTGTATGTCAAATTTCATGTGGCATGATTGAATAGTCTAGGTATTATTAAACTTTAATTGACTGTAACGGACATGACAAGAAATTCACCTGTCTCATGAGGTTCGGCAAGTCTTATAAAAAATTCTGTTAAGTATTTACAGTTAGGGTATAAAATAAAATATTACTTTATTGCTTAATATATAATCTTTATAACCATAATATCTAGTTTTTATTATTTTATTTCTGTTGAGAAAAAAAAGTTTCCTGTAGTCACGGATGTGACATCGTTTTGTAACGGACGTGACACGTGTAGTGGAAAGTAGAAGAAATACAATATATGAAAGATATAGTTTTTATTTATGAACTTAAAGATAATCCATAGTTAACTACACTAATTGTTACATGTTGTTTTGGCTAAGCAAATGGAAAATAATTAAATTAATGAAGTTATTCCAGTAGTCCTAAAATTCATATTTTATCAAATTTCCATAATAAATCTGAGAAAGACACTAGGCCTATATTTTGTGAAAGTAACAATAACACAACAACTGTAGATGCTCTTGTAGGCTGTGAATCATAGGGCCTATTTCTAGTTTTAAAAAAATACTGAAATCAATATTATAATGAAACATTGGGGGAAAATCATGGTTTTATTCATATTTATGAACTATATGGATGTTTATAGATAAAGTCAAGACGTTGAAATTACAAAAAAAAATATTATTTATTTTTTTGACATGATGTGTACTTTATAAAAGAATGGCTGCATTTTTATTTTCATTAACTTCTAAAGTGGTTCAAGTGTTCTCTTTTCCTAAAACAGGTATTATTCTCTAAACGTTAACACAAACAAATCTCACTGTCAAAGGTGCTGTAAGATAAATCACATTTATTGCTTTGTACGAGAGACTATTATAAAAATGAATTTGTTTTTGTTGTTATTATATTTCATAGTTTATCTTATTATTTTTGTGTCCAATGGTTTTTCTCTTCATTGATTATTATTATTATTATTATTAAAATTAAAAAATTGTTTGCAATTTTTTTTTTAATTCATCTATTTAGCTATAAATGCTACCTCATTTCTTCTTTTAAATAGTATGTTTTGTGCAGCTCGGCTTTTTATGCGCATTTATGGATAAAACAGCAAAATAATGTGTTGTTCATGTCACAGTACCTGGAAAATCGCGGGTATGATTTATGACTTTACTTCTGGTAATCTTACTGTTTGTTTTCTGACATAATTCGTAAAAATATAAAATTATTATTCCTCATTCTCGTGAGTCAGACGGGATCCGTGATGGTCCTGGAAGAGACCTTTTTTAATGGATTCCTCTGCAGGAACAACTGGTTGGTCCTGTAAAGGGTCATTGCTGAGTTGGTCCTGAAAGAGGTTCATACAGATCAATATTATTTTCTATTTAGGAAAGTAGTATAGCTCTACTATTTTACGGGTGGGGTGGGGAGTGAGGAATTAACTTTACTATTAGTGTCTGTCGCTAGTAAAAAAAAACTTAGAATATTTTAAGAACTAATTATAAACACTACACTCATTTTTCTGTTATTTAATGAAACTCAAATGTCCAGCGCAAAGCAGGCAGAGATTCCCCTGGTAGGCGTGTCTGTACTACACTAGAGTAAGAACACTTCACAATATTTTACACTGACGCTGGTCACGTAAGATTGAGAATATGTGATGAATCACTTGACAGAATCAGAATTAACAAACTAACACACACTTAATGTACACATGTTCATAATCGTACACAACAGCACAGCCTATAACTATTGGTAATGTTCAACTGCTGATACTGATGTACAATTTGCTCAGTATAAAATATGAAGAGGTTAATTCCACAGGCACTTACAGGTTATTTCAAATATTATCTGATGAAATTTAATATATTAAGAAATAAGATTTGTAAATTCTGCAGTCGTGATATCGTTGATGCTATGCAAAAGTTATTAGCTTACGCAAATTGAACGTCAAAGTTATAAGAGGAACTTTCTGAGGAAAATCTAGTGACTATAATGCTACTTTCAAAAGATAAATAAACAGCCTCTGAGACGTTTGTCATTATTTGTACTTTCAACTCTAAAATAAGTTTTAATAATTATAGATTCAAAATATTTGTTTTATGTTTAAATTAATTTACTTAGTTTTAAATGCTTTAAATGGTTTATTTTCAATTTCAAAATTGCCCTACACATAAAATTGTCCATCGATTTTATACATTTTTTTAAACAGATTTACAAAAATAAAATTTACAAAACTGGTGTTTTCATTGTAACAAACTCCGCCAACTTCCACTCAAGTCAAACACTGTTTATTTTAAAGGGCCCTCCCCCCCCCCCATACCACAAGTTGGAATGAAGGAAACTGCACTGAATAAACATTTTCTCCTGCGTGGGATTCGAACCCTAGCTCTCAAGTGCGCCTATTGATAAGAGACATGATGCCTTAAACCACTGAGCTATTAAAACGCTTAGAAATACTTAATTTTTAATCAATATTTAAATACTAAGATTCCTATTACTCTAATGAAATATATTGAAACAAAACAGTAGTTTCTTAATGTACAATAAATATTTGTGAAAAATTCTGAAAATTTTTATTATTGTTGAAGATGCCAAAATGTAGCTACTGCAATAGAATATACTATGCAATGTACTATTTTAAATAGATAAACTTAAATCTTTGAAAACCAAAATTAATTATTTTGCAGGAAGAGAATATGGAGAAGCTAACTTCAACCTAGCACAGTCGCTTACTGGTCGTGGTTGTTTTAAATATTATCTGATTAAATGTAATATATTAAAAAATGAGATTTATGAGTGCCGCAGAAGTGATATCGTTGAAAGCAACAGACTAGATTTGAATAATAGGTTAGGAAACGAACTTTCTCAGAAAAATCTGAGAGACTTTAATGCTACTGTCAAAATGTAAATAGAGTATGATAGAAGAACATATCAATGATATAATGAAATAGAAGCAACAAAAATTGAAGAACTTATAGAATAATTAAGACCAATTTAGAAGAAATAACGCAATGCCTAATGCTATTCTTATGCGAAGCACTTCATGGCGGATTCCGAAGTGAAGTAAAAAGATTATATAAGTGTTGTGTAAATTAAGTAATGAGACTGGCAACATAGTGTTCGTGGCAACACTGGAAACATGGAACTTCAAGGGGCAGTAGGTGAATACTTTCAGTATGAGTTTGAACTTGCTAGAGTCATTTGGTTGTCCATAGTGATTTTTTTCGTGAAAGTTTTTGTCTAGTGCGTTTGACAATGAGTGACATCAATTTCTAGCAACGGTATCCTATCAGGTTTTATATCAGACTTGGACACAGTGCAACAGAAACTTTTGCAAAACTTCAACAGGCTACAAAGACATTGATTTGTCAAGAGTACAGGTTTTTCGGTGGTTTAAAGCATTTTCAGAAAGAGAGTCGAAAGAAGATGAACCACACAGTGGAAGGTCTTCGTCTACAAGAACCAATGAAAATGTCAACAGATTCCGGGATCTTGTGCATTCAGATAGTTGGCTGACGGTCAGAATGATTTTGAATAAATGAATTGGGAATGAGAAAAATATGCACATAAATGGTTTCAAATTACCTTTTTCAGTAAACGAGTTTTTGCCCAGTAAAAACATTCCTGTGGCCCCTCAGCCTCCTTTTCTTCTGAGTTGAGTACTTGTGACTATTCTGTTAGGAATATATTTAATACAACTTATAATTATTTCATTTTATTATAATGTAATCGTACAATGTAATAAACATACGACACTCAGAATGGCCCAACTACTGTGAAAGAATTGAAAAAGTGTTGAAATGCTTGACTTGCATCGGAAGTAGAACACCACGGGCGATGAAAGATTTATAAGCGGCCAGCACCAAGGAGGGGGGTCTTTGAGGTTAGAAGATACCGTCTGTGTCACTAGCCGTGGTGGAAGAAGACAGCCCAGGGAGTTTGAATACAAACGGAAGGAGTAAAAAGGGACTGGCCGATTTTGAGACTCTACAAAGTGAGTAAGCATTACAATATAAAGGCACTTGTAATCTCAGTCATTTCAATTGAACAAAAAGTAATAATAGTTGGAATAATTCTGGGTTTTGTGTGATGAATATTTAGTTTTGAATTTGATTAAATAATTGTGGATATTGTATTCTCATAGAGATAATAACGTTTTGCTTTTGATATTGATCCCACTATTTTATTATTGTGTATTCTTTTTGTATTGTATTGAATTGTATGAAAGATAGAAATAAATTTATGTTATTAATAAAGATTAATTAAATGCTGAACCACTGCTTTGATTGAAAGTTAAAGAACCCAGGCAGTTTAAAGGAGCCGTTCCTAACAATTCCCTCATCCATAAATTGAAAATTCACCTCAAGAGACGTCATTTTGGGACACTCGAAAACATTGAAATAGCTGAAGAATGGATATTCCTGTATCTGAGTTTCAGCACTGTTATTAGGATCGAAAGAACCGTATCCAGCGCTGTGTAGCTTCCTGAAGAAATTATTTTGAAGGAGACAATATTGAATTGTAATTCTATTCCAATAACTTTTTTTTTAATCAGTCTACTTAATTTACAAATCTCGATTGAGGGAAGGGGTATATTTTAGTGAGAATATACTCTGAGAAATATAAGGCGAAAAATCCAACATTTTGTACTTAAAGCATTTCCCTCTTCGTTAAAAATAGAAAATCATTACAACGATTTTTTGTCTCCAACTAATTCAGCTCAAATTAGTTATTTCTCTCCTGTAGTCATAAAATTTCTGTCTCCTACAAATTATGTTTTAATTGTCAATGACAGATTTCCGCCCATCACTTCATTATATTTCGATAAGTACAGCTGATATTAGATCCATCCATGTATTGAATACATTTAAACCCAAACGTCAACTTTGATAACAGAGCAAGTTTGAATTGCATGTCGTAAGTCTGTTAGAGCGTGACATTGGAAAAGTTTACTATGGAAGTAAATATACGATGTAGGGACGTGTCTTCTGAAATTGTGGATTGAATTTCGTACGTTGAAGTAACTTTACTGTGTGCCTTGCATTAGACATATATATAAATCCAAAAAAGGAATTGATTTCTAGTTTTTTTTGCAAAAATATTCTAAGCCCAAAACGTTATAATTGTGTCTGTGCATTTTAGTACAATGCATAAGATTAGTCAAATTGAAATGTGGGTAATTTTGACCAAATATAGAAAAGATTCTTTAAAAAATTTAAGGGTTAGTTGTCATATTTGGGAGAGGTATTAGGGACCGTGGGTTGGAATCCCACCCAGGAGACAAGGTTTATTCTGTGCAGTTTGATTCTTTCCAACCTATGGTATGGTGGAGGGAGGGCTCATTATAAACAAACAGTGGTTGGCTTGAGTGAAAGTTGACAGGGTTGGTTAGTATCAACTGTACAGAAAACTCCCATTTTGCAAATATTTATTTTTATAGATGCATTAAATCACAACTATAAATCGACCTATTTGAGTGATTTCCGCATAAAACTCACAATTTAAAGAATAATTAACACATCATTTAGAAATAATGTTTAAACATAGAAAAATATGTTTCAACACAAAACTTATATGTTAATGATAGTTGAAGGTAGAATAATGATTAAAATGTTTAACACTGGCATTTATTTTATGCTAATATTTATTTTAAATAGGAAATATTTATTTTATTCCGTACAAGCACAGAAACCATAGTAAATTTACAGTAAAAATAAAATGATTTGACTAGTATCTCAAATGTGAGTTTACAGTAGTTTTATTTATTTTTAAAACTATGCAATTACATTATATATATATATATATATATATATATATATATATATATGACTTTTTGTGTATGATGACTCAAGAATATATTTTAAGTTAACTTGCTCCCTAGTTTCCATTGGATAAGTTCAAACTCATGGAAGGTGGAATTTTTCATTCATTCTCAGTGAGCTACATGGAAAAAGGATCTCTCGTTCTTTCCTGCCTCAACAATGCAACAAAGCGTTTGGTAGAGACAATGACTACTACCTTTAGGTGAAGAAAAAAAGTTGATCACCATATTGAGGAAGGACATTCTGAAGACTACAAGGGTGTTACTTGGGGCGCACCCCAAGCTTCTGAGACGGTCCTCCAATAAAGTCTCGAAGATGCTTGTCCAACATAATCCTACTCTTAAGGTGCGGAAATGGAAAATACTTTCGACAAAGGAGATCCAAAGGGCATAAAACCATAACTCAATATTTCGATTTTCTCAAAATCAGTTTTAACGATAATGATCAAATATTATTCTAAAAGCCCAAAAAAAGATATTGGTCTTCATATCCCCAAAAATATCGCTTCGGAAATTATCAAAAGAATAAAAAAGCATCCAAGGACCAAGTTATTGAATTAAGCAAATAATTTCATAAAAAAAGTGGTGAAATGTAAAGATGACAACCTCTGTGCTGAAACCGAAATAAAAGAAAACTGCGATTCAATTATAATTGGTAGAAAATAAAAATAAATCTTTACTGTCGTTGTTAAAACTCAAATAAGATTTATGTTTATGACGAATGATGTAAGTATATGGCTGTATATCTTTTTTTTTTTTTCTTCTTTTTTTTTAATGATAATTTGTTAAAAGTTACCTTTCTATATGAACTTAATCTGCCACATGTACAAAACTCAATAAAAAATCAACGTATTACAAGCCTCATGTACAGAATGTTTCAGAACTCTTGTGGGATATTTCAGTTAGAAACAAAATAAAACGTATTTGAAAATTTAAAACGTTTAATTTTGCGAGATGTAAGCAATCAATCACAACACAACATGAATATGCACACAAAAATAAACACTATATAAGTTAACCTAAAAATAATTTTAAACAGCTGTTATAAATTATTATCAAATAAACGACAAAATAAAACATATTTGAGAATTTATAACAGCTATTTCAAATTATTTTTGTTCTGAAACATGTTATTTTCCCATGAGAGGCATGTTATTTAAATGATAAATTAAATAAGTCTTTGCAAGTAAAATTAATAATTTTCTGCAAATTTCAAGATAACACTATTTAATTTGACACTGCAATCAATAAATCAGTCCTACAGTAAAGAAATAAGCAACTGGCACGGAAATTCCTTAGCGAATTAAATATAAGTTGTTCAAACCATAAAGATTTTTTTATATAATAAAAGTAAATTTTAAAATAAAATCATTTATAAATCCACTAGAGATCAAAACTAGGTTTTTATTAAAACATTTTTGTTACAAAAGATACAAATTTATACTATTTTAAAGTTATTTTTCTTCTTTCTACACCAGGTTGGAAAACATTACCAATCAATCAAATAAAAATCGTATGAGTCGGTCAAACTGCAACACTGTTCATCTCCGTAGCTCAATGAATTTACTTTAACAGTTGGATACATAACTTCAAAATAAAACACCAGTCCCAGTCCCAGTTCAATTATTTCAGGCTGTCCCTGAAGAAAAAAGTTTTCCAACAAGAAAGTTATGATTACTTATTACACAGTCTGTGCAATCTTCTGTCCTACATTTGTTTTAAATTATTTAAAATTCAATTATTCAACTTTACTTGTTAAAAGTTTCATGTTTTATATAAATTTATCATTTTTAAAGTTAAAATAATGTTTCCAAGTTGTATTTTGAATTAAATTTGTATGTCTGTAATGAAACCGTCGTCTTCCACACTATTATGTTTGTGCCAATTCTTCATTAATCTGTGTCTCTGGCGACTAAATGGATATATTCAGGATAGACGAGTCTCACCATACTCGCCACTTTCTTTACCTTTAACATGTTGACTACATTTTACCACAAGCACAGTTCCAACCCTAACCTACATTAGATCTTTCACAGCCGATTGATAGAAGAAATTACCACCTCTTTAACTTTGCTTGGTCTGATGTCATGCATTTAGTAATTTTACACCTAATCATTGCACAGTCCTCTAAATGGAAGTGTACTGGAAATACATATGTTATGATCATCGACGTTGCGCTTCAGTGTTGTATACAGATTGTCCAAAAAGTATCAGAACGGCGTTATATTTTTTGAAACATTGCAGATTAAATAATAAAACTTAGCACATCAATACTATGCCTTAAAATTTACTTTTTTAAACAACTATAAATTTTTCATCACCTTATGTTGGTTGGCCCGCAAGGAGTCTAAAAGAAAATCTTAAATGAGAGAATAGGTCGAGTTTTACATCATATTACAAGTCTCTGTTAGGAGAATAAAATGCTGCAATTCCGATCTCAAAGGTTTAAAGTTGCAATGTTGGGCTTGTTGAAAATGGTTTAATGTTCTTTCGTGGTATGAGTTACGAAAGTAAAAATTTTTCTGGATAGCGAGTGAATTTTCACCTCCAGTTATTCAAATACCACTTTAATTTGATGTGGTAGTTGGTCTAGGCTTACATTAAAAATGTTCTCCATCTTCCTCGCAGACCGTTCTCACTGGAGGGGGAAAGTACTCGCTATCAAGAAAAATTGTTTCTTACATCTAGTGTGGATTGTCGGGATTTTACTTAAGTAGTCATATCAAGAATGAAAATTAAGCCATTTTCAACAAGCCCAACATTGCAACATTTAAACTGCTGCCATTTTGTACAGGGTAAACCTTTTGAGGTCGGATTTGTGTCATTATATTCTTCTAACAGAAATCTTTAACATGATATAAAACTCGACCTAGACTCTCATTTAAAATTTTCTTCAGACTCCCTGCGGTCGCCATAAGATGATGAAAAATTGATAGTTGGTTCAAAAATTATATTTTAAAGTATAATATTGATGTGCTAAGTTTTATTGCCTAATATGCAATGGTGCAAAAAAAATAATAATAACACAATTCTGATAGTTTTAGGACACCCTGTATATTTAGAGCTAAATATATCATCAAGAAGTGGGTGCTATAATGTGTGAATTATTCGGCATTACAGCTAAAATGTAGTTACTACTCTATAATTACGCACAAGTATGTGTGTTTACTTTTGTGATACTTTAGTTTTGAGTCTTAGAGCTGCCTATTCAATGAACGTAAAACAAGTTAATTCTCACTAACTCAAGGTTAAGATATTTCTATATAACTATGAAGGGTGTTTGAGTTATTTTTAACTTTGTTTACTTTTTTCAAAAATGATAAATATTCATCTTTGGCCCAGCCAAGGAGCCCACCAAATAAAAACTATAATAAGTATAAATTAGGATGTAATGGAAAGGGATTTTAAATAATAAAATATGAATTGGCACTTGAGATTTTGTTGAGCAGTGCAAGATTACGTAGAGGGGGGGAGACGAGGAGTGGAGAGCTGGAACCAGCGAGCCGAGCGGGAGTCTGTTCCGAGAGCCGCGAGAAGGAAGACCGCTACGGGACGAGGTCAGGTCAGTCCATTTTCGGCCACGTGCTAGCTAAATTAAACGGTATGTTTTTCGACCACTATTAAGGATTTATCTTGCCGTTATGTCTTTTTAATAAATTATAATAATTCTGTAATCTTTTAATTCGGCGCTAAAATAAAATATAACATTTAATTTTACTTGCGTTGCGTGCGTTCATTAGCGCCCTAACCCGACTCCTTGGCCCATCCTGACAAGATTCGGCTAAAGTGTACGCGGTCTCCAGCCAGCCGAAGCTTCCAGCTGGTCAAAAGAAGTGGAGACGGTCACACATCTACACACAATGACAAATCTTTAAGTAATACATCAACTTTTTAAACCATTTTTTCATGTTTTTTCCTTTATATTGTAAATTAGAACAGAATAGTTTTAAATTAAATCAGCTGTTAGTTTGTGTTACACCGATCATTATGTTACCACTTTAGATATTCTTTGTGGGATCTTCTCACCATGTTCATTTTAAATTGTTTTTTTTTTAATTTGTACTTTTTGATTAATGGGTTTTTTTTCCCTACTTAACTAGGCAACCTCTTTACAAAGATGATTCATACACATAGGCTATGTAAGTCCAACCAATTCTTACAATTTTATAAATAAATATATTCTTAACAAATTTAATATATATTTACGTGAAACCAATAATCAACTGTAGTGAGTTACACTTGTAGTAACAACAAATTGAATTATATATTTATGTGAAACCAATAATCAACTCTATTCAGCTACACTTATAGTAATTACAATCACTAACTAATGAAAACACGATTTACAAAAATCACTTTATTTGTTCAATACAAATACAAAGCTACGTTTCAATGACTCATTATCATCAGTTATTATACGTACATAAACCCTTCTGACTTTGAACTGTACATTAGTGGATTGCATAAATATATTGGTTTTGTAAAAAAATTGTGTTTTCATTCAATTGGTGATTTATGTATAAGTTTATTTAGGAGTTGGGGCGTGGTTTTACTGTCACACCCTTGTGGGCTGAAGGTGAAATACACTAATGGGTGCTGGCTTCTATACACTTTATTGTATTACTGTTCACAGTAATCTCAACAAAAAGGAAAGTTTCGTTAGCTTGAAAAGAAGAACTATAAGTGTAGAGAAGAAGTTTAGGAATGGGATACAAACATTTTGGAGATTTTCTTAGATATATACAATCTTGTTTTGTAAATATATACATACTTGTACTAAATAACGTTTGTATTGCTCCTAATTATGCGCAAGAATATAATTGTTGTAACACAAAATTGGGCCAGAGGAGCTGCTGAATGAAAATTAGAACTAAAAATATTAGTAAAGTTTTGTTCTCCAGAAATATGTACCCTATTAGTAATTCAAAGTTACAGTGTAAAAATAAAAATATATAATCTATGGATCAGTTCTAAAGGATCAATTTCTCAAAATCTACTCTACCAATATTGATATATTTTAGTAAATTATTAAGATTCTAAACAGCGGGCAAATTGGAAGTGAGAAGAAAATAACTTTACTAGAGTAATTGCAAGGAAAATGAACCTTGACAGCTGACATAAAAACTTAACTTCAATCAATTACTATTCTCTGTTTCATGCTTAGGTTCCAATTTGTATTGAAGTGATACATCGCTATTACATGTTGTAAAAACATTGGCTAAAATAAACACAACAGGTTTACAGAATATGTGAAACCGTATTCGGAAAGAGGA
Organism: Aphrophora alni; assembly: GCA_963513935.1. Classification (NCBI taxonomy): domain Eukaryota; kingdom Metazoa; phylum Arthropoda; class Insecta; order Hemiptera; family Aphrophoridae; genus Aphrophora; species Aphrophora alni. Next base: position 20,298,257 of record OY740777.1, on the reverse strand, counting down.
AACAAACTTAAATCATTAAAATTAAAATTAAACAAATTAAAATTACTTTTGGAAAATGAAATTTTATTGCTACAGACCTTCAATGTATCAGATAAATTGTTGAATAATTGTGTAACACCACAGAAAATAAATTAAATTTGGTTTTAAAACTGAATTTTCTGAGACATTTTATAAACATTTAGTGCATATACTACACTTTTGAGCACACTGTGGCGAACTTAAAGATTATAATCAAACACCCAATACCACAATTCAATAAAACAAGTTCCTTTTGTACATTTCAGTAACATAGTTACCATCTTCAGAGGTTGAGTATTAAACAAACACTCTGAGTTTTTAATACTCAACCTCTGAGGATGGTAATATGTTACTGAAATTTACATAATGAAATAAATTTTATTTTATTGAATCGTGGTATTGGGTGTTTGATTTTAGTATTTAGTGTTTGGTGAATTTCTACTTTTCCTGAAGAAAATATCTAGCATCTTATAAACATACAGATATCTGAAAGTCAAATTTTTCATCTTTTGGAATATAGATCTTGATGGCTTGGTCCGACTCTTTTTCTGAAGCATATGTACATTTTTTGAACCAGTAGAACCAGATACAAAGTTGATATATAAGTCGATCTCCAACAAGATATTCCATCTACTTTGAACAAGTGAGATATGTAAATTTTTGAGTACCTCTGCAGGATTAATGTTACTCAAAAAATCGAAAATCCTCACTACAGAATTTAATTTATTTTTCAATTTAGAAACATCCATTTCCAACTACCCTACACTTCCTTGCTGTGTTTTGTAAAGAATTATAAAAAGAGTTTTTTTATATATACTATGTTATAATTCTATCGAGAGGTTAATCATATTAAATCATTAAGGAGAGTTAATATCCTTTTACTTTGATTAAAACTCACCTTTCCTTTTATAATCTCATCTTTATATTTTGGGTAAACTCAATTTAGCTGAAAGGTACTTCAAATTTACCAATGACTGTAGGATATTAAAGCTTGATTTGTGAAAGTGTCAATGCTATATAATATCCACAACAGTTATCATTCAACTAATACCTACTTAATGTATATTTCATAAGGGTTAAACATACCAAATAAAATTATTAAAATTTATACATAAAAAAAAACAAGTTTAGAATGTTTTACACTCAAAAAAACACTAATAAATTTTACTCTTTTAATAAACATTGAACTTCATTGTTTATTATAAATGTCTTAATCTAAATTAAGTAGTTCAACTTACGAAACATCTTACTCATTGACTGTCTCTTAAACCAGTTAGTACCAAAAACTACAAAATAAATTCCACATAATATCTTTAACTCTTTACATAAAAACAAACATGAAATTTATCTCAATAGATTCTCGTACCACTTTAGGGAATAATGGTTATTAGAATGAGATTGGAGGCAACTTTAAGGTAATTCTAAACTTAGAAGTTCAGTTCACTCATAAACAAACTTTAAAAAATATAATTATCAAAACACCTTATTACTTCCGTTAATTTCAAGCTTTACCTGCTAATTTAAACTTTACTAAATTCCATGTCATCTCTTAACAGGACGGTTAACTATAGACAACTTATAACTCCTTTTCCCTCGCTAGCTATTTCATGACACCCCGTTTATCTCCCTCGTCAATTTTAAAATTCCTTCCCCACACCGATTTACTGGTTCCTCATTGGTTTAAAAACATTTTTCTCCTTATTCTGTCACTCTCGTTTATTGACTCTTTTGTTCACACATATTTCTTGCCTACATAAACTTTCTGTATACACGTCCGATCTTAATAGCTTTTCATGAAGTTGTTAATTTACTTCCTCACAGTCTTATACATTATTTTGTATCATTATGTATTAAATAAGAAACAATGAATTAGAATAAGTAAATTTTGTAAGAAAACCTGGGATGTATGAAAAAAATAAAAAGCATAAAATAAAAACTGCTAATTCTCGAATAATTGAATAATGACAGGATCGAAAGTAAACAAGAGTTGGTCAAGAAAAATCTGATAGGAAAAATGAAAGAAAGGAATCTAACCCTAGAATATAAAATATGTAGATCCAGCTAGGTACCTTCAGGATTGCCACTTCTGTACACACTATAAGAGAGCCCCTGAGGTGTAGTTTAATTTTTTTTTTATGATTAATTTATGAAACATTAAAAAATGAATATATAAGATTGAAATTGATATTTTGATTACAAAACATTGTACAGTCAATTTTTTTTTTAATGTAGCAAGTAATCTATCATAGAATAATTATTCCTCTCACTATCCTTGACGAAGAGAATTGTCTAAATCTTGAAAATGCCGGGTCTTTTCAAAAGTAAATTAAAACTTTAATTGAGAATAGTTTATTTGTTTTTTAACATAGAAAAAAATAAAGTAAATTAATTAATTTTGGAATTAAACAGAATTTAATAAAAAAGTTAAAATTAAGCTAAATTCTTACTTGTAGGTGTTATTAGACAGAGTTGGAAGTGGCCGCCATTCTCATACTAGAGAAGCAATAGTCTTAGCTCTATACTGTGTTGCATTTCTTAACGTATTGACATTTATCTCAGCTACGTTTTGAATAATTGCTTCTTTCAGTTTTTAAACTCTTACGATTGAAGGTCTTCGTAGTCTCCAACATAGTAACAAGCTTTTTAAACGCGACTACACTCAACGGTCCGTCCCTCAAACCATTGTACAAAACTTTCATAACCCATCTGATAAACTTCTTTTACATTCATATTAATACAGAATGAATGTGATGTGTGTTTGTAAAGTTGATGGAATAAAATAAATCAATTAATTAATTTTAACTACAAGTTTACCACCTACTAGATTCCTGTTTGAAATTAGTCAACAATGAGAAAACTCGTTGCTATGGCAACAAATAAATAGTAACAGCTGATGTTTTAATAAATCCCAATTATATCTGCATACAATAAAGAGTTTTATCTCGGGGATTGAACAACAAATAACGAAACCGTAACCGTTTAAAGTTTAGGATACTTATAAAAGATCCAGTATTTTAAAAAATTGTAAATTACATCCAATAAAAATGTGTATTATTATTGTACATAAAAAAATAAAAAACTTCAAGTTTGTATAACATACTTAATGACACTGAAACTCTATAAGTCACCGACTCATTGAGCCTGATAATTGGCTCTTGGCTCTCAACAGCTTGCTCACACTCTCTCATGTAAACTCGACCTATAAAATATTACTCCGTACAAAATGAGAGTCTATGTAACATAAACGAGTATGTCAAATGAACATCTGTTAGTTAAGTAAATATCATTCAATTAGCAATTCTCTCTAAATTCAAAGTCAAAGTTATCAATTATTTAACAAATAAAGCACTATCACCTGACACACATGTGCATGTACTTTAGATTCATTAATACTTGTTGAGTATACAAAGACACCTGAACTGTTAACTGTCTCATAAATTATAAATTTCTAGTGAGATAAGATTAGAGAAATCATTTTTATAACACTGGGAGAAGAGTGATTTGTATCATCTGACACCAACAAGATATAGAACATCAGTTTTTGTAGTACATTGTATGTAGTTTTTGTAGTACATTGTATGTAGTTTTTGTAGTACATTGTATGTAGTTTTTATAAACATATGTTTTTATTCTCTCATTGTCAATCAAGGGAAATGTCAATATATATATGTTTATTTTTTTATAAACAACAATATTTTTCAAGATCAGTCTGTCAAACTTTATGAAGTGATTTTTTAGACGTTAAAATAAGTTTCTATAAAAATTTGTGGGAAATACTTTGTCTCTGTCTTTTTTGAAAAACAATATTTTTCAAAACTACTCGAGATATAGATACCAAATTCTGTACAATGATTAATACAATAATTTCCACTGTACCACAAAATCTGACAATTTTTTTAATTAGGTTAGAGGATATTTATATTGTTGTTTTTTAATTGGAAGGAGGAAGGGAAAGATTTTATATAATACTCAATGTACTGTACTGTCTTTATGGTTTTGTTTTATTTCATTGTGTGACTGCAATCTATTATAATTCATTGAAAAGAATTTGAATGTTAATATTATTGATTCATTTTAATGTTTGTGTTTGTTTTTTTTATGATTAAATTTTACTATATTGACATAACTTATACAAAAATGTATCTTTTGTCTATATATATATATATAAATTTAATGAAAATGACACTTTAGCAACAACAAAGTAACATCCAACCTAAATAAAAGTAATGGTAATACCTAACATTAATCAAAATTAACTGAATTAAACACTGTTTTGGAACTTGGTGTATTTCCTTTCATGAAGTTTCCAAAATAATTGTTGCTCATTTCGAGTGAACTGTAAATTAGGTGTTGATTTCTGTTTTAAACTTTTTTATTTGTTCCTCTAAGCATAAACTTACACAATGGAAGAGACTATATCCTTGGGGTTATTTTTGCTGTTTGCAATGACTTTGACTGCTGGAGTAAGAGGACAGCAGTTTGCCAAGTGCGGCGAGAAAGAGGTCGAACCAGTCTCCAACTTCAACTACGAAGAGGTAAACAAAATACAGATGAATTATGTTCAGTGTTGCATCCACAATAACAGTATGAAATTGGTCCATACAGCGGCAATCAGCAATACAATTAGCACTTTGCTTATCGAAGATAGCTGAATAGGCAGAAATTTCTTCATGAACATCCAAACTGTTTGCAAGAAGAAAAGGGTTGCAAGTTGAGTAAATATTATTTTGAATGTCTTTTCTAATAAGTTAATTAATTTGATAACTCGCATATTCTAACAAAAAGCAAATTCAGATGAGAAGTGTACGCCCTATGCTAGGAAGCGACTAAGAAGCCCCTAAGATAGCTCAGTTGGTAGAGCATTGATGCAGAAAGTCAAAAGTCCTGGGTACAATTCCCAGTCTAGGTCGTATATTTTTCACTGGAAATTGATCGTAATAACAATACTAGCTGGTAAAAACGTATAAATGTTAAAATTAATAAATTCAAAATGAACAAATACATACGTAAGGGCTGCAAGTTGAAAAATATTAATTTCAATGTCTTTTCTAACAAGGTAATTATTTTGTAAACTCAAACATTGCAGCAAAAACAAAGTCAAGTGAGAAGTGTACGCCCAATGCTGGGAAGCGACTAAGAATAGCTCAGTTGGTAAAGCTTTGACGTGAAGGCAAAGGTCCTGGGTTCAATTCCCACTCTAGGTCCTACATTTTCACTTGAAATAATATTGTATTAACAATACTAGCTGGTAAAAATGTATAAGCGTTAAAATCAATAATATCCTTTCCTTAGTTAAGCAGTTTTGATAATAAATTACTTATCTATATTAGTCTTTAAAAATATTATCTGTAAGGTCCAAGGTCATGTTTCTCTATCTCTCTCACTCTTACCTCAGAGGCATACTTTTAGAATTCAAAACCTGTAATTTGAATTCTAATCAAAGTAAGCAACGCATCAGCTGTTATAAGACATATAAGTGAACATAAAAATTAAAAGAAAAGTGCTTCATTAAAATAATTTAAAATGTGAGCTTGTAGATTAAAAATGTTTATTAATTATTTGATTGAATTTTTTTTTTCATTTTAAAATAATTTTTTTGTCTAGAACAAAGTACTGTATGATCAAGCAGGTAAACAAAAATGAAAATTATATGATCACATTTGAGATTCTAGATGATTTTAGAAATTAACATATCTTTGAGAATGTTAAATCTGCCCAAAGCTAAAAAGGTAAATTTAATTTCAAATAAAGGGCGCTTTTATGTGAACCTAACGTATACCTCAAAATAATTTAGAAGCAATATTTTGGAAGCTGATTCTAGAGCTAAAAATAAGAAAAAAACATGGGTCTGTAAGGGCTTCATTTTCCATTTTTCAGCCATTTTATGTTTTTACAAAGAAGTATATTTCTTTGGAAATAGATAAGATATTGTGTGCAGATTTGGTACATTATGTAACCTTTTACCAGTATATCAAAAAACCAAGACGTTATTTTGTACATTTTCAAATTAGCGGACGTTAAAATTATTTAGTGTGGATAACTCAAACAATTTTCTCTTTTAGGGTTATCATGGTTAATCATTTTCCTTGTTTGATTTAATATGACCTTTAAACCCACCCTATTTTAGCTAGGGTGAACCTTTTGAGGTTGGGTTTGTGGCATTGTGATTTACTCATAAAGGCCTTTAATTTGATGTGCAGCTCTCATTTAAGATTTCCTACTAACTCCTTGTGGGCCATCTCCCTGGAAAGGTAGTGGTCCACTGAATACGTACTAAAATAGGTTTTGGTATCCATTAACAATGTGCAAAGCTTTGTAGCTCTATCTGTAATCCTTAAAAAAATCAACCATCCCCAGACTTATTTAACACGCTGTATATGTTTGTTTCTTTACAGTTTGCACAACACACTTGGAACTACAAATATCTTCCTGGAACTACAACTTACAAATATGTAAGTTCTGCTAATGTCGTTTTGGAAAAATCTGACTCCAATGATGGTTCTTATATAGCTACCCTTACCTTAACATTGTGAGTATGGTTTGATACTTTTATTATTTATATTTCTTAAAAGAACTGTTAATTGATAATGGGTATAAGGTTTACGTAGATCACATGGGATCACAATTCTAAGATAACAGATGTTTCAGACAAATGTATTGTAGGCGTATAAATTAGCAACATTGTAAAGTTTTACCTTATTATTTCGTTTTTATAGAAAATATACTTTCAAATTTGGAGGCTCCAAAAGTCGTATATCTCCTCTCATTCTAAATACTTACAAATAATAAATTCATCGAAAACAAATATTGTCTCTAAATATTTTATTGATACATAAAATAAATTTTAACAAAACCGTATAGGTCTCCTAAACGGCTTTTGAATAATTTGAAGTCCGCATATCGAGTATCTGTGGACTTATTCTAAATTTTTGACAAGGATTAGCTCCCAATTGTATTACTCACGATCTTGGGTCAACACCTTGACTTAAGATCAAACTCTGAAACTTCTAGGGGTACAGGATACTCTGTAAATAACAAATTTGTGAGACACCTTGTATAATATTTTAGTAGTCATTAAATGACAGGTCACGTGTCTTTATTAGAAAGTAAAAATATTAGCTGTTACTTTATTTTATTCCACCATATATGCATGCACACATACACAAAGTATCAGCTCATTTGATGTGTTACAAACACATATGAAACATGTATAGAAATTCTGGTTTTAAATTTATTTATTAATGATGTATTGTTCATATTATTAATATGGTTTAATCCGACATTTGCCATCATATTTGTATAGAAAATTAATACACAACGTTTTGAGAGTATAAATCAACTCTCATTATCAAGTGTGAAACTAGAACATTAAAGTGAAAATAAGGTGGAAAAACAGCATTTAGTCTGGGCTTAAGGTATGAACTTAGTGTAGGTTGTTTTAATTTACAACATGGACTTAGACTACTAGGCTATGTTGGTCTTTTTCTTTTTCTAGTTTCACACTCGATAACGAGAGTTGATTTATACTCTCGAAACATCATTTATTAATTTTATATACACAAATGATGGTTAATATCCAATTAAACGACGTGATTATTATCCACAGACATAAATAATTGTGTTCCTTTGGGCTTAAAATATCAAGAAGATGGAAGAAACTTGTGAAGGAAAGCGACATGATTGTGAGATATATTGCACAGGGCTATTTTAGAGGAGAAAAGAAACAAACTGACAAAATACATGTTTTCATTCAAAATTATAAGAAAACATGTCAAATATGTGGGAAATTATAGTGTTTATATTATCCTAAGAGACAAATATTGTTTGTATTATGCGCAGGAGGAAAGTCCTTAACAGTTGCTTATCGAAATGTAAAGATGAACTAATACAGATGGAAATATGTTAACATCCAAACTATCATTTTTGGAAAACACAAATTTTAAAATGTCAATATCACCAAATATTTGTATGAAAAGTAAGGAAAATATTACTTTACTTGGAGTTTTATTTAATATTTACTAATAATAAATGTTGAGACTTACCGTCTTACAATATTCTATTTTCATTGCCGTTTTACGATGGCCGTTTTGGCTATTCAGCCATTTTGAAACTTTGTAGACAGCTAATCTTTGTCAATTGTTAATAAAAACACTTAATCACAGTACATTAACACAACGACAATAATATATTTTTAATTAAAAACTGTTCACGAAACATTATTTAAAAAACAGATTCAATTCAAATGTCATGAACTAGTAGTAATTATTCGGATTGGTGAGACACAAACGTTTTGATAATATTTACTGTTTGCATACAAGTGTCTAAAATTAAAAGTAAGATTGTCATAAATGAGAACTTTAGTCCTTCCAACCGTTGTAGCCACTGTAAATGTAGTTGTAAAATAGTACTGTTTTATCCCTGAAGTACAAACGTTGGAACATTGTTACAAAGTACTTAACAAACTTCTAATGAACATCTGTCATCCTTAAAAATGTTTATACAAGTTTAGAAATAAGAGGTTTAGTTTAGGATTATAATATGTTTATATTTAATTGTTTCTCTACGAATGAGAGGCCTCGGGGGCTCACTATAGTGAGTACGGAGACAGCAATCCCGAAGGATTCTAGCTGGATCTACACTTTTTTATATAGTTTTAGATAGTCACCTCTTTCATCTTTCCTATCAGGATTCTCATGATCAGCTCTTGTCCTTCTCCAACCCTGACACTGTTTGAGTGTCCAAAGGTTAAGGATTTTGTTTAATCTTCTTTTCTTGTCTTTTTTATAAGGTGATCTAAACCAAGAAGAAGAATTATACTTGAAAATACAAGAAGAGAACAAGTTGATGGGTACCCTCATAGTACTTACCCAGCCCCATTATACAATGTAATATAGACAGATCCTCTAAATCTGATTCCCAAAAGTTGGTCTCATGAGACTTTGAGGAAATGTTAAATTATATTGGTAGATCAAAGGGTGGAACCAGTAGGGTGTTTGTTTAAAATAGTTGTTATAACTACCTTCATGACTAAAATTTAATGTGACAGTCGGTGCTTGATGGAATTCCATATTAATGGAGATAATGATACAATTATTTAATTTCACAAAAAAGCTTTATTGAGGGACATATGTTTCGGTGTTAATGCTACTAAATTGAAAACAAAACAAGTCTAAATAACCAAAATTGCAAGAGAAAGGAAAGGTTAGAGTAGGAAAGGTTGATAAAAGTCAGTATTTATGACAGAATGGACAATGATCTGACCTATGGAATGGAGAGGGGGGGGCAGTAGTGTAGAAAGCAAAGGTTAATAATAGGCTACAATAGGGGTTACAAGGAGCTTCAATAAGGGTGAAGAGTTATATTATATGTTTTCTACTTTTCTGTTAAAGTAGTAAAATGTTAAACTTCTACAAATGGAACAAAAAAGTAGAAAACTCAATAACTTGGAATGTTTGGAAATCAATAGACCTATTTTTAAAAACCATACTTCCATCTTAAATGAACAAATATATCTTAACTCATCACCCCTACTGAAACCTATTATGTAACCTTTGCTTTCTAAAATACCTCCTCTCCATCCCACAGGTCAGATCATTGTCAAAAACGACTAGCCTTTATAATTTCTTAACCCTTCCTACTCTACCCTTTCCTTTCTTTTATAATTTTAATTATTTAGACTTGTTTTGTTTTAAATTTAGTAGCTTGAAAATGCCCAACAGCCAAATATATCTCGCTCAAAAAAGCTCTGTTGTGGAATTAAATAATTGTTTCATTATTTCCATTATTTTCATGATGTCAGCTAACCCCTAACAGGCCTCGTAGATGTGTATATTATAAAAAGGTTACATCACTTCGCTTCTGTTAGTGTCTCGGTGTGTGCCTCCAAGTTCTGCTTTTATATGAATGAGCCTCTCCACTCGCTGTGGACTCAGACCTCATAACTATACGAATATATTTTCCTTGAGAGGTCAGATTTCGAACTTAGATTTTTTAAATAACTTCGCTATTTCTCATCGTAGAAATATCAGGTTGGTACTAATCCATGTAAAATTGAAATCTGCAATTTTGTATCTAGTTAAATAAAACGTGATACATTAACAAAAAACTGTTTAAAATGGCCACCATTTTGTCATTTTCAGTTAGATTTTTCTGAATTTCAATAATGTTCTACATGAATAGTCCCCTTTACCTAAATTAAATATCCCATTCTTAAATTGTGTGATCACTATCGTTCTTATGTACTGACAACGGATGGACAAAGTGCTGGAAAAATCACTTTTCCGGTTTCCTGAGGCTATTTAACATGATGATCAGTCAAAAAAACAGAAGTCTTAACCTTACTCTATACATCGTTTGTAACAGGCAAGTAAAATACAGCCATTAATACGTGAACAGTTACCATAGTGACGGATATAACAGTGTTAGCTATCATTTGATCAGCTGTTATAATTTAGTATCAGTTTTTTTAGATTATGTATACGTATTAGTTTAGAAGTAACACTAAGAATTTCTCATTAGTACCAGCTAGTATTGTATGCATCTAAAATTGTAAGACCATTACACCAAGAATTTAACTATTTGAAAAATTTAATTGTTAAAAATTTACAAAATACAATACTGTCTGATTTAAAGTACTATTGTTCAACAGACAGTAAGTAAACAAATCCAATGTTTTAGGGCTGATGGGAAACAACAAATTCTCAGATTTCATGAAAAATATTTGGGAGATGGCACTGTGTTCGAGACTAAACTGGACAGCAATGGTAAGTTGTAATTTACATAGTGTTTTATTTGTTCACTTAAAGATTCTACGCAAAATATATTATATTTCACTAAATGCAAAACTGGATACAACCACAGAAATATTGGATATTAACGTTAGTCATTTTAAACCGCGGCAGTGTTTACCACAAAAAGAGGCTCATTAGACGGACATATAACAGGTAATATTTTATTAACCTATTTATAATGTTACTTAGTTCTCAAAATTCTTACCTAAAACAAACAAAAATTAGGCGAAGAATAAATACAATTTAAAGACAGCGAGAAATGTAATTCTAAATATGTTATAGACACACAAACGGAGAGTGGGTAAGTTAAAACGCATAGCATAATAAGAAGAGAAAGACATACATACAGGGTCACTCTGTCCTTGTTTAATGACGCATGAACAATAAAATGTCGTTGTTAATAAACTGATTATTTTGACACATCGTAATTCTCTCAAGTCTGGTCAACTTAATTAAATATCTGAGTTGGAATCTGCGCCGCCAACCAGTTTATCAGTTGTACTTAAATATATCATCTACTATCACTGCTGATTTATTTGAAATACGCTAATTATATTATGTTAACATACTTGTAGAGTTGGAATCCTAACCCAACCTAACCAAACAGCTTAGTATCAGTTGTATTTAAAGGGGCTATCTACTATCACTGTTGATTTATTTGAAATACGCTAATTATATTATGTTAACATACTTGTGGAGTTGGAATCCTAACCTAACCTAACCAAACAGCTTAGTATCAGTTGTATTTAAAGGGACCATCTACTATCACAGTTGATTTATTTGAAATACGCTAATTATATTATGTTAACATACTTGTGGAGTTAGAATCCTAACCTAACCTAACCAAACAGCTTAGTATCAGTTGTATTTAAAGGGGCCATCTACTATCACTGTTGATTTATTTGAACTACAATAATTACCTTATGTTAACATACTTAAGAAGAGTTGGAATCCTAACCTAACCTACCATTATATAAATGACTTCTTGTGCTGTAACTTCCTGCAAGTCTGCATAACGTGGTCAATGGATCACAAATATTTTGGGCTTTTTACACATGGCCTGTACGCAATGTCGTGCTAGTGGAGTGATTGACATCTTTGGGTAGCTACCAAAATGTTAATTGGCTAGAAATTGCTTAGTACTATAAAAAAATAACCAAAACTAGCTGTACCAGCTACTCTATAAAAATTACCTTTGTTTGACCAATAACTGAGAAATCCTTTGACCTGTAACAAACATATACAAGTAGTTATAGTTTGTTTTTAAAAGAATAAACTGATTTCCATTTTTTTAAATGTACAAAATAAAGTCTTTGGTTTTGTGAACTGTTTAAAAGGTTACTATAAACAATTCATACGCCAAGTTTGAATTCAATATCTCGTCAATTTCTGAAGTTATATTTTCTTCTTTTTTTTTAGAAAAAAAAAACAAACAAACCGATACCCGAAAAACAAAAATATTGCAGACTAATGGTTAAGAAAACATGTTTACTTAATATGTACATCTACACTCATTTTCTGAAGTTTAGCTACATAATTTTGATACACCCTGTATAGGCTGATATGTATGTATAGAATACTTAATACATTATAAATCATTTGTTTCAGGTGTTCTGACATCTTCCACATTCAAGATGACATTCTACGGCTACGAGCCTAACAACTTCGCACAATGGCATATTTGTAGCTACGGAAGTGATGCAATTCAAGGTTTCTGTATAATTAAATAAATACACACACACACACATACATACAACACAATCAAAACTACCACGAAACTGGTATGTTCTAAAATAATTGTTGAGGTTAATTTGAAAATTTAATTTAACTTTTACGGTGGGGGAGTTGTAAGAACTATTATGACAGGACTAGAATTCATCCCTGAAAATCCCTAAAGAAAACCATGAAGATCTTCAGATTAATCCTCTAGACTTAAATCCCTACGAAAGCTCTTTCGACTACGCTTCATCTCCGTCCAGCAAACATCACACACTCTCACAGAAGACATTCCACAGGAGGAAATTGACAGACATTATAGTCTAAAATTTCGTATGTGGTTGGGCGTTGTCTACTTAGTCCTGCCAACTACTTAGTGAGAACAATGTAATTACACAAAATTTATTTTAACTACAGTAGGTAATTTGTAGCACACCATATTAAATGAAACACATAATAGAGGGAAATAAGTCCAAAAATTGATGAGAAGTGATGTAACTGTGGAAGTGGAATTTTTTTTCTTTTTTCCTTTTTGTACATGCAACTGAGTGGAAAACCGAAAAAATTAACAAAATCGGACTGGAGCTTTGCTAGAAAAGTGAATTTTGGATGCATCGCTACACTATTTTTTAAATATCTCCGTATCTATGGGGTTGTAGAAATATGAAATTAGTTGGAAATGAAAGGACTATCAAATTGGTAGAGTATAGTAACATTAAAAGTACTTCCTAACCTCAAAAATTTTGAATTTTTGGATTTATTTATTTATTTCATTAATAATGCAACAAATGAGTTAAGAATGATAAGATCTTCACGAAAATTGGAGAAATTATGGATCTTTACACTAGAAATTTGTGGTCAAATTTGTAAAAGTTTTTTTTTTCATTTTAACGGCCATAGTTGGTCATTTTCGTAAAAAAATTGAAAGCATTGTAATTTAATGAGAAGCGGTCGTAAAGTAAACTTTTTTTTAAAATTGAGTTTTTTTCTACTTGATTTGATTGAGAATGACATTTAAATAAAAAATGTATAAAAATCTGGTTAGAAAGATACTTTATATACGAAAAACCAAATTTTGTTTTATTAAAAAAAAGGCACTTTACCTTAATAAACAATTCACTAGGAAGAAGGTAAAAAAACTGACAATTAAAATAAAAAGTTTACTCTATGACCACTTCTCATTAAATTATAATGCTGTCAATTTTTTTTTTTTTAGAAAATGGCCAACTATGGCAAAAAAAATGAAAAATTTTGTTTTACAAATTAAATAACCAATTTCCAGTGTAGACACATAATTTGTCCAATTTTCGTGAAGATCTGACGATTTCTACCCCATTTATTGCATTAGTAGTGAAAAAAATCTTATATCTAGAAATTTGAATTTCTTCAGGTTAGGAAGAGTTAGGTTTGTTTTCTACATGTTAAGTAGGACCGCAACCAATCATTTGCCTTCCCATGAATACCATAATAATCAAGCATATGAAGAACTGTAAGGTCGACACAATCAAATGTCTTTGAGAGGTCTTACATTAGAGATGCTACATGCATTTTTTTATCTAGCAAGCAAGTTATAGCATCTAGTATATTATATCAGATTCTGTAAAGGGTTTCAAGGCATTTCCAAATCTTTTTGGTTTTTAAGACTTTACCAGTGCATTAATTTTAGTGTAAATATAAATCCAAATTTTCATATATATTATCTTCCCTGTAAATATACCTACGGATACATCCCAAACATATTTTTTCCTACAGCCCAGTAACCATCAAGTGCAATATAATAAATAACCTATGATACAACATTAATTATTATAATTTATAAACATTCTATTTATAAAATTATAATATAAAGAAATGATATCAGTGGATGATTTTGTAACAAGAACACACGATTTCGTGTATCACTACACGCAGACTGGTACTACATTTGTTTGATTTTTCAAAAAATAGAATTAATTCAATATTTCACTATATTTTTCAGACGGAAATCAAGACTACAGATTTGTTGCAGCCCCAGCAGGTTCTAAATTAAATAGAAGTGATATTATTAAAATTAAATATAACGACAAGAGTCAGACGTTTAGAGGTGAAATATTTCGAATTTCAAAGTCCACCGATAATTCATCAAACGCTTCTGACGCTTAGAAGTGAAATACAAAATGTAAAATAGTGGATTTATTCAAAATAAATACTTATTCTAAGATCTTCTGACCTATTTACTTTAACCTACGGGAGCATTCCACCCGCTCTTAAAGTTAATGTTATATAATGTGTCTTACTGTCATACATATCCTGTTTTTTCTCTCGTTGACAGCGCTTTCGTGAATAATCGCATTGTCAAACCGCTTTACACAAATAACTAAACACATAATAAGTTATATTATCCTTGTCAACTAGAACATTGTCACAAAACATAAAATACACGTAAACTATAACTTCATTTGAACACAACATGGTCTAAGGGCGCTCAACTACAAACAGTCACAAAACAGCTGTCTGGTAGTGTTACCAACTGTTAGGATGAAATTATCTCTATGCTAGTTTACTCACTGTAGTAGTTTTATTTCTTCAAAGATGGGATTAGTATGAAATTTACTTGTGAGTTAAGGATGTTTAAAGACTCATTTCTTAAACTATTGTAAATCTCAACTCCTTCCAATCTATCCATGTTTTGCACTTCCTAAACGTTGAGTTGTGCGTAGTGTAAGATTGGTTTATTGTCTTCGTGAGAGAGCCTAAAATGGCGGTTTAACTAAAAGATTCATGAACCAGTCCAATCTCCAACTATTGTATTGCAAATGGTACCAGAGTGTGGTTACGGACCTCTGGGTTATGGGCCCAACATGCAACCATTTGCAATGCAATAGTTAGAGATTGAACTGATTCGTGGATCTTTTAGTTAAACCGCCATTTTGGGTACTCTCACACAGTCAATAAACCAATCCTACACTACGCACAACTCACACCTGGCTAGCCATTTTATAGTGAATCTAATTAACTTCTACTATATTTAAAGTAATTAGGAATATTATAATATATACATAATCACAAAACGAAATCTCCATTGTGTGTATGTTACACTTGGTCGTTTTTACGCTAGAGAATTTCATGAAATGTCTGCTTGAATCCTCCGAGAATGAAATGTTGAATTTCATAAGGTTTTCTATCTGACTGTAAATCGATTGTTTATGCACGTTACGAACATAGAGTGAACGAATGAATTTTTTTTCTTTTAGGAAACAATTTAATAAAGGGTCATTTTAGAACAAAGACGTCAATTTGTTATTTGAATCTTGAAAACTGAAAATACCTTCAACAAGGTTAAAGTTTCCATTCGATCAAATTTCAACTATTAACAGTTGAGAAAAATAATTTGCTCTAGTTATTCAATTAGGACACAAATATAGGAGAATAGGCAACCAAAATCATAGTTAACGATTAAGAAATGATCCTTACTAAAGCTGTAAAGACAGTTCTTATATTTTTAAATTGGTCATTTATACCATTTTAAATGAAAATGAAAGTTAACAAAAAAATGTAAAACTAATTTATATTTCACAAATACCTGTATTTAACTATGTTGCTCGCAGTCCTGTTTTTGTTTCTACAAAGTGGACGGACACGTGTACACATAAACGAGATTAATGGATCTATAAACGTTATTAGAACATTCAAACCTGTGCGTTGGACTATGTGTATATATATATATATATATAACAATTTTAATTGTTATGTGTGTGTTGTGTTGAACTAAACGTGACATTATGAAGTGCATTATTCAAATTAATCCTAATATAGTTTTATGAATTTATGACGGATTCGAAAATGCCTGATTGATAGGGGAAATGTATGTTATCTATATAAACAGAAACAAATATAGGACTGCAAGCAGAATACTTAAATACAAGTATTTGTGAAATATATTATACTCAGTCCAGTAAAACAAACAAAAATAAATATAAACTAATTTATTTCAAAATAATACATACTTCAGAAAAATTTTAGAAAGTGAACGCTTTCAAATTCATTTGAGATTTGTTTAACTACGCTTGTTTACGTTTTACATAC